>NQII01000060.1:38349-124888 GCA_002778355.1 Clitarchus hookeri | reverse complement strand
TGTCCGTTTGTTCGGACGCGTATAACTCCCGAAAAAAAAAAACAACCAATTTCCATTCTGTTTATTACAAACCTTCCTTTCGTTCCCACGAGTGTTTGTACACCTTCATTTTTTATCTTTATTATCTGCAAAGGTACTACAATCTGCAAATAGCTCATTTTTGCCATGCTTTCGTGTCAGGAAGCGCCTTTGTTGACGGCTGTCTGTTTTAACATTTCAGTTTGTTGTTCTCAATTTTTTTATCGACTGTTTTCAGAATGCCATGCGCAAGACCAAACATCGTAAAGGTGAACTGATAGATCACATATTTCCAAACATCGCAATTAACTATGTTGATCACAATTGGATAAGCGAGCGAGCAATACTTCCATCAAGAAATAAATATGTTTACGAAATAAACGACAGCATCCTTGAGAAAATCCCAAGCGAACATGTCACATACAAATCTGTGGATGTAACATTACACGAAAATGAAGCGGTAAATTATCCACCATAATTTATAAATTCGCTAGATGTTCCAGGATTGCCTCCACATATATTAAATATGAAAATAGGAGTGCCAGTCATTTTACTTCCTAACATCAATCCACCAAAACTTTGCAACGGCACACGCCTTGCAATAAAAAAAATTATGGCCAATACTATAGAAGCTACAATCTTGAAAAGTGCTTTCAAAGGAGAAGATGTGCTTCTTCCCAGAATTCCATTTATTCCATCAGAAATTCCCTTTCACTTTAAAAGAACACAGTTTCTAGTCAGATTGGCATTTGCAATGTCAATAAATAAAGCTCAAGGGAAGTCATTGCAAATGTGCGGAATAGATATAGAAACAGAATGTTTTTCGCACGGCCAATTGGATGTATCGTGTTTTAGAGTAGGAAAACCATCCAACTTATTCATACGGGTGGAATATGGTAAAACTAAAAACATTGTATACAAACAAGTACTTCAGTAATAAAGATTTTGAAAATACATATACTTATTTCAATTAGTTTCACAGAAATGAATAGAACCAAAATATTTTATGCCACAACAACTCGTGGCCGGGTAAGCTAGTTAAAAATAAATTAATTGCCACGTCCGGTTTATAACTAATCACAAAGAAAACTGGTTATGTTTATCCCGACTCTTCTATATCATTAAAGTTTTAAGCGTATATATACATTGTTAAAAACTTTTCTCAGTGGCTGTTTTCGAAAGTTAATGCTACCATACCACTCTATTGAAAAATAAATATTAGGAATAACAATTATAAACAAAATGTAAATCGCTTTCCAAATAGTAAGGGCGCGAGACGTACACACATTCGTCTCCCCGTGTACGTGCGTATGTCATTTCCCGAGACATGTACAACATTTACACTGGAGAGCCAAAAAAAAACTGGTATTGGCGTGCGTATGCAAACAACAGAGGTATAGAACCAATCAGAGTAACTCGATGCGGTCGGCAGCGCCTATATAAGACAACAAGTGTCTGGCAAAGTTGCTAGATCGGTTACTGCTGCTACAATGGCAGGTTATCAAGATTTAAGTGAGTTTGAACGTGGTGATATAGTCGGCGCACGAGAGATGGGACATAGCATCTCCGAGGTAGCGAAAAAATTTGGATTTTCACGTACGACCATTTCACGAGTGTACTGTGAATATCGGGAATCCGGTAAAACATGAAATCTTCAACATCGCTACGGCCGGAAAAAGATTGTGAACGAACAGGACAAACGACGACTGACGAGAATCATTAAACGTGACAGACGTGCGACCCTTTCTCAAATTGGCGCATATTTCAATGCTGGGCCATCACCAAGTGTCAGCGTGTGAACTATTCAACAGACCTTCATTGATATGGGCTTTCGGAGTCGAAAACCTACTCGTGTACCGTTGTTGACTGCATGACACAAAGCTTTACACCTCGTCTGGGCCCGCCAACACCGCCATTGGACTGTTGATGACTGGAAACACATTGCCTGGTCTGACGAGTCTCATTTTAAATTGTATCGGGTGGATGGACGTGTACGGGCATGGAGACATCCTCATGAATCCATGGACCCTATATGTCAACAGGGGACTGTTCAATCTGGTGGAGACTCTGTCATGGTATGGGGCGTGTGCAGTTGGCGTGAAATGGGGCCCATAATATGTCTAGATACGACTCTGACAGGTGACAGATACCTAAACATCCTGTCCGATCACTTGCACCCATTCATGTCCATTGTGAATTCCGACGGACGTGAACAATTCCAGCAGGAAAATGTGACACCCCACACGTTGAGAGTTGCTACCGAGTGGCTCCAGGAACACTCTTCTGACTTTAGACACTTCCATTGGCCACCTAAATCACCAGACATGAACATTATTGAGCATATCTGGGATGCCTTGCAACGTGCTGTTCAGAAGAGATCTACACCGCTTCGCACTACTATGGATTTATGGACTGCCCTGCTGGATTCATGGCGTGAAATGCTTCCTGCATACCTTCAGACATTAGTCGAGTCCATGCCACGTCGTCTTGCGGCACTTCTGCGTGCTCGTAGGGGCCCTACACGATATTAGTCAGGTGTACCAGTTTTTTTTTTTTTTGGCTCTTCAGTGTACGTACTTAGAGAATGCGAACGCTGTATGATTGCGCATCTCATTAAGCAAAAAATCTTAGGCATATTGCGGGAAAAGGACATTGATGGTCACGTATAAGACTTAACTCTAACATACGTTTGTTTTAAAGCGACAATGCAATTGTCGTTTCTGTAAGATCTATGTTCGCAACAATATTGTACGTGAGTGGTTATTGTCTGAAAAGCTGGCAGCTATGTGTTTTTACAGTTACACGAGTGTTACACAGAACGCCATTTTATATTCTACACTGAAACCTCAAACTCATAACAGTGCGAAAAACCTTGACACTGAAGTTATTATCAGTAATATTAACACCATTGAACGCATTAAAACTAGACATAACAAAGAGAGTTTCAATATTCTACTTCAGACTATATTACAAAATATAAATATTTCTACACTAAAAATCAGTTGAATGCTATGACTCGGTGCGGATCCCTAATAGTTAACCTAAGTTTACAACAAAAATAATTATGCATTAAGAATTATGCAGTAAGCGTTAATCTGTCACACGGAAACACGTCTTCTGTATTTGCAGTTTACAATATTGTTTTAATTCTTAATTCTAGCCAATGGAAACAGGCGGCAAGCCTGTTATGTTTACCTTTGTTCCTAACCTAACTTTGTTTATCACAACCATATTTAAACACATCTTACTTCAAAACCGACATTTTCTATCAGATAAGCTTATTTTTGTGAACAAATATATTCGTTAACATGTGCACACACAAGACGTTTTAATATTGTTTATACTTGCATTACTGTAAATAACCGTTTCCCGCCAACAGCACCTTCTGCTGTGTTGTGAGCGGTCGTCGCCTCACAAGTTTCACTTAAGATGCAAAATATAACTATTCCTTTCAACGCCCAAGGAAATTCCAACAACGCACAAGACTTATTATGTTCCACTGGAAACCAATACATGAGATAACAAACATTAGTTTCCTCCGCGCACGTCTTGACGCATAATTTAACGCTTAAATTTTCTATTGTAAAACCAGCTTTACTTCAGACTTGTAGATTACGCTAAATTGAAGTGCTCAGATGTCTTTAAACGCAATAGAATCAAATAATTTTACAGTGTTACAGTCGTTACCAAGAAGAACAGAAACAATTTGTTAATATCTTTGCTGTGTTTAAATATTTTTAATGTATTCTGGGATGATTGTCGTCTCGTAGCCTACTTAATGGATAATGATAACAATTTACGAACAATATGTAACAATTTGAATTATTTGTGACAGTACGGTAAGGCATCCTTGTGTGTTAACTTTGTGGAATCTTACTTCCTAAAAGTATTTTTTTCTCTGTGCCTCATGTTTTATTGAATTAATGAATGCCTACACATACAGCATGCAAATTGTCTATGTGATATTGTATATACCCTACTTAAACTCCACATTCATCGCGTATGTTATAACGTTTTGTTTATTGTTTTATTATGACGGTGTTAGTAATTTGCAACGTTTCCCGTTACTTACGCGTACATTAGGTTTAATTTTGTACATACATACGTTTTACAGAACCCGTAATCTTTTCGTAAACGGGCATATACAGCTTGAGGTGATTGCTCGAGTGTTCGCAATCTTGTCTGTTTTCTATCTTCGTGAGTATAGCAGACATTCAGAACACGTTCTACTGTTGTGGAGTTTAGTCTGGGAGCGACAGAGGTGGAGTATGTGTGTGTGTGTGTGTGTGTGAGATAGAGGATATATGACACAGTGGCGACGATACCAACTTCCCCACGAAGCCGCCATGAAAATGGACTAGCGCTACTTGGTGTTTAACCCAAGAACTACAGATTCTTGCCTGTTGGAGTGGTCAGAAACTTTAACCTGGGGAAGTCCACTCTAGGTATATCTTTACTCCATGCCACAAGGAAGCATTTTTTACGGGCCTTCCCAAGACAGCGACGTGCATTCCTGGGAAGTTAAATTTTTCGCAAATTATGTCTGTAACTGTAGGATGTTTTTACATATGATGTAATCGAGTAACTACAGAACCAACTCTTTAATGCTCTCCGTTCTTTTAAGAAATTTGCAAAGGAAAGCATTAAACATGTTTATTTTATTTAAATTTTTTTTCTTTGAATACATTTATTTTCCTGCTAATAATTTTTTTTTTGTTATTGAATTTGGGGACAGTGGTGTGATAGAATTATATTTGTAATTTTGTTGAACTGCATACTTACGTTGAATTGTTGGACTGCATACTTACGTTGAATAACATAGTATAAGACTGGATAAGTAAATACAAATAACGAAAGAAAAATAAATTCTCGAGAATCCTAAATTACCCTGCCAGAATGTGATAAAAAGTTTAAAAACCCTTCATTTAAAAAATAATAAAAACTCAGATGTGAGGAACCGAATAACATCACAAATTTACTCTGCCAAAATGTAATAAAAAGTATAAAACATAAAAACCCTTCATTTAAGAATAATAAAAATTAGTATGTGAGGAACCGAATTGTAGAATTGAGAGGGCCAGAAATATAAAACTAATGTCACAAAGGAGACAATAAAAAAAAATCAATTCAGGAAAAAATATGTAATATTCTGGTTATAGTTGCAAAACACCAGCACCTGTATAGATGAGGACGAAACACATGTTTTTAACAGTATTTTATTCTTCGCCCTTTGCCAGGAATTTTCTTTGTTAAAATTTTTTAATTTTTCGTTCTCTTTATGGTTTTTATTTTACACATTGATTCATCCTCTAAGATAGGGTTTCTCATAATATTAATTTTCTACAACTTGAGCACTTCGTAATTTTCATAATGTTTCTGACCGTTTTGCAATGTCGATTCTGGTTATTAGACAGGAGTTTTCGTATTTTGTTTGTTTCGTTGGCAACACAGTATGAAAATACGACTGGAAATTCACCCGTTTCAGTGGACACAGATCTGGGGAGTTTCCAATAGTAGACATGCGGCTGCGGTTGAAATTCACTCCACAGTCTGAAAACTAAACTTACAGAAGTAAAAGAGTCCTACTAAAGAATTGCCCCTGACTGAGCCTGAGTTCTAGTATGTCATCAGGGTTATTATATAAAACTGAAATAGTATAAATCTTAAAAGGTGATAATAAAACCGAATCAGAGAAAATTAAACCAATGAACTGAAAATTCTGCAACAGAAAAAAGTTAATATTTTCATATTGCTTCGACGACTCAGTTTCACTTACGAGCAAATAATCTGTAGTGTTCAAAGTTAAGGAAGGTAAACGCATATCCCTGATTTGCCAAACAAGAGATAGCAAAGAAATAAATTTTCATTGAATCTAATGACATATATTCAAACTTGTTTCAGTTTCAGAAAATAGAGTGTGGGCATGTTCAGAAGGAAAACAAAAGCTCTGAATGTAATATTGTTCTAAAAAATTTAAAGAGAATGCTTATAACATTAACAACAGTCAGTATACGCAGAAAAAACGGTCGGTGTAGCGCAAAGGTAATTTTTCGGAAAGTAACTGGGAAAGTTTAAACGCTGTGACACAGAGTAAAAAAAATATTTAATTTAAATTAAAAAAAAATTAGATGGTCAACGAGCTGGGACAGAGGTGGTGGTAGGAGGAGATGCAGGGATATTCCACTAGGCATTACAAATAATAATAAACACGGTAAAGTGAAAGTCGAACTAGTCACTCATCCGGCCCGAAACTATAAATAACCTAACTGGCAATATTTTCACCCACCAGAAGCAGCAGAGCTGTTCGTCGTAGGAGGCGACAGAACAGTTTCACAAACGAATGCTCTCCAAGTTCATTTTTCATTTGCTTGAAACAATTACTTCTGTCAGTTATAACAGGCAGTAACAAAAGGAAAACTGTTTCATCGCTGCAACATATGCCAACCTAGAAAGTAATATTTTTTTTTTGTTGTTCAGTACCTGCACCGAAATGCGCGTGTATGATTCAGATTTTAAGATTTTGTGAACGTGTCGTCTTTTATTTTGTTTGCATTTTTTCTTTTTGATAGCCTTTAGCGGCTACTTTAAATTGATATCTGCATTCAATGCACAACACATGCGCAAAATAAACAATTATTGCGGACATCGCAGGTACGCCCGTCGTATGCCTCGTCGCCTCAATGCGCAAGACTATGAACTGTTCAGTATATATAGAATACTGAGCGCTCAATTCAGTATCGCTGACCCGACTGCTCCCCCCTGTGCCTAATCCACAATTGTATAACAGGGGACATTATTCTGAGCAATATTAGAGGAGTGCGATTAGGACTTCTTTATACTCCAAAGCTGTTGATTTGCCACTTACAGGCTGCGTATTTGCCACATCAGACGTTAGTATGGGCGCACTCCTCTGCCAGACCTTAGGACAAATGTCCGAACCATAAATATTTGGACTTGGTCAAGTTCCAACCTGACAGTAGTTGAATACTGCCAGCAGAAAGAGTATAGCTCTTTCCAATCGCAGTGGGTGGAGGTTCTCCCCCCGAAGGAGGTTCCACCTCACCTGTCAACAGCAGTGCATGGAGTTGAATCCATACATGCCACCTTGATAGGGCCGAGTGCTATCCTCACTCTACAAAACCCGCTTTGTAAACGAGTCCTCTTACTAGGCGGACTAGACCGTCGACCCTTCATTAGTATGCATCAACCCTTCAAAACTCGGTCTAGAGGCAGGCCAGTACGCTTACGTTCCACGGCAGCTGCTACTGACTTTTTCCGGCACACCAGACTCAGCCCTCCAGGCAAACACACACCTCCAGATCTCCTTCTAAGCAGAAGGTTCAACCAATGCCACCCAGAGTCCGACCCGCGATCAGCACGGCCTAAGCCGGGGCTTTCACACTGATCCCCTGGGTACCCACAATTTTCAGACATGCACGCTTGAGTTTTCACCCAGGGAGGCCCAGCCCTTCCAGGACGCCAGACAGCCCCTTCACTAGAGCTCAGTCACCCCGAGATCAGCCCGAGTTGTCAGTTCGAGCCTCAGCTGGGGGATGTGCAATTCGGTTCGCGGGTCTTCACCGCAGGGCGAAGAATATATACAGTCACTGGAGACTGCACATAACCTCGCCGCAACTGATTATCTGTGCACAGACAGACCGTTGCCGCCTTCTGTCGTCCTCACTCCGTTAGCCATGGGGTGGCCCCCATGTTACCAGCCCATACCACGAGGAGGTGGAGATGGACTTGAGCAGTGCTAGGCTATGTATTCGCGTCACTGCCCCATTACAGGAGTTGAGTTGGCAGCTTTTCATGGCAGCAGGGAAACACCCCAGGGATCACTAGTTCCNTACAGGAGTTGAGTTGGCAGCTTTTCATGGCAGCAGGGAAACACCCCAGGGATCACTAGTTCCTATGAGTGGCTCCTACCGGAGCTCGACAAGCGAGCTCTTACACTTGCGCCGGTCGCTACCATATCCCGAACATTGGTCCCAATCCGGGTACAGGAGCAGACATTCCGTTACGTCACGACTACCCCACCAGGTACTTCGGTTTCTAGGCTCCTCCTTACACACACAGACCGGTCACCTCAGTCTGGCTTCGGGCACCCTGTCCCCTTCACCTTACACCCATTACAGGTTGGTTGCCAGACCACGGCCTGTACCCAAACCCGGCCCCCAAGGCCTCAGTATATACATCAGGAACTCGACCTCACGAGACTCTTAGTGAGGACCCTAACATTTTACAGTGTAATCGTAAAGTTAAAAGTGCGCTGCATATCCGCTGATGACTTTAAATATCCTACACAAGTGTTTTCGTACCTAAAAATGATTGTGAATGTGCCCTTTTCAGCCACTTTCATTCTTAAAATACACATTAGGAACGGAAATAAATTCTGAAACTTTTTGTCGGACGTGGAATGCTTTTTTGAATGTTAGTTATTCCTGGGTGGGACATCTTCCACGCACGTTGAACAACCTTTCGAGTAAGAAGCGTTTTCTTGAAGCTCTGTGCATCGTTCATAAAGTGACGAGTAAAAAAAAAAAAAAAGGCTAATTTAACGCGCACTTTCCAAATTCTTATTTATGATTAAAAATAAAGTCATTGCTGTAAATTCTGCTGGAAAACAAATTTCCTGAGTGTTTGCACGGCGAGGTCACTAAGTCGAAGTTCGTTCTCCATACGCTTTCGACAATCGAGTTTTTATCCGTAAACCTACTGATTCACTTGCTTGTCCTTGAGTGCTCAATGGCAGGAGCATATAATTTCAGTTATCCGGATCTATAGAATATGCATTTCCCACCGAGTAGTTGCCAATTAAATCCCTTCCTCAGGAAAACGTGTATTTAAGGGTTTTGTATAGGTTGAATAAATAAGGCCCTATTAAGCCCTATGTATAAACACCCACTCAAGGCATTTCATTTTGTGATTAGTGAATATTTTAAAAAGAATTAATGTTGAAAAGGTTTCTCGTAAAAAAAACTACTGCTAGGTGCAGTACTACTTTTAATTTCGTTAAGTGTTATCAAATAGTGTCATCCTTTTTGGTAGCAGTATAACAGAAATTTACGTTAGTAAATGGTGCACTTCCACAAGTGGTTATTATTTACGACTTATTTTATTTCGCGAATGGTATTTTACAATTTCCATACGTTTCCCTGCGTGAATAGCATTAATATACATATATATTATTTTTCAGAATACATACATGTTATAATCGTGTAGGCCTACTTGTATCATATGCCCTGCTTTTGGGCTTGCAACAAATTCATAAGTATGTAATTTTTGCCTAAAATTGCAATTATGTACAGCCATAACCACATATTTTGTTCATGAGCCACATTTATTTTTCATTTCGAACAGGATAAGCCATGTTTCAATAACCTCAAGTGTCACTAATAGAGATGCTTTGCAAATGTTGCATATCGTAGTGAATACAGCGCGATATAAAATGCCTGCTTGTTTTCTGGGCATTCGTTCTGATTTCTCGTGTGGATACCGGCTCAACTCATGCTGAAACAAACACTCACCCAGCCCCAAACCACACGTAAATTTTGCTCACACTTCACAGTTGCATTCCTTTCTTTTTCTAATTCCCGTAGCGTAGCTGGCTACGGTGCTACTTACTGTGCAACGGGTCCTGTGTTTCGAACTCTGCAAGAGAAATGTGTGCGCATAGCTGAAGTATGAGGTAGACCATTGATTTTTGTCTTCTAAAAGTCGCCTGCTATGGTCCATTCACGGTTACTTCCAAATTTTGTGAAGCCCTGCTAAAGTTCTACTTCCAGGATTTTCGTCCGCCTCATGTGAACAAAGCTTCACCAAGTCTACGGGATACATCAAACGGACAACGCACCGTATTCTTGTCATAATATTTTCCATAATAATTATTTGTTACTAGACATTAGAAACACACCTACGTTCTCACTGTTTATATTAAACGCTTGTGATACATGACATACTCGTATTTAGGGAGAAACCAAACATGCTATACATGGGGTGATTTTTTAAACGTTTGATTCAAAACGTGTGAAGAAACCGCGAATTGAATTGAACATTAACTTACATTTTATCTATACAACTCAGTATTTAATTTATAATAAATATTAATAAAAACATTGTGAAATTAGCTGTGTGTTGGTAAGGCCTAGTAAGAAATAGTTCCCATGCAAAATATTAGTAATCTGAGTGCGCACGAATGCGGTATGTTGTTCCTATGGTGTAATTGTCTATATTTAGTTAAGATTTGTCTGCGAAAGGCGGAGGAATAGCCTGAAAGTAGAACTTGAGCAGGGATTCAGGAAAGCCGGAAGTAACCATGAATTGACTATATACTGTATTCTGCATCTGCACTTGGCGCCACGCTCCACTGCATCGCCAACTGTAATATAACACAGTTTGCTTCATTACATTGGCTTTCTGAGACATCGCACAAGCTTCTGATCACCTCAAACTACTCGTCCATTATTCTTCTGTTGAAAAGACGAATCTTATCCCGACAACTACCATAAATAATTCGTAACGAGAAACTAACTGTCTGTGAACCCTTCACGATTATCGTTTGCGTTGTGACGACAGCGTTCGAATTTCGAATGCCTATTATTTATTAATGATCTATCGCAACGAGACATGCCGTTGACAGAGGAGGATATTTATTGCATGTTCGGTGCAAAATTTACCTCGGATATCTTGCACAAGGCTCTCTCCCTAAAGACACTTATTTTGGAGAAACGTGGTAAGCGCAGACAAATCTAGCATCGTTCACTATTAAGGGACCCGCCGACCTGGAGCTATTTCCCACGTTCGAGGCCGAGAAGCGCGGAGGCGGTAAGGGCCACAATGCCGTGAGGATCAAGTGCGCCATCGCCACTAAGCGCAAGGCTCAGAACTGGCGTGCAGAGACCTTGTCATTTTATTGATGGAAAGTCTGTGGCAAGGTTTAATGCAGGGTCCTGGGGTGTTTTTGTATGTACCCGACCCGTATATTAGAAAAAAAAAACCTCTTGGAAAAACAGTATTTAGCTATGTTGGAGTACTGGCGTTTCTAATGTGCGTGGCATCTTGAAAATACTGAGTAGGCCTCGTCTGATGTGTGTTTTTAGTAGATCAACATATAGTGCACAGGTTTCATAATTTCGTGGGAAAAGTGTATCTCAAACAAACTGCATGCAATTCACGCGCAAGGTAGACGGGTCCTGTAAGCGATAAGTCCATGATGATTCCAAATATTAATTTTGAATGGTTTAAAGTTGTGTTTCCAACATGCGCATGCAAGAGGAACGTAGGTAGGAAAATTTTTATGCGCATTTAATATATATGCTTACTGGGAAAATGTTGAGCAGCAGTTCGGACAGAAAATCGAATATTTTGTGTTCGAATACCTGTACAAATCGAGAATTTTCACTCGCAGCTTTAATTCGAGAACTGTTAAACTCCGTGGTGGTATTCGTCTATTCGAATATGTGGTTTAAATGTTTTTTTTTCTCCTGAACTATCTGTTTACATTCGTATTGTTATATCAACATGAGAAGATGCAGTCGAGGGGCGGCGAATGCCGATTTCCAAACAACAATAATAATAACATAAAAGCAATAAAACTTAAAAAAAAAAAAAAATGTCATAGAAGTCGACAAAAGACACTATAGCGTGTCCTTGATATCGAACAAACACATTTTAAAACTTTACTGTGTTAATATAAATGAACCACAAAACACAGGGAAATACTCAAATTTCAGTAAAGTAACTATTAAATTTGAAAAATACAATCATATTTGCAAACATTCAAGAAGAAGCGTGGAACGAACGACGTAATGTTTGCATGAGAACTCGAGTACCGGCGCGAGACGTGAGTACTGATGAATCACAGGGCTAGATCACGCAGATGAAAGTAGTGGAATACTCTAGCCATCATTCGAGATAGCTCGAGAACTCCTGGGAATCGAATTCTTTGACATTTACAACTGGGAACACTGCCATCAGCATCGCGGTGCAGACGCAAGGTGCCTGGTCGACTCGGGCGGGGGGCCGGGCGACAGGCGCCAGAGGAAGCAGAGAGGGGCGCCAGCCTTGGAGGACGAAGGAGAACCGGTCCCGGCGGGAAGTCGTAAATCGGGGGCCCCGGACCGCGCTGCACAAACACCACTTCCCCGCGCACGCGCACCACCTTACTAACAACACTTATTTTGTATGTTTTCTGTTTCATATAACTTCAGTTATGGCCAACCTGCACAGCTTGCAAGCAGTCAACGCCCCCCATTTGCAAAGTACTGTCAGCTGATGATTGTTGCGGGGAGCGTGTTATTATGTTGGCGAGCTTTGCGATATTTATGCAAGAAAATAGTACTCGGCATTAAAAATTATAATTTATAAATTTGATGATAAATGCATTATTTATGGTTTAAATTATGATCTTAGAATAATGTACAAGTTTTTGAGTTATAGAGCAAAGGCTTTAAAAATATTTAGAAATATTATGGTGGAGCATGCAAACATTACGGTTATGTAAAACACTCCACCCGCCCGGTGAATGCCATTGCCTTTGAGCTGAACTCTCTTCCGTCAAAATTTATATATATGCGAGAATTTGTTGATTGTGGTGAATGCTATATGTGCAGTAAAGTTATAATTTTTTATTTGTGTATTTCATTAAATGTAATTCGTCGTAGCGTCGTATGTGGCTTTTGAGAACTGTCTCCTCAGTGAGACATCGACACGTGTCTGCCGCTTTGTACAAGGGTTTGTTGTGTGCTTTGGTCCTCCATTTCCCTTGACCATGAAGCGCGAGCGACAAAGTATTTACGTTGTGACGTTTACATTTGTTGATTTCAAGAAAGGAAAGAGCTCAAGTGTTTTGCTAATTGTATAAGTCAGCCAATAAATTAATTCGTATCAGTGGCCGACGAAAGTGATTTTAGTGAACTAATCATACAAGGCTCGCCACGTGTTTAGGAATTACGAAGTGAACAGTAAGTTTGCGTGTTTTGTAAATAATGCTTTTCGAAATTATTGTTACAATATTTGAAATCTTTCTGGCCTTTAAAAATGAAAGCCTTTTATTTGCCCTAATTTATTTTATTGAATATTTATCCATTTTTATGGGTGAAATATTTGCTGAAAATGTTTACATTGCGCATTTCGCACGTCGGTATTAAAAGCGACGTATTTGTATCGTTTTGTTCTTGCTTAAGATTTTGAAATGTAATTGGCATAAATAGACTCCCTTTAGTTTATTTAGTTATATAAAAAATTCCAACAATGTTCATGCGCCAGTTTAACTTCACTAAAAATGCTCAGTATTTCTCGCCTCGTTACGAACAACGACTCGTTCATCCCATTTAGTTCTTTCGATGAAGTTACAACTTTCGAGTTATAGTAATTTGAATGTTATTTCCGTACGAACATTTCCCACTGCATCATCAAAACAATGCAAGTTCACATTACCACATACTCATAAGAAGAACCGAAAAAAAAATCACGTCTCACGAAAGGCGATAAACTAGAGTTCCCAACCCGACCAATTAAATAAACAGAACAATAACTAGTATTTTACGTGGTCATAACAAAAATAAAACAGGTGGTATTGGCAATCAGCTATAGTAGCCAAGTACTGGACTGAAATCAGCCTTACAATTTCTGCCATTGGATTCGCAGAGTTTGCTTACAAAGATCGTTTTCTTCACCGACAGAATAGCTGGGGCAGTGGGATACATTGTGATCGTACTTCTTTTCGAGAACTGTCAAAATTTACTGAAGTTATATGAAACGGAGAATAGTTTGTCTCATGAACCAGAGCACTTTTTTGATAGTTATGAAAATAGTCTGTGTAAAATTATACTCTAGTGTATTTTCTCTAACCTAGTTTTGATGCAACTACATAGATCATATTCAAGTCGGTTATTCACTGTCGATCATGTGGTTTTTAACAGTTTTATTGGCGACGAGTGAGTCGTTGTTGGTGACATGCGCAGAAGATGAATATCGGTCTAACTCTTCTTGAGTCTATGCATCGTACAGCCCTCGCCTAAGTGAATGAGAAAGAAGTCTTGGTCTTCACCAGAAGGCCTTCCTTCCAGACGTCTGTTTTGAAAGTGGCTGTGGGGGTTGAAGACACACCTGAGACGAGTGACTCTTAGCCATTTCATAAGTGGAGTGGAGTGGGAAGATTTATGTCTTGAGAGCCGATGAGGGTGAAGCGACGATAGTATAGAGCAGCGCCGGAATGCAAGGGATACCTCCGAGAAAACCCGCCGACCATCGTCCGGCACGATTCCCACGTGTGAAAATCCGGGAGCGACTCCGCCCTGAAACGAACTCGGTTCGTCAAGGTGGTAGATGGGTAGTCTGGCCACTATATCAACGCGGCCCCCTTGTTTCATACAAAATTAGGTGAGAGTTGGAATTGTTTTCCCAGCCCTTCCTTTAGCTACCGTTGGGACACGTGTAAATTAGCATCACCAGGATCTGAAATTGTAACAATTATAAATATGTTACTTTTAAAATTCATATGTTAAAGTGCAAAATCCAATCTGCAAATAACATTTTTAATTACGCGTTCAGAAATGAAACTAATTATCCTAATGGTAGTCTACCAACTACTACTAAAGTAGGTGTTTTTTTCATTAAAATAACACGTATCTACTAATACATATTTTAAATAGTTTATTGGAAAAGTTTTGAATTTACAGTATAAAAAATACATTTCTCTACATCAGAAATTCATTGCAGCTGGTTAAAAAAAAAAAAAACATTTTGACACATAACATTTTAATAAATCGTAGGGCCATCAAACAACACTGAGGACCAAGAACAGCGCCAACCTCCAGTGGTGCAATCGGTTGATGCGCCGCCGGTCTGCGGTGCGAGAGGTTCTGGGTTCGAATCCTAGACAAGGCATGGGTGTTAGTTTAAGTTGGGTCATAAGTTATTTTGTAAGTCGTCCCCTGATAAGAATTCAGGCATAACACCGGGGGACATTAATAAGCCCTTCACAATTCCAACTAAGAACAGCTTTTGCAGATTAAACGGCGACCAACGTGCAAAGTAGCAAATTACTATCTTAGCGAGAGCTAGCTTGGCGCTGCCTTCTTCTCCCCTCCACGGGCAGTTTACCGCCTGTGCCAGTGGTTTAGCTGCCTGCCACTTCATGGCCGCTACCTTCACTTGGCGCCACTTCTTAACTCAATGTCAGATAATTACTGTAGACCTTGGATATAATGTTTTCCTGTGTTTTATGATTAAAATGGGCTGCCGCCTTACAAAAATAAACGCGAGACGTTTCTAGTGCTATCATCGTTTGATCCAAGTTGGTGTATCTTTTTTTTGGCATATGTTGGTGTATATCTAATGCGACCATTTTTTCTTCTTCTCAAAACGGGACACTAGTCAGTTTTCATTTGTGAGTAGGTAGATTGAAAAAAAAAAGATTACATGTTATCAGGATTCATACGTATATTACTTATGTATTTTTAAAAAATATTTTTTAGAAGAACAAATTTGCTTTAATATATTAGGCGATGATTTTAAGTAGGAGTATTCTTGACAAAATTGAGCACTGAAGAACTCGATGTGTTTCTTATTTTCTTTATTTTTTTTTATTCCTCCATTTTATAAAAAGAATTATACGAAAAAATTACATTCTGTGCGCACGCATCTTGTATATATGAAAGTAGAAGGCTTGATTGACAAACTGCATACGTTCGTAAAATTATCAAGGAAAATATATTTAAAAAATTGTTCTTCGGGCAATGTCTCTTTTCGCGCTATGTAGGCCTACACTGTCAAGTCTTACCATCAGAATATTCTCTAGTATACAGGCTTAAAAAGTTCCTCGTGAAGACAACTGCGACATTTTGAAGTGCCTAAAGAAAATTTCTCCTTCAACAGCAAACGCCAAAAAAAAAAAAAAAAAAAAAAAAAAAAAANAAAAATACCAGCTTGTTTCAAAATTAATATAATAACGACAATAATAAAAACCACAATAAAATTTTTATATAATTTCACTAAACTAAGAATTTGAACTAAGGACACAGCACATACGCCATACTCACACCTTGCTCGTTTTCCTCCCATCGTCATCGTAACCAGAAATAAGAGTCCAGTCGTCTTGATTCCTTAAAAAAATATTGTCTTTAAAATAATTTTTTGTGCGTATCTCAGTAAATTCATGTTCTGGGAGAACGACTTTTTTTTCTTCAGAAAAGGCAAAAAACTGTTATCTACAATCGCCACTTTTTTATTTTGTTATATTAAATATACTTAAAAACCAAAACAAATAATAATTAAAAAATATGTATTTTTTTTTTTTAGAGCTTTGCTGCTTAGTTTCCTCAAGGGAAAGGAGAAAAGTACAAAGTGGCATCTGTAGTTTAATTCACTGGCTTAAATTGGGCGCAATATTATTATCTTGTTAGACATCAAATTTGCCAGCCAGCAATACAGCTTCCCGGGGAGGCACATCGCGCCCGTCCCAGTGCTTCCTTATAACCAGACGTCACCTAGAGGCATTAAACATTTTGTTACTAGGCATTCCCCTTAACTCAGCAATAACCGTACAGCACGCCTACTTCGCAGTCGGAATGTCGCGGGTTCGATCCAAGTTGTTTGCTACTGGAGGCGGCTTTTCTCGCCTGGTTTCCCATCAGCGTTCCCGGCGCAAGCTCACTTGCATGAACATTCCCGTCCCTCGCGGGTCATGTCAACATCCTTATCAGCCTTGTTGTATGAAAGCAGATTAAGTTTATAACTCACTCTAAAGAAATCTTTCCGTGTGAGGTATGTTGGCACCAGGTTAATGGAAAATCCGCTCTCCTCCGAGATAGTCGGTGTTCATGATTCACTGAACAAATGTTTAAGTAAAACTATCCCTGGCCTGTACTTCACGTACATTAACATAAACACATACTCATCTAGAGTAATCTTGACATCAAATCCGGAAAAAACGGTTATATTATTTAATGTCTCATTGAAAGTGTGGCTAACGAAATCCGTTTATTCTTGTTCTGTATGTTTTACGGTAAGAATGAGACAATTTTGCGATGTCCCTTGGCCGAACATGGACACAGATCATCGAGCCAACTGCAGTTTTAATTTCTACGCGCGGCGGGGAAAATACAGCCTATGCAGAGAAAGGTAATTTAAGCAGGAAATTTCTTCCTAGTGCTAAACAACACAAAAACGTTTTCGCCAAAGGCTTGTAGTGAATCGTTGGTGTAGATTTTCCAAAGTACTAAGTTACGTGAACTGTGTAAATAGTGGTGAAACCTAGTGCCATTCCACGTTGTTTGATCTCCAACTTAACACACTAGGGAATGATTTCAAGCTTTTCCGACAAACACATGAAATCACGGGAGACGAGAGTTTTGCGTGTCTTATCACACCACACACGTGACTGTTGCTCAGAAAAATTTGGTGCTGCAGATTACGAGAAGTTCCTTTCAACCCTAAATAACTGAGTACAATATAACAAACTATTTTAGTGCTACATCTTGACTTTGCCGAAAAAATAAACCACCACTTCGACACAAAAATAAAAAATGAATCTGAACCTCCCGGTTAAAACGCCACTAGATAACACCTTATTAAAAAGTGAAGAAGGAAATGTGATTTAACTTATGACCTACAACGAATTTTAAAAGCGGTACACGTCCTTCAAAATCAAGATTACAAACATCTCAATAACAAAAACTAATTGAAACGGAACAGAAAATTACTAAATAGTGTTCATTTGATGACAACGATAATTTTATTACTAACGTCACCTCCCTTCATTATTTTTGTACAAAACTTCAATGAAATCAGATGCGTATAGTCAATTTTGAACTAGTAAAACAAGGTTGTTTCGGTGTAACATTTCTTGAGAAAACCATTTATAAAAACAAAATAATACAATTGTTTGCCTGCAAACTATGTTATCTTTTTGACAGTGTTAACATTTCGAAATGAAATTGCCCATCAAACTGTTACAAATACTTCAATTCATGAAATCGCTTCTATACACGGGAATTTGTTGTTTCACAAGTAGTCACTAGTTATTATTTTAAAAATCATTTAAAAACAGCGATTTTATAGAGCTCGTACCGTACTTACTGATCGATGGTCATTAGAAATCGTCTTCCAGCGTTTTGACTTGAGAGTCAGAACAATCCGGAATATAACTATTCTGAGTTTCATGGCTATAGCATGGGCTTCATTTGGATTTCTTAAAAAAATACCCGCTGTATCGATAGTTAAATAAAGATGGCAACTGTGTACCGGGGGTGACAAATAAATAAGAGAGTATATAAAAAAAATCAATAAATAAATGAAGTATGGCCCATTGAGGTAGTATATATACATCAAGGACACCAAATACTTTTAACGCGTAAAGTTTAACAAATACAAATGCACAGACTACAAAAAATGTTCGTACATTAAGTTTCAAAGGCATTGTTGGGGGGAAGAGAGTTTGTACTATAAATAAACATGAATTCACTTTGCCTTTAAATAATACATTGGGCTGCGTATCTGCTTATAGACACAGATGCATGGCAAGAATTACAGTTTGTAATATTTAAAGTAGCCACATACCGAGGAAATGTTATATTAGCACTTTAACATTTTAATAGGTTTGTAAACGACAGCATTATCTTAAGCACATTAAAGATCTCATATATTCTTACCTCCCGGTTAACCATAATGTACAGGTCAGAAGAGATAAGAAACATAGATACTTTACCTATTATGCCTGCGCGTTACTTAATCACTAGCTGCATTAACTCAAGGTCAGGAGTATCCAAATAGACTATTCTCAAGTGGGAATCAGGTCATGCTTAGCTCATTGTACATTAGCCGTGTGAAACCACCACAACAGAAATACTTTCCAGAAGGACCTTTCCACTTATTAACCAACACGTTATTGTAACTGGCAAAAATTAAATACAGCAGACTACAAAAGTTAGGAAGTAACATCTTGTGTGTACAGGTGTGTGAATGTAGTAAAGGAATAGTTTCATATTGAAGATTTTAAGATGCAGTAACCTACAAGGATTGCGTAACATAAAATACATATGGAATAGACACATTTATACAATACCATACACTTTTGGGCAGTGTAATTACACACACTCTGACACACACACATATGCGTGTTTAAGGTACGCTGTGAGGACTTACGCCTCTTAAATGCCCTGCGAGGACTCAAGGAAAAAAAAAAATGAAAAATACGGTATTTTAATGGGACATTTTTTACAATGCTCTCTAATCCAAAAAGTAAAAAAATTTGTATTTATGAAATGTGTGTACACCACGGGTGTATGTTACGAGGACTGCGAAAATTAAAAGACGTTGTTAAGACGTGGTACTCTGCGAGGACCTACGACGTTGTATATATGTACGTGTATTGGCGTGCTTTCATCCTTTGTAAACGACGTTTTACACACACTTGTGTCTCTGCTGGGACTTAGGTTTAAAAGTATACGTATTTACTATCGTTGTTAGGACTTGTTTATTTCTTCACTCTGGTCAGCTACCTGGCTCCTTGTAACAGTCGTCATACACGTTGTCCTACACTAAATCTTAGATAAAAGTCGTAAAATCACAGAGACGGTACGTTCTGCATATGTTCACGATCGCACCGCACTTTGGACGTCTACTAATGGAATGAAGGAGGGGGGGCTGACCCCAAGCCTAGTAGAAAAGAGAGGTTGGGCAGTCTCTGCTGTTTTGAGTAACGGTACTCCAGGAGGTGACGCATGACCTCACTTACCCCTTGCGCTGGCTAGTGATGCATTAGCTAGAACCTTGGGTTTTGCAGGAACTAAAGTCGCCGTGAACTTAAATTTAGAAGCAAACAGTCGCGGTCGTCATATTTCTAGTTTGCAGTTCGTGTTTTCAAAACCATGCATTTCGTCAAAAATTAGCCGCTTAATTACCGCAAGAACAGAAAATCGCGAGTTTATTACTGATACAAACCCCATTTGCACACAAAAGTAGATTCTTTTCTAGTCGCTGCAAATTAAAATTCTGCAAAAAAGACGTCCAAAATTAGTTAAACAATAAGTTCAAAACATTAAAAAAAAAAACCTTTTTTACTTCCAAACAAATTGATAAACTGCTTAGAAAAAGAAGTGCTGTCGGGGAAAAGAAGACTTTTTTTTGCCATTACTCTCAGGTAGATTTTGCGAAAAGCTTCTGATTACATGAGAAACAAAGTGGGCTTGCCATTGCCAAGGTTGTCGAATCGCCGAAAATGGACTAGAAATTTAAGGCGTAGGCCAGGAATTCAGAGTAAAATACTAGCAGTTCTTTAAACTACATCTAAAATCATGAATGAAATAGAGTGCCTAACAGTTCTGTCATTTTACGAGATGACCGTGGATTCAAGATTGTGGAGTGGAGAGATTAGGGCAGCTTTTAATATGTCTTGGGAGCAGATAAGAGTGAAGAGGTGTGACTATGGAGCAGCGCCGGAAGTCAAGGGCTGGGAATGGGAGATCCCCGAGAAAACCCGCCGATCAGTGGCATCGTCCGGCCGCCGCCGAACCCTCATATGCCACCGGATGGCATTTAGTGTTGTGAGACCGGAAGCCGAAACTCTGATAATTCACTAGGTGTTTGTGAAGCAAAAGCACCCTGACACTTTCTCAAATCATTGGGTCGGCGGCAGAGGCAGTGTAATGTGGGGCTTCGGGCACCGGGCCTTTTTTTAGGCGAGTTATTTGGTGTTGCCTATTTTAAGTAAAATTACGTTTTCGTTTGTTCGGCGGGGGAGTGAAGCTTCCCTCCAGCCTCCCGTCTGGAGTGAATGTTGTGTCGTGATGTATGTCTAGCATGTAGAAATGTTGTTTGCAAGTGTGCTAATTAATTTCGCATGTAGTGTGTCGGTGAGTCCCTAGTCTCCCGAGGTGCCCTATACAGGTCTCCCTCGGGGTACGATTAGTTTTTCCAAGTTTGTGACAGTGGAGTAATAAAACCCTTATAGATAATTAGAGTTGGAGGGGCTCTTGGAACCAGTCTCTGAACCCAGTTCCAATAGGGCTCCCCTTTCCCAAGTCGTCTTCTTCCCTACCTGCAACAAACTATCAGGTCAGTGTGTTATTAAAGGTTATTAGTCTAAAATTGACAACAAAAAAAAAATCAAAATACATTATATATATGTGATTGTATGTATATGTGTTTTATTTTATTTTATTATTTTATATTATTTTTGTACATATATTTTTTTCCTTACAAATTAATATATAATTTTATTTAATTTATCTTAGTTAGCCCCCCAACCCCTACCTCGACTGGCATGTGTTTCCCTTAACCTGGAAAACGTGCGGTGGTTGGGGCTATTTCCCACCTGTCACGAGTTCCCACATAACCAGCCTGGGCTGTGTAAAAAGTGTAGGAGATGTGTATCGTTGTCTGCGAACGAATGAAATATTCTGAGCAAAAGCGGGCATTGTCCGGCACGATTCCCACGTGCAAAAATCCGAGAGCGACCCCGCCGACAATCGTAACTCGGTTCGCCTTGGTGGGAGTTGAGTAGTCAAACCAATACACCACAACGGCCCCGTTGAAGATTGTACTATGATCAAAGTGAAGATCAGATACTTATGCCAAATATAAACGTACAAGTTATTATGGCTCTAGGACTGGCTTCAAAATAGAAACAGGTTTTTTTTTTTATGATTTTACAGTGATACTGCAAAAGAGTTGCTTTTCAAAGCTATACCATCGCTTGAAGAACTGTAATTTTCTGTTGTCGCAATCGTGGTGGGCGGAAGTAATGTAGACTTGTTGGAAAGCACTACGTTTGTAAGTCAGTATAGTTCCTTACCCTGTGTGGCTTTTCCCAGATATTCCACGTCTCTTAAAATTGCTAAGAAATAGTTTTCCTGATAACGGAATACCGCCTCCAAGAGGAACATTTATTTTAAAAAAGAAATACGCGCAAGCTATAATAAAAAATGATGAATTGAATTTGTTACCAATACTCACTCCTCTTCGCGCTCATTTGATAGGAAATACCCGTCAAAAAGTGAAATTTGCTGTAAAATTGTTTTCGCACCACATTACAACAAGATTTTTGTCGAAATACCCACAGTGTACAGAGCTCGGCAATTTTTTTGATTTAGTTGACCAGTCTCTTTGATGTAATGAATGCAAGATCCATTTACGACAAATGCAAGACTTGTGGCTCAGTGCTTTCGGATTTAGTCTGATTGAGCAGTTGGCAGTGATAATGTAAATTCATGACATGGTTCTTAACATGATTTTAGCTGACGCGTTCATTACAGTCATAGGAATTGCATGTAGCAATTTATATGAAACCAGACATTAAATTTACCTGTTGTAAGCGTTTGACTTTGAACTATTTTGACGTTTAATTTTATCTCAAAAGTTCAAATTATATTACAGGCAAAATATTAACAAATTCATAAGAAATATTTTTTATGACATTCTAAGAACCTGAGCAATTATTATGAGCTGTATCCTAACATTTTACTTTTGTTAAATTTTGAGATTTGTACGAAAAAGTAATATCAAATGAAATTCTTATAGCTATTTTAACTTTTTTAAAGTAATCTTCTTCCATTGTCGTGCGTTTTTGACACTGTCATTTCATATGAAAAAGAAAAACGTTATATGCTAAAAGTGTAGAAAATAGTGTTACCCACTTGAACGCCCTAATGATATGTGGCTGAATATGTAGTTTACGCAAGCGGAGTCGAGAGTCTGAAAAAATTAGAAGAAACTGAAAACGAAGGTAACTATGAAATACTTATTTAATACTTTAATGTAGGTTTTACATTATTTGTATTTTGGCAAAGTGTAAATATAAACCTATGTATTTTTTATTCGTAGGTGGGTGGACGGAAAAGCTGAGTCATGGAAAATTAACTATCCCATCATAAAAATTTGTGGAAACTGAACAGTGTGCTAAAAAGATTTTTAATAGAAACACCAAGGGTCCGGCTTGCAAAAAAGGAAAGGCGTTTCAAAAGATTTTATGTAAAACTGGACTGATGAAAATTGCGAGAACTAGAACATATGATTAATTTCAATTTTTTTTATATCACAAAATGTATTTGTGTTGCTAGAGTTATACTAAATTTATTTTATTACTTTTTATTAATTTTTATTAACTACCATCCGCTAACTCCTTCAATTTTTCCTTGTCCCCCTGGGNGGGGAGCTTTTTTGTGCACGGAACGTGATACATAGTTAACTTTTATGTAGTCAATAACGATTTTACTTCTGTTTTTATGTACATCTGCACCAGAACTGTAAAAATGCTAAGGAATAGCATTTGTTTGATGGGAAGACCCTACCGGTGGTTATGTGCTCGTCCACAACTAGTGGACTGCAAAATGCGCGCTAATACCACGTTATTCTCCACAATTCTCTATAAAGTAAAGGCGGTGTTATTTGTTAACTTGCCACTGCTACAGCGAAGTACCATTTTCCCCTTCTGACCAGGTTACAAATGATTTGGGCATTCTGCTTTAAAGGTTTGTTGTTTGCTTCGAATCCGCCAGAGAGGATAAAATAAACTCAGAGTCAAAAACTTTAGTTAGTACATGGTAAGTGCAGAGGATTTATGTCCTAGGCACACTGACCCGCTATCCATGAGAATAATTGGATTAGGGGGACCCCTACTCGTTAAGGGTTATAGTTGGTTACCACATACGTACAAGGTTTTGTAGTCCAGCCTGTCGCCAAAAAGAAACCGAAATTTCAGATATCCCTACCAACGAGTAAGACTTACATTAACAACTGAATATCATATATATATGTTTATATATATATATAAAGTCGATGTATTGTGGGAACTAAAGCGCAATTACTAGGAACTCAAGCGCAATTTCTAATTCTTCCAATTTATCTGGTGCAAATTTCAAATTTCTCAACAAAATTGAAAAAAAAAAAAAAAAAAAAAAAAAACAGTAGTGGGACAGAGTGGCATGTTAAAAAAAAATATATTTAGTTACAATTCCTTTCCGAAGTGGTATCCCAAAATGCCCAACTGGGAAAAGTGGAGAAAAAGAGGTACACAAATATCGCCATTTCATCAAAATTATTCAAATAATTTCTTCATAAGCTTTGCTAATGTATAAATTTCATTAAAATCAATCAATTATTAAAATCTTGCTCAAATTGACCGATTTTTCAAGTTTAGGAATCTAGCGCAAATTGCATATAAAATTAAATTCTATATAAATATTCTAGCACAATTCTATATAAAAGTACTGGCAAAACTAATTTTCTCATTGTGGCGCAATAGAAACCCAGAATGTGATGAGTGGCACAACAATAATACTTATATAAAAATTATATAATAAAATTAAAAGTAGCACAATAATATTTGAATGAATACCAGTTCACCTGAAATTTCAATGAAAAAGAGATTATTTAACAACTCAAAAAATTCTATCTTCGATTTTCGTTATAATATGGATTTTTATTTTGTAATTCAATTTATCTTTTATTTTACATATCTAATCCGGTCTTATTACATTAAGTTACTCGCTGTGGGTATTTATCTTCCGGATACACTCAGTACTGATTTGTTTTCCCAAAGAAAACATTTTTCATCATTTTTCTTAACATTAATACATACTTTCTTATCTTTAACAAATATGGGTAGTTCAACATATTTTGGACCATTTAATGGATTATATTTATTGATAGCTAGTTCCAAACCAATAATATTAGTTAATGTCCAACCAGATCCTCTTTTTTGAAGTTCAGACATTTGTGTTAGTAATTCTGTTCTTGCTTTTTGTACAATTTTATAATACCTCTTTCATTCTTTATAGTATATTTAATGACTGAAACGGAAACACTTGTGCCATATTATTATTGGGAATGTGATGATTAGCAATCGTTTTTATATTAGCCTTTAGTCTCTTGTGTTCTTTAATAGCATCATCCATTATTTTAAAAATATTAGATTCTAATTAATTCATAAAATGATTAGGCTCTATTAAACCAATATTATTTTCTATATTATATGTCTGTAGTCTTTTTTAAATGCCTTACGATCTATATAAGTTTTGTTAATTCATCTATTTCTAGGATTGAGATATATATTATTAGAGAATGGAGATATAATCTTAAAACGTTTTTCATCTGGTTTATATTATTCACTAATAACAGTATTAGCGAAAGGTAAATAATTAAAATTGTATTGATTATTAATTTTCTTTATGGCATTAATGAGATCGCTCTTCTTTAACTTGTGTATATTCTTAATATATAAATATTTGGATATCATAATTTTTTTATCTTCAAATCATTCAGATTAGCTTTTTTTTTTTAAACTCACTCGTCATGTGTAATGCAGCTTTATTCTCTCTTACATGATTAGCATTTTTATTAATTGTTTAAATAGATCGGTTTTCTTTAACATTGGTATACTTTTAATATTTAAATATTCAACCTTTCTCTCAACTCTCTCACCTTCATTTCACCTTTGGTGTTGCCATATTTTCACTCTGTATTTATATAGAAATAATTTTATTAAGAGAATTAAATTGTTAATCATATATATTTATCAATGAATTTATTGTCGAGTATGATTAGTATCATTACTACTTTTATTTTATTCAAATGGGATTTCTTAATCAGATCAGGTCAAGTCTGCTTTAGCTTGTTTTTTCTTATTTTATATATTTCTCATACACTCAAACATACATACTATACATATAAAGGATGGTCAACCTAACGTGTACACCCCCGAAATTTCAGGAACGGTTGCAGGTCATGAAATACGGTTTTCGCTTAATGAAATTACGTACTGGGGGCAAGTATTTTGCCACAAAGTGACTATTCGCAACACGTCTATTTTTCCCCTGGAAACATACATTTATTTCAACGGTATCTGAAAGTACGTGCAGAGAGGAATTCAGTGATATAGCATATTCAATAGAAAGTAACACAGAAATGCCAAGAAATAATGTGCAAATATGATTAAGTTAAGTGGGCCGCTAGCATGGGGCAGTGGACCTGTACTCACAGCTGTAAACAAGCAACTCATCCTGGCGGGACTGCTTACTTATAGCAGCGTAACACTTACCTTAATGGACCAAGGAGAACGAATGCGATATTGGACAAAGGAGAGCACTGCAGCGGAGGGAAGATGGGCAATGCAAGTGCAAGTCTGATATCAATACATTACATTTTATTCAGATAGCAACGTAATTCACGATATCTGTTTCCTAGTCGTTAACTGTACTGAGTAACGAGTGCGTACACATGCACAACAAAAAAAGAACAAACCAACCTAAGGAGAAATGCAATCGCATCCGCATGCATGGAATAAAAGAGCACAGTTATGGTCGAAACGCTTCACATTACGTCTTTTCACAGCATGTGCTCGATGTGTTTACCATCGACAGAAAAACATATCTGTAAACTAACATGTAGAGAGCGACGAGCAGCCTGAAGTGTTTCTGGCGTTATGCCTCTGCAAGCTGCCACAATGCGTTCCTGCATGTATTCTGGCGTCATAGGAACCGTGTTGTGCTCCCTATCTTTCAGTGTTCCGACAAGAAAAAATCGAGAGTTGAGAGGTTGGGGGAGCGAGCTGGCCATCTTACAACACCACCACGCTCTAACCACCGGTTTGGAAACGTTTTATTTAATCCTTGCCTTGCACCAAACATAAATGTGGAGGACAACCATCATGCTGAAACCACATATCACGACGTATGACAAGTGATATATCTATCAGAAGTGCCGGTAAGATCTCTCTGAATAAATGGGCCTATGTACAGCTGGTCATTGTCCCTTGAATGAAGTATGGCCCTATGACGTAGTCTCCAACTATTCCACACCACAAGTTCACTTTCCACTGTCGTTGGTGCTCCACGTGCCGGACATAACGTGGATTCTCCGTCACCCAGTAGTGCATATTTAGTACATATATGTGCCAATGGCTTGTGAAGGTAGCTTCATCAGTAAATAGTATGTTCTTCAGAAAATTGTTGTCATCCCTTACAGACATCAGAACAAACCTACAAAACTGAACACGCTGCTGGAAATTACCTTCATGTAATGCCTGATAAAGAGCAACGTGATAAGGATAGAATTTCCGTTGGCTCAGTATCTTTAAAAAGCTTGTTTAACTTATCCCTACGAACCTGAAAAGTTCACGTATACCCATGTCGGGGTGTGCATCGACACGTGCCAACACATAGTATTGTTTCGTCTCGCCTGTATCAGTCTTTCTTCGCACTCATGTTGTGGAATTAAGATCATCTCGTGACAAGAGACGTGTGCAAATTCTTCGTATCGTTTGCTGTGAGATGGCGTCCGATTATTATACCTTTCACCATGCATTTGGACGGCTTGCTTGGCATTTCTGCCACACTCACATTAAATTAGTAGAGTGTCCAGTTTTTCCTTATTCGTGAACTTCATTGCCTATGTATAGCGCCACACACTGCAATACCAATTACCATAACAGATTACGAGGACTGGTGCTGCGCTGCTATTAGGAAGCGGTCCTGCCAGGATGAGTCACGGCGCGTGTTGCTTGCTTACAGCTGTGCATACAGCTCCACTGCCTTATGCTACGGGCCCACCTAACTTAATCATATTTGCACATTATTTCTAGGCGTTTCTGTGTTAATTTCCATTGCATATACTATATCACTGAATTCCTCTTTGCATGTACTTTCAGATGCCTTTGAAATAGATGTATGTTTCCAGGGGGCATTTAAATAATATCATATTGACGGATACACATCTGATTTCTTCATGTCACATTTAAGATTTTCACCAAAGCCGAAAAATTTTCGCTAAAGAAAATGAGTTAACTGTGGATTTCAATACTTATGCAAACACCAGCAGTTTTCTAAATCATTGGCTGCTATCTGCATGCGAAGCCATTTATTCGTTTTACAAGGGACACTCCGAATTCTGTAATTTCAACTTCGCATGCAACAGAAAACACGTGCCAAAAATAAAATTCAACCAATTACGGATAATAAAAAACGGCACAGTATTTTCAAACATATCATCCCCCGAAAAAACGAGGGACGGATATTTGTTTATCACACAGGTGAATTTATAAATAATATATTATTAATTAAACGATTGGCGTGGGGATTTTTTTTTTCCGGCAATGGCAGCAACGTAAAAGAAGACAGTGCGTAGACGCGACACCATATACATACACTGAAGAGCCAAAAAAACTGGTCACCCGCTCATATCGTGTAGGGCCACCGCGAGCACGCAGTAGTGCCGCAAGACGACGTGGCATGGACTCGACTAATGTCTAAAGGTATGCAGGAGGCATTTCACACCATGAATCCTGCACGTCAGTCCATAAATCCAGAGAAGCGCGAGACAGTGGAGATCTCTTCTGAACAGCACGTTGCAAAGCATCCCAGATATGCAAAATAATGTTCCCGTCTGGTGATTTAGGTGGCCAATGGAAGTGTCTAAAGTAGAAGAGTATTCCTGGAGCCACTCTGTAGCAACTCTCGACGTGTGGGGTGTCGCATTGTCCTGCTGGAATTGTCCACGTCCGTCGGAATGCACAGTGGACATGAATAGGTGCAGGTGTTTGGACAGGATGCTTACGTATCTTTTACCTGCCAGAGTCGTATCTAGACGTATCAGGGGTCCCATTTCACGCCAACTGCACACGCTTCATACCATGACAGAGCCTCCACCAGCCTGAATAGTCCGCTGTTGACATGTAGGGTCCATGGATTCATGATGATGTCTCCATACCCGTACACGTCCATCCGCCCGATACAATTGAAAATGAGACTCGTCAGACTAGGCAACGTGTTCCAGTCATCAACAGTCCAATGGCGGTGTTGGCGGGCCCAGGCGAGGCGTAAAACTTAATGTCGTGCAGTCAACCACGGTACACGAGTGGGCCTTCGGCTCCGAAAGCCCATATCAATGATGGTCCGTTGAATAGTTCACACGCTGGCACTTGTTGATGCCCCAGCATTGAAATATGCGTCAATTTGAGAAAGAGTTGCACGTCTGTCACGTTTAATGATTCTCGTCAGTCGTCGTTTGTCCTGTTCGTTCACGATCTTTTTCCGGCCGCAGCGATGTCAAAGATTTGATGTTTTACCGGATTCTCGATATTCACAGTACACTCGTGAAATAGTCGTACGCGAAAATCCAAATTTTTACGCTACCTCGGATATGCTATGTCCCATCTCTCGTTTGCCGACTATAACACCACGTTCAAACTCACTTAAATCTTGATAACCTGCCATTGTTTCAGCAGTAACCGATCTAGGAACTTTTCCAGAAGCTTGTTGTCTTATATAGGCGCTGCCGACCGTATCGCGTTACTCTGATGGGTTCCATACCTCTGTTATTTGCATACGCACGGCTATACCAGTTTTTTTTGGCTCTCCAGTGTAAATATTACAGATAAGCGCGATGAATTTTTACCAGCGAGTCGAACTGTAAACAGTTGTTGTTTGGATGACTGAAACATTTGTAATTAATAATTTTTCCATTTTATAAGTTTATTTTGCATAATTTTTAGTGGCCAATTTATTTTTCCCTAATTCACAGAGAACTTGGCCCTCTACGCTAATTGTAATGATAGCGAAGCACAAAACAGTAGGTACTGTGTGTTCTTCGGTCATATAGCTTATGTAACTACACATTATGACTAAAGCCCGCCGCACATGGAAAGATTTTTCTTGTGAGATCGCCTACGTGTAGTCCTGCTTGGTGTTGGGCGTACTCGAACATTTGAAATATGGCTGGTGACGTGCAATGTCACGGGCTTGATTGTTATTTTTCTCAAATTAAAATTGTGTTTTTTTTCCTGTACGTTTTGGTACTGGTTTCTGACCGTAGCAAAGCAGACGGTTTTATCACGCCCTTTCCATCCACACTTGTATTCTACGAATATTTTGTCGGTTTTCTGGAAGTTTAAATGTATGGAAAACATGAAGCGAAGAAATGAACACCCATTGCACTGCTAAACGTGTACACTTTGAAGATGTGCCATATGAATTTTACTTTACAAAGTAGTAGACCAACTCTTTACAAAGTAAACACCAAAATTGTAGGTTCTCCTCAGTAAAATCCATACAAGGAAAATATAGTACTAGTGCCGTGAGAGTTAAAACATGAATGGTAGAATAACAAGAAAAAACTAAACAGTTAATATGAAAAGTCGTACTAAATTGTTACTCGCTATCTCTTTACAGTACAGCATACCAAAGCTAGAGGAATTTATTTTACTAATAAATACAACTTGAAAACATGACTAAAGTGATATGTCGTCGTAGCTCATATGGCAGTGCGACGGCCATCTTTATCGTTACAGGGTTTTAAGTTCGAGGCCAAGCACTTCCTAACCAAATTCTGTTTGTACTTAAAATAGTTTATACTATGCTATTTTGATGTCTTGTACATTGTAAAAGCGAGTAATTTTAAATCAGGCAAAATAAAATACATTATTTTGTCATTTATTATCTATCTCTGAATTCTTAAATTTAGTTGGGTACTTAAAATCAACAATTCTAGTGGATTAAACCGGTTAATATGATATTTACCGAGTTTAATACTGAACACAATGACAGTCACATGGTTGTGCAAAAAATAATTTATCACAGAAAAAAATTCTATTAGAAAACATTTCGGAAATAAAAAATATTCCAGCAAATTACGATTTTAAGTTATGGCACTCTGAAAGGTTAATAGATTTTAAATGATTAAAAATTACGAAAGTAAAAACTCTGAATATGCTACATTGGTAAGTTATAGAAAAATTCTGTTTCCATCAAAACCATAACTTTGTTTGCCATAAATATCAAGATGAATCAGATGTTCATTACCTAGTTATCACAACTTAAACCACCGGTGTGTATCAAACAGTCAAACAATAAAAAATTAATGCCAAAAATACCGAAAAATTAGAAATTTTTTTTGTTATGAATACCGCAAAACAATCCTGTTTCATCTCAATTCATAAGTAACATATAAAAAATGATTTTAGCAAGGTCTTAAAGTACATTTTAAGATTTTCAACTTGACTTTTTTTCTGTGTTATTCACGAGCTGGTATTGTTCAGTATATTCTGAATGTTTCTTAATGTTCGTATCTGGCAGAGGTGTTTGCACAATATGAGGGGGGTGGGGGCCTGAGATTCCTCAAAAATGTTTCCAATTAAAAAATAAACATAAATCCTGTTATATGTCTGTTTTAAGGTTTTATGTAGTTCGTGATTACGTTCGTTTACTCCGCGTTTTGTAAGAAGTCAGCCTTTATCACTAATCTGTGTAAATAAGGAATATGTCTGAGTCTGTTTAAGAAAAAGTTGACCATCCATATACAGTCTTGCATTCAAATGGTCAACGCCGGTTCACAATAAAACTGTAAAACCTATGTACACGATTGAGTAACATTTAGTAACGAGCAGTGGCAGTGCAGGAGTGCACATTTCTCCCCTACGCCTTGGGATTTCCTTCGAAAACTTTGAATGCTCATGTTGGGCAGTATGCAATATGCTAAACTAGTTTTCTTAATTCAGTAGTATGATATCAGAACATCAGTTAATGCAGTGAGAATTTGGTATAGGTAAATAAATACATGTTAATGAATTTCTGTTTTTTGGTGTTCCTGTTAAAGATATACCACCAGGGACTTCCTTGAGCAGAAAAATACGTACTTCTATGCTATTGAAACCTTTTGTAACTATAATGTATGGCCTGTTTCCTGATAAAAAAAACCAGAAAACTTAATATAATTAAATAAAAAACACTGTAAAACAAATTGTTATATTTGCGTCGATACAGAACTCGAGACTATCATTAATCGGACATTGGTTTTTTTTTTCAAGTTTATTTCTTCAAAATTGGTTTCGAAAAACCAAATTTCATTAACATATATTTGCTCATACTAAATTCTCACTGCTTTCATACCAGGTAACCGTCATAAGCTCTACTTCTTCAACATTTTACATACTATATGCACGACGCAGGCCACTGACTAGAATAGTCTGGGTTTGAAAGGGGGGTGGGGCATCTCTGCTCCACGTTCGTTCCCTCCTTCCCACTCAAGTGGTTTCATCGTCCGCTGGCGAGAACATTGGCCTTGAAATATTTTGAGGAAATTAATGCATTCAGACACGTTTGATGGCGGGTGAAGAAAGGAGGAGGGCTTGCTAGCAGTTTAGTTCCAGTGACGAATATGAACTTTTCTTGATCGTTACCATGGGTATTTCTTACCAGATTGTGAAAATAATAATTTTGAGAAATTCTTACAGTTCACACAACTAACTTTTTTTGTTGCCATCATTGTAAATGATAACTATATTGTTTAGGTAGAACTCTCATGGCAATACTAGCAGCAAAACGATCTGAAGTGCCCAACACACTGAAGACCAGTCTATATATATGTACATATATAACAGTTTTAGTTTGTGTGTATGTATGTTTGTCCCTTATACAATTCTACACCGTTTGACGAATAATAACCAAATTTGGTAGGTGTACCCATCAGTACCCAAGTTAAAAAAACTGTATTGAACAAAATAGGCCTCCCCCCACCTCCTTTCACAATAAAGCCCAAAATCCCCCAAAACCCCTAAAAGGGGATCTTGTAACTCAATGCTACACCGTTCGGCGGATCTGGACCAAATTTGGCAGGGATGTCCTTCAGTTCCCAACTTAAAATAATATTTATGCCAAAATGGGCTCCCTAAAACCTCTTAGTGAATATCCGGACCTATATTCTGAAACACATATAACGGGGTCGTGTATCTCTTATTGTCCTATTACACCCGGGAAACGCCGGGTAGTTCTGCTAGTATTTGATATATAATTGATGTAATTCATCACATAATGATGTAGAAGACCACATATAAGGAGGTGAGTCAAGGAGTTCAAACCCTCCTCATTGACCCATGATAACGTTTTTATTACGTTGTAGTTACGAACAAAAATGTATGTACAATATTTTAATGTTGAGTGCATAATCTTGTTTTAATTTTATGCAATTAGTAAGATTTGTGCAGTTAAGCTTCAAAATTATCTATCAGAAGGAAAATACTTATTGTATTCTTGTAAAAAATTAACTTTATATATTTGTGGAGTGTTTTTAATTTGTAATTGGTTCAACTCATATGGCACGTGAGTTGTGAATCTTAACGTAAGAAACTTTACCTCAAGACTTAAGAGAAAACTCCCTCCATTGCTGACGGCCCTGAATATACAGGAAACTCATTTTGGAGTAAAGTTTAAATTACCCAGAAGATTGCGAATCAAAACCAACAGGTTTTACTTATCATGTGAAATAACTTACGTATGTCTGACATTTGAAACGAAACATCACGCTAAACACCCCGTGTGCTTGTAAGCTGCTTACTCTCTGCAACACATGTCTAGAATCTTCGAACATGTACGACAAACATCCTTGCACAGCTTGTATTGAAGCAGTAGATCACATTTTTAAATTTTTTTTTTAAAGGGTTACAATTAAATTTTAATGTAATGTTTTCAAGTTCATTCTAAATCATATCAAAAATTACCTGAATTATTAATTTCCAATATATGGTTATTTATTTAAAAACATCTCATTTGGTTTCTTATAACATCCCTAGAAGTTTGCATGTTCATATTTGTTACATACAGTATGAAAAAGTAAACATTTATCCGAGGGACTAAGCCATCGTAACTCAGTGACAATTCAACGGTGTAAACTACCAATGCAGTTATTTTTTCAGTAGACGATCTACACAAGGGCTCTTAGCTAGTGAATTTGAATACAGTTTGTACTCTTGTTTGCGCAAGGCCAGCAGGGTTTACAAATATATATGCTGACTGTAAAAGAACTACTTTTTTTGGAATATGGTGAATCCTCTGTGAGCGTCGACCCCCTCCCTATGTTTGCAGTGACTCACGGAGTTCCTCTGCGTATTTGTGCTGCACGTCGAAAATTCACATGAGACTATTGTGCAGTTTAAAGTTACGGAAATATATCGTGCGTTATTATAACAACGTAACTTTTGTTTGTTTCATTCTTCTCTGCAAAAACTAACGAGTTATCATGAAAGTTGCTTACGAGTACATATAAAAGGCAGAAGCAGGGTTTACATCGAGTCATTTTATACAAATAAAGTATTTAGGATACAGCACCTCCTGATTATAGTGGGCTCCGAACCATTTGCCACTACTCGGTGGCCGATTATGAATTCTAAACACCATCGCCACATGGGAATGACGAAAAAGCGACCACTGTCCCAGGCGGCCAGCAAAGATCCACACTGAAAAAAAAAAAAAAAAAAAAAAAANTTTATACGTAGTTCTAAAAAAACTTATTTACTGTTAGACCTATTATAATGGTGTTTAATTATACTAGATAAGTAATATTTTCAGCAGGCATTTTAAGGTAAAGCAATATCATTTTCTCTAGCCATTATGAAAATTGACTGTAATGAATTATTAAAATGTCGTCATTTTCACAAAACTGTGTTCGTTCTTCGACTAATAATAATCATAGTCCACCAGTGGTTTCCGCCTCATGCAGGGTCAACATGGATGATTTTGAAGCTGACTTCAATGGAGTCAGTTGCTCTGCTCAAATATAGATCTGACGTTCCGACCAGCCTGAAGAATGGATTACAAAAGGTGGGGATGGAATTGCGTTAATTGGCGGTGGGAAAATTGGACAAATTCGAGGAAACCCAAAGGTTACAGGCAACTTCCCTTAAGTGTTCCAACATTTGATAACATCCGGGTTTGAACCTGCCGAGGATCGAACACAGATTGCATTGTTGAGAGGTGAATGCGCAAGCCATTCAGCCACGGGTACCGATCTTCGAATAACGTTTTACGGTATCTAATTGGAAATACGAAGTGAGTAAGGGACTTGTGGTAAATTAATAGGAACACCAATAAAGTTTATGATCAGGAAAGATTAATGAAGCTATCATAATTGAAAGAGCCATGGCATAGGAAACTTAACGCGTTTTAGTAAATGATAAAATTATTAATTATGTTAAATACTACACCTGTTTCAAAACTGACGTAACATCATGTTTTATACACCAGAATAATTAGAGATTAATTTTACCGACATTTTGCGCTAAGCCGAGAAGTGTGTTCATTACATAAACGCACATACTGTATATCGAATTTACTTATTGTGTTTTACAAAGCACAGGTATGCGTAGTTACTCGTAAAAAATGTATCTTATAAATACAGACATCGCTAAGATACTGAACTAAGATATTCGACAAAATAAAATGTATTTATATCGCCTTGATAAAAAGAAAGCACAAGAATGTGAAGCGATTCCTAGAAATTCCTCGCAGCACATAGGGTAAATGATCACAGTTAAAATGCTCGTTCATCTTAATGTTGTTTTACTAGGATCGATAAGGCCTACAATTCCTCGCGAATTAAGCGCGCCATCGTTGTATACGCAAGGTACTCAACTGGGGTGCAGAATTTCTGTCGTGCAGCGTATACATATGAGACTTTAAGCGGTGACCCTATAATTTTATTGTAAAAATTATATAGAAAAGTACAGTGCGGGCGCCTTGGGTAGTTTAGTTAATTCATATCAAATACTAACATTTTAAGATTTAAATGCACGAAATTGCCTTTTTGGTAATGTTGAATGGTAAAATAAAATATTTCCTATACTCCTCTGTACGCGATATTCTGAAAGTACCCAACTTACCTAGCCAGAATTTTTTTTTACGAAGTATCATTATGGACCCATTCACTACATCCATCGAAAATAATGTGTTGAAAGCGTTCTGAAGCGCATTAAACATGCAGGTAAGCGGACCACTTAAAAGGTTTCTCTACAACAATGAACACAAAGCTCAGAAGCCCTTGTAACGCAACAAGCCAGTTTGAAGTTCTCTTAGCAACCCTGAAATATTACACTACTCTCTATTCGCGGTTTTTTTCACACTTACGAATCAAACCTTTGAAAAATAACCCCTTGTATGATGTGATTGGTTATTTCCTACATTTGACATGCATTACAAGCGTTTTATACTTGTGTTTACATAAAAGTACTTAAATTTTGGTTAAATTTAACAATTTTATTTATTAATATAATTACATTTTAATTAATACGAATAAATAACGAGAAAATAGCATTGTTTTTAAAATCTAGTAATAAATAATTGCTATGGAAAATATTATTACAATTTTTCTAGACTCGGTTAATCTTTGTTTGCATGAGGAGGAGGAATATCCTGGAATTAAAACTTGAGCAGGGCTTCAGAAAAGTTGGAAGTAATAGTGAATAGACTAAAGAACCGAACTCCCAAACCTCGCGAAATGCATTTCGTATGACAGTCCTCGCAAAAACTTATTCTTGCAATCATTAATTTTTTCGAGCGCGTCCTCAGAAGGTATTAAAGTTATTTTTTAAATAGAAAGAACACAGGACACTAAAGTCCTCGTAACACACACGGTGTTTGAAGTCCTCTCAGAAACCTTAACTCCAAGTATGAACTGAAGTCCAAGTCCTCGCAAAATACGTTTCGTGTAATAGTCCTCGCAACAACTTATTCTTGCAACCATAATAGTTTTCTAGCACAACTACTGAAGTCCTAGTTACTCGCAGTGAGAATTGAAGTACTCCAGTGATTTCTCACTTGAGTAACACCACAGTAACAGACGATACTAATTCCGCCCAAAATGCTTATCATATAATAGTGTAGTTTTGAAACTACATTGATTGCTTAGTACAGAAATTGATATATAACGCGTTAGGTTTTTAAAGCACGCATTAGCAACTGTGGAACGCTGTCATTACTACAAAATTGAAGTTATTACGGAATAAAGATCATTATTAATTATTTCAGCTTTGGTTTTGTGTTGTATTGCACAGTGTGGAAAAAAAAAAAACGTTTTCGCGGTGTATGTGGAATTCGTATGCACAGTTGGATTTAAATTGCTCTTAGCTAACATGACATCTATACTGGCATGAACCTCATCTGTCTGCAATATGCACATAATATGATTTTCCTCTTGGCATAAGCAAATACTGCACCTGCTTTTTACAAATAATGTAGGCTATATGTGTCTTTAGATTACTTCGTTTTAAAAGCTGTCGCAGAATGAAACTAAATGTTTTTTCCGCTTTTATAAGCGTGGTTTAGAGAGATCTCTCATTAACGGCGTGCTCTCGCATTTATGAATTCTGCTATCACATTCAGGGAAATTTAGGAAAAAAACATCTAACATCATAGACATCGAAACCGAACGAGTTGGCGAAAACGTAAATCTCTGAACTCGCATTCGGGAATTTCTGGGTTTAAATCCCGTCCCGGCTACCCTGAATTATGGGATGTGTCCCTTAAACAAGCCATTGTCGATTCCTTCTTATTTCCTTGTATACTTAGTAATACTTGCGCCTCAAATGACCTCGCTGTCGACGAGACGTTTAGCCTAAACTAAAATTAAAAACAAAACTTTATATTGGAAAACCAAAACAGTTTTTTAACCATTTTATGACTCAATGTCACTCATAACCCTTGCTTTATTCTTTAATACCGCAATAGTTACATTTATAGAAACACGCGTTCCAAATTATTCAAGCAACTCAAAGAATAAATACAGGCAAATATACAGATTCTAAAATGACGTTTAAGTTTTCATTAGGCTATCGTAATTTATAGCACACGTGTTCTTTTCCAAGCAAGGTTTTTTTGTGACAAATATTTTTATTCTATAAGATGGCTAATAATCTTATAAAATTTAATTAATGAAAATACTACATAATGAAAGATTATGTCGGAGCTTAACAGCTGAGGTCTTCAGCGCCGATAAGGGTGACGTGTGGTGCATATGGAGTAGCGACGGAATGCAATGGTGGGAGAAACGAGAGTACCTCGAGAAAATCCACCGACCAGCGGCAACGACCGTTGCGTTTCTCATTTGCGAAAAATCCGGAGTCTACTCCGCCGGGAATCAAACACGGATAGCCATTGTGGGAGGCCGATGTGAAGCGCAGATCTCGAGGCGATGGTTCATCTTCCAGCCGGTGACCTCGGGACCGCTCCGTCACTCGGTGGATGGGCTGCGACGCCTGGGCTGCGTCCGTTCCTCGCCGACTGGTGTCGACGTCTCGATGCCTTCTCTCGTACTCGTTCCTCCCGGCGCCACTCCGCACTACGCGCTTCACATTAGCCGACTGCCCCATTCCTTCCTCTTCCTCGTGTTTTTGTATGCTCGTTCGCCATATTAAACTCGCATCATCTCTGCACGTGGCCGAGCTGACTGCCGCGTCCTCTGGGTCGTGAAAATGTGTTCGGCGTTCCGGCTACCCGCACGTGGGCCCAGCGTCGTTCCTCGATTCTGGCATTGAAGTTTACTGCTCTGCTCTACACGTGCTGGCACACTTGGTGGCCCCCTTGGTCGGCGCAGTCTTTCTTCTGCCTCCGTATATCGCATCGCTATTATTCTCGCACGCTCGCCAAAAGCTCTCATCATTTATTGCGGTAGGCGTCTCGGGAGAGACGCAGCTGCTGGTGTGAGCTTAGCATCCCCTTGTAGCTGCGAGATGAAGCTGCATGTGTCTTCCTCCGCATGTGGCCCCTACACCACGCGTTCATTCCGCCTTGGAATACTGGCGCCATTCTTCTAGCACACTCGCCAAACCCTTAATATTTATTGCGGTAGCCAGCCTGCGAGTTTCGACAGAGTGTGCCTTCTGACGAAAAATATCTTTAGGGATGCAAGACGCGTCAATAATAATAATTATTATCTTTTTAAATTAGTTTGTCTCAGTGCATAGCAATGTCATCTCTCTCTTGTGCAACTAATGTTTTAAATGCATGATGTTTCGTATGTGTTTATGGTTCTGGTAATATATATAAATTATATGTATTCAAATAAGTATACACAAATGTAAATATAGTATTTAAAAGAAGAGAAATTGTTAGTTTCTACTGTATAACCTATTTCCTCTCGCAAAGGGAAGTGTATGTGTGCCTCAACTGGTCTGCCACTCTGGAGTCTGGCACGACTCTCTCTTGGCTAATGAGATCTACCCTTCCTTCTTAAAGGGATGTGCATGAGCGCGTGACCCATCTGCCGCCCTGAAACCTGCTATCTCGGCTAATGATATGCACCCCTCGCATTGTCATGGCGAGGCCTGCGTCCGGTGCGCTGACAGCGCCAGGCCGATCACTTAGGTTGTCTTACAGGTTCTCCATCGAGGTTAGTTGATCGCGTGAAGTCGGTCGGATTGAACACGTTCTGCTGCTGCTAGTGTTGCCTCTACTCTGAATTTGACTGTTTCGTTTCAATCAGTTCGTAAGGAAGTCGTTTGCTATTCTGTTGTACCGGTCGGGAGGGCCTTGTCTTGTCTGGCATCGTATACCATATCGTATAGCATCCGATGCTCGTGTTATATGCTATTGTGTTGGTTGGTAAGTGTTAATAACTATTTTTCATTTACATATTTTTTATTATATCTGTTTTCATCAGCATGTAGCAGTGTTGACCTCTTATTGCATCCACATACACTTCACAATGGTAATTTTTCGTCTAACATAATGTACCGCGCTCGATGCTCACATGGTTTTTTTTATGAATAGGACAGTTTCATATCGTTTATACACAATTTCTCTGACCCTCGCATTAGGCTGTCAGTGTTTATTTATGTTAACACATGCGTGTTAATGTAACTCGCGGCTATGTATGTCTTTTAATGTAACCTGCAGCTATGTATGTCTTGTTAACAATGCAATCATAAAAACCTTTATTTTTTCATTCTATGGCTGGTTGTTAAGGGTTACCCATTCTAGTGGTTACTCGGGCTGCCAACCCTTGTATCGGACTGTTGATGTTCGTTAATATTAAAAACATATAAGTATTTGACCATTACCCACGACTATGTGGCTCGATCATGTATCACATTTGTATATATCTTGCTTTCTGTATATCGCAGTTTGTGGTAAGTTATCCATGCTTTTTTTTATTAGCTTATATGTATTTTACATTAATATTTATAGTCTAGATGTCGGAAGGGGGATCCGAGCTGGTAGACACTTACGCTACCATGCAACAAAAATTGTGGTGGTGGGTATTGATGAGTGCATGCAGACCGATATGTATGTGTATTCTATTTCAAGCCATATTTATGAATTTGGTGACTGTATCTTAAACGATTCTGAAATAACAGACAATTATGCTTTACATATTCATAGGGCTTAAATGACTCTGCGATCATTTATGTTGTCGGGGCGAAGTCTATGTCACGAATTTGATGGCTGTACCTTAAACGGTTCGGAAATTACGTCAAATTATGCTTATAAGTATGGATAGGGCATAAATGACCCTGCCATCATTTTCTTTGTTGGGGGTGATGCTATGTTACGAATTTGGTGACTATTTTAAATCGATCGAAAATTACTGCTAACTATGCTTATAAGTTCCCTTAGGCCATAAATGACCCTGCGATCATTTTCGTTTATGGAGTGATGTCTATGTTACGAATTTGGCGACTGTATCTTAAACATTTCGGAAATTACGGTCAACTATGCTTATAAGTTCGCATAGAGCATAAATGACCCTACATTCATTTTCCTTGGCGGAGGTGATATATATGTTATGAATATGGTGACTATTTTTGACGGTTCGGAAATTATGGCTAACTAGTCTTATAAGTATGCAATGAGAGCCTCAAACAGTCAATCAGTGACGAGAATATTTCGAGAGACTCGCGTAGCAAATCAGTAACGAGACCCTATCGAGAGACTCGCATAGCTAATCGGGGCCGAGACCCTTTCGAGAGCCTCGCATTCCAATCAGAGAAACGGGAAAAAGGAAATTTCCGAGTGAAAAAAGGGAAATCCAAGGAAGATCACAGGAATGCATGAGCATGAAGTAGAAACAGGTAGGTCAGAATGCGAGAGAATGAAGTTGGAACATCTGGTAGGAATGTGAGAGCATGCAGTAGTGCTCACGATTGACATCGTCGTCGGCTGGGAATGCGAGAGCACGAAGTAGGGACAACTGGTGGGAAGGAATGTAAGAGCATGAAGTATCGACATCTGGTAGGAGGGAATGCAAGTGCATGAACCTCCAGGGCATCAGGGGAAAGGATGCTAGAAGGAATATGAGAAACCTAAAGTATAATGATAGAGCATGATGAGAAGTTGCATGAAGAGGAGGGGGGGGGGATGAACACGAAAATCCTTAGCTAAGATGGACGATGCTGGCTTAGAATGGTAGAGCATGCTTGTAACCGATTGCACATTCTGGCTGACATTGTACATTTTTCAGCCGGAGTCATCCGCATTGTGGAAACTTGAAAAATATCAGCCGGGTTGTACAAGACTTATTGTTTTGAGGGATATTCGGGAATTTTTGAGGGAAATTCTGGCAAATTTAGCCGGTTTTTAAGGGGAAAAAGGGAAATTCCGAAGGAAAAAAGCAGAAAAAGGGAATACCAAAATGGCTTCCGCCAGTCCCCCAGTCCCCCGCCCCTGATTTACCATACCCTATTTTTAACTACTCGTGCATGTGCGGCCCATTTACTAGAGAATTATCGGTTTATACTGCTTAGCTTGTGAGAGAACTGATGCATCTCATATAAGATGAGAGACAGCCCGAAGACTCGGAGCAGTTGCACCTGGCGACTCGCTGATGGAAGCCGCTTTGAGGCCAGGGCCACTGGACAGCACGATTCAGTAGTGGCTTGCCATCGCCTTCCGCAGTATGGTGGTGAGCAATATTCACCAGGCACTTTAAACATTCCAAGTGTCGTTGCCGCTAAACAATTCGCCATGGACCGTGTCGCGTATCATAGAAAAAGCGTGGGTGGATTTGTGAAACAACTCACAGCAAGCAATACTACTATTGCTACGAAGACTGGCACAATTAAACCACTAATAATTCAACTACTCCACTACCTTCACTACTGCTATCACTACTATAACTACTACTGCCACCAATACTACCGCCAGGAGAAGCATTTGTAGGTGCGAAACATTTATTTTCTGTTATAGTGCCGTTTTGATTACGTGCAAGTTGAACAAAAATCATTCTAATGTAAAATATGAGCAACGCCTTAGTTCAGTGTCTTTAATCTTTCCTGTTATTTGGCTTTGTGTACAGAATCCTTTTTTGTCCACATATACGTCAAGATTTTGTTAAAATGTACGTTGTTTCCCAAAAAAAAACCCTACAAGGATATATTTTAACTGTCTTGACTTCTTAAGGAATGGTGTAGTGAGAACAACTGTGTAGCATAGAAGAACACGTATACATTTAACATGTAAGTAAATGTTTTCTTCCAAGATGATGCGAAGGAACATTTCCACCTACAACCTCTCTATGAATTTTTTACTCCTACGTATTTTCGTTGTATATACATACACTATTTCTAAATTAAATTAAACAAGGAGCAAAGTTTTAAGAGCATATACGCCAGTTACTTCACTTGGAAAAATATCAAATTGTAGAATAAGTTGCAATCTTCCATGTTTCCTGGCATAGTTTACGCATTAATTTTTGCAACTGTTCGCCAAAGTCAACTTTGAGGCATACAACATTTTTCAATGTACCTTGCCGTGCGGTTTTTTTTTTAACTTGCTTACTGAGCATAAAGTAAATCATAAGTTTGACCAAGAGCGACGTAATGTAAATAAAACCAATTTTAAGTAGGGAATGATAATTTCTGCATCCAGTTGGCCTAGAAGTACCTTCTGGAGGGTCTAACAATAGCAGGCATCTCATACCAAGGAAACTTAATTTTTGGGAGAAACTTACCTGCCTCCATTTTAACCAGCTACAAATTCCATACACGCAGCTCCTCTAAGTGTAAACTACAGAGCACAGTGTCGAATGTTTTTGCCGAACAAACCTACCCACAAAGGAATAGCACGCTGATTATTTTTTAATATTTGCTGTTACCGACACATCAGCAGTAGCATAAGATATACAAATTTATTTTTATTTTAATGCTAATTTTCTTTTTTCTGGGACCAATCTGACGTTTAATTCACACAACGTAAGACTAATACAATATTTGCTGGTATCCGAAAATAAAATAAAAAATATACGATAAGGAAATTATTTTATTTTTTAAATGTATCATTATTATAAAAGTTTGAAAATTCATTTTAGGACAAGTTAGACTTGAAACACATACATTCCTGTCATGATTGCATTTGGATCATAGATCACACGCCTAATTGAACTCTGAGCCAATAACAGACCTACAAGGAAACAAGCATCGAATCCCGTGCCACGTGATCTGAGGTAACACAGACTGTACACACTGGGGCAGCAGCCAATGAACAGAAAGCTGGAATGCAGCGAATTCGAAGTTCGCGTTAGAGCACTTCGAATCGCAATTATATTGTAAAAAAAACAACCGATCTTTTTACTGCAAAATCCAGTGTGCACGACTCACTGAAATAACACTTTACTACTCCATACGACTATACGCAGTAGTGACTTTTAAATTTAAAAATCTTTTCTTTTCCATGTAAAAGCACGGGGAATGGGAACAATAGCGTTGTAACTACTAAACGCATCGGTATAGAGTATTCTGTTTAGGTAGGTTACTTTTGTCATACAACATGTGCCAATGCTATTTTACTACCGATATTTTGAACTGTAAGCTTCATGCATTCTGAATGCGTTTATTAACACAAAAAAATTGAAAGAATTTTTTCTTCGAATATAACCATTGTTAATGTAACGTTACAGTCGCAAAAAAAAAAAATCGCTGACAGTGTGTCATTTTTAGCAGCTGAGTTGCCACCAACAAAACTACGTGTGGGTTGGCAGCAGTGTCCTGACGCAACGATGGTGCCCCCCCACATGCGCGGACTCAGCAGGACCAACGTCGGGAAACGACGCGTCAGCGAGAGGGCCACGAGGCCGGCAGCTGAGCCGGCGACCTTGACAGGGGATCTCCTTGCCAGTGCACGACTGCAGGACGTCGCCTAGCCAACGCCATCTGGGGCAGCAGCTACGCGACCGAGTCAACGCTAGGGGCGGGGCCGCGCTCCGCGCCGATAGTGGTCCCAATTACACTGCGCACGGGATATCTGAAAGCCTGGCGATTGTTGGAACTGCCCTCGAACAAGGGCAGCGATAAGCAGTACTGCTCGACAAACTCAAGTGAAACACAAGCCCTTCACCCTCCCTCATACATCACTCTTTCTAATCGGCTCAGCAACTTCCAAGATCGCCCGAGCAGTCAGACGCAGTGACGTGTGGTGTAGTGTTGCAAGGTAAGCTGGTGCTTGCTCAGTGCTGTACACATTTGGCGCAGGCAGCAGGAACCAGTAACCAGAGTGGGGCCGGGAGAAACCTAAAGCATTGCGGCCACTCACGAGAGAACGACGAGGCACCCATTACACACGTGCTGTGACGTCAACTACACTATTGCGTTTTAGGGGCCGATGTGTAAACTAGTGAACGTTCAGGTATAGCACAGAGTCAAACACAGCTTACCTTGCAACAGTTCACCACACGCCGCTGGTCGGACGGAACATGTACAAGCGGGTACTTGTTGTCAGTAATAACAGTTAACACAAACAGCGAAACCAAACATGACAGTAGACGTACCACTGGAATCAAAGAAATGGTGTGAAGTAAGAGGAAATAAGTTACACAATTCTTCTTGGTTTGTCGGTGGTAGGAATGCGTGTATGTTGTGAAACAGACTACCCTGCTGAACTCTCCATCCATCCCACCACGCCCTCGGCCTAGCAACTGAGAACGTGTCACACGCTCGATCGCGAGGTCTTTAGATAATTTTGTGAAGCAGTACGTAATTGGTGGTGAGCTGAAATATATGTACATGTTCTGTAACTCTTGTATACTACTGTGGATAGCTTATAGCAAGTCACACCGACACACAGACTTCGTCGTTGGCCGGCGCTTTTCTCGACATCATCCCAGTTCCTCCCTCTACCCTTGCTGCCGCTCCGTGGTAACCAACCCTTGTGCCACGATACAGTGTTCCGCAGAGCTCGGGCAAAAGGTTTTAAGAGACCTGTTATCCGAGTCTTCTCTGCATGAAAGCTGGTATGGAGGTTTCTAGGGAATAACCTGTCCCACGATTTTGTTTTGATTTTTTCTTCAACTGTAAACATTTTCGCGGTTTTTTATTTACTATTTTCCCTGTTCTTGTTTAATGTAATTGTAGCAGTTTCTCAAAATAAAATGAACAAAATCACAACTACCAGCAGTACCACTAAGGTTAAATCTATTCAAGTTAGGAACAAAACGACATTTTTTATGGCAGAGTTTAGCATAGGGAACATTTCCGCTGCTAGGTGCGCAGTGTTCCAAAAGGTAACCTTTAATTAAAATATTTAGCTACGCGAAATATAAAATAAAAGATTTTACTTAGTTACGAAGGTATTTTATATTTGATTTATGATTTTTGCAATGATCTCGTTTTTTAACGTAGAAAATAGAGAAAATCTGGTACACATGCGACACTAGCGCTTACTTAGTAGGGAAAACTTTCTCTTTGCCAAACTTTTAACATTGATCTTCCCAACCTGCTGTAGAAGTAACCTTAGTACCACAAACTACCACTCTCTGTCTCCGAATGGCTGAAATTTCAATCTTGTAGAAGACCATACACCGAAAATTGCCCAGAACCAACTACGAAAACGTCCGTGAAAGCGGCCAACGTACAGCTAAATCTTCCATAGAACAATTGATACCAGCGACCATGCAAGCTTGCATTGAATCTCCGAAGGAAAATTCGATCGCGGCACATGTGCTTTAGGGCTTCATTTCAGGTATCCCTGTAACGATGTCGGCCATCTACGGATCCACCTCGAACCATAGACTATAAAGAAGAGGTAGGCCGATTTTCGTCTCCTGCAAATGTCCCCAACATTGATTCTTCCCATGCCAGCACAAATGTCTAAATCACATGGTGAACAGTTGTGAATGTGTTAACGTTTCAATTGTCAGCATATCCGTCCCCCAACTTAAATACAATCTACGCTGCATTAAAACTAGGCCAGAGAAAGTGAACAAAAAATCTCAAGGAACGTACTTACCTAACCAGTGTTCTAACCTAAAAGCATATGCGCGTTGTTTGCGATAGTGCTATTGGCAGAAAAGCTGTCCAATGTTGGAATACGTAGAGTGGGTACACTGCGCAGATCTCTCTACCCCATTTTCCCGAAACGTCTCGAACCACTTCGCAACCCCGTGGTCAGTCGGCGAGTGTTAGGTTACCCAGCCCCATTATGTACATATTCATTCGTATCCTTTTTTTTTATATTGCTACATACGTCGAATTTTCACAATCAAATAAATTTCAGAATAAAGTTGATTTCTTTATAGACGGCCCAGGTTTAATGTCCTCTAGCAGTTTTAAAATTATGTAAATGGATTGTATTTGCGGGTAATCGTTACCTTTAAGTGTGCCGCGTAATTTGAGCTTTTAAGTGAGTTAGAGACAGGGAAGCGCGGGAGCGATAAGGGCGACACTAACACGTGTACCTAGTACCACATTACTCCTACGCGCAAGGCGCTGAATTGGCGTGCAGTGTTTCCGTCGTGCTGCGTGTACCTATGGGTAGAGACCTGGCAAATTCGCGAGTTCAATGACCTGCAAGCTAGACTCTACAGTCTTATGTACAAATATGCCGATATCAACTGCCCATTGGTTGTCTGCTGTCACAGTGGAAGGCGACGATTGGACCAGCACTCCCGAGGAGGTGTGAAACACTGTGTGGACCAATGGCTGAAGTTTTATTAACACACGTGTATTGAATTCTAGCTTGTCCCAAAATGAAGCCGCGAATTTTTCTGGTCTCTACCTATGGGTAGGGAGAGGAAAAATTTCGAGAATTCATTTTAGGACAAGCTAGACATCAAAGAGATGAATATTTCGGTTATGTTTTCAATTGGATGACAGTTTGTTAGACACGCCCAGGTCAACTCTGAACCAATAACAGACATGCAATAAAACCAGCACCGAATGCCGTGCCACCTGGTCTGAGGTACACACTGGGGCAGCAGCCAATAAACAGAAAGCTGAGGCTTGAAAATGCATAGGACCGTGAGTGGAGTCTAGCGTACAGGTCGTTCTAAACGCGACATTTTGCTGTCCTTAACTGTGGGTCTTTAACCGGAGACCCTATCACTTTATTGACGAAGAATCTGAAGCAAAGTTCAGTGCAGGTCCGTATAATAGTTTCGCAAGTTTCTGGCCAGTATATTCTGAGATACACCAGCGTGAAAATGCCGTTTTTTAGCTATGTTTGAGGGCTCGAGAATAGTATTTATAATGTGCGTGATGTATAGAGAATATTATTCTTACCTCGTCTGTAGTGTGTGTTTTCTTTCCTTACATCAGTATAATTGGGCACTTTAGAGGTTTCGTAAAAAAAAAAAATCGAATTTCAAACACACTGCAGCGCAAGTGAAGCGCCAGACAGGCGGCGTCCTTCTAACTCTTTCAGTCACAGTGTTGTAAAGACTGTACACGATAAAGTGAGCACTTTTAAAATCAACCCCTACCTGCATATATTGTAGCGGACGCTGGGAAAGTAGTTCCATGTCTTGACGATGAATTCAAAGTGCCAGGCAAACATTTGCGAATACTTAAATTACTTCTTTTGTTTCCTGTTTTTTTTTTTTTTTTTTTTTGTAATTCGTAATCATGTAATGGTTGTGAAATATTTACTTTTCTGTTATTATTTCACAGTTTTACTCGACCGAAGCATGAATCAGGTGATGAGGCTCATGGCAATGTTAATTTTATATTAGGTGGAAGAATACACAATGTCCCTACAAGTAAATCTTAAGCAGGGATTTCAAAAGTGCTCAGTTTATCGTGAACAGCATTCAGTATATCATGGGACGTCGTGCATGAAGAGGTTTTAATGGCCTGCTCTGCAAACGAAGTAAGACAGCAGCCAACGAGGGATGTTACTCACGTATTCGGTGGGGGGTATAATTTGTTTTCGAAACTGCATTCGCTGTAGTTTCATCAACAGCTGCTGCCAATAACACGAAATACGAATACGTTATTATTGATCACGATGGCAGAGCGTTATGCCAATTCTAGTACAGTCTCGAACAAAAAATTTGTTCGTTGCAGCGTCTAAAAACGGCAGATATATTTATTTGAGACTGAAAGGATAAATATAATAAGGAAAAGCATATACAAATTATTTAGGCCTACACACAGCCATTTCTTAAATGTTCCTATTTATTGTCGTTTTAATAAATAATTCTTTCTGACGAGTATGCGATTTCAATGACATGTAGGGGGCCGCGGTGGTGTAGGGGTCAGACTACTCTCCTCCCACCAAGGCGAAACGGGTTAGACTCCCAGCTAGGTCTCTCCCGGATTTTCGCATGTGGGAATCGCGCCGAACGTTGCCGCTAGCCGGCGGGTTCTCTCGGGGATGTCCAGTTCCCCCCGCCCTTGCATTCCGGCGCTGCTCCGTTTTCACCTCGCTTCATCCTTTCCGCTCACTCGCCTGTACATTATAATTACTAACTTTTTTGTACTGTTAAGGTAACTGTCTATCTATGTGTCTGCGGCTTCCATTGTGAGAAAGATTGGCTCGCACGTGATTCCTTCGTCATTTGGTTACAATTTTGTTACTAGCTCAGAGTCAAGAGTCGTCTAAGGTACGTCAAATCCGAACATGCATGCGTTCCTCTTAAGAGTCTGAATCATCCTGTATACAGAAATTATTCGTTTTAGTGTCATAACAGAAGAGTTAGGGTCATCACTGAAAATGTTTCATTATAGAAGTATTCCATTTCATGTTTCTGTGCACATTTTTGTATCTGATTGTTAATAGATGTTCCCTGGTTGCCATTAAAAGGTGAGAATAAATTAATATTTAAAAAGGTGTATTATGTTAATTGTTGAATAAATATACGTTAGTGGTTCATGCATTATGTCTGTAATGATGGGTGAAGTAATTAGTTAAGCTTATATTGTCGCATTTTTCAATAAATCGTCTCACATATGAATCAGAAATAAAAGAAATAAAAAATTCAATATGGCCGGTGACACGGGCTATTAAGTAAGCCATTAAAATTCTCCGTTATTACCTATGAAGCGAAAGCAGTGCGTGTTGTAACCACCACGAGGTCGTAGACAAGCGCTTTGCTTACTGTAAGAAGCGGGTTCGTAACCTTGTTTTCATTTCAATAGCTGAGCGCGCATTTGCGAAGAGGTCACGCTGTCAGTGGCGATGATAAACAGGCGCATGTAATAGTAAATAGCTTTCTTCATGGCTAGGATGAAATAAAAAAACTGTGTGCGCCAACTGTATTTGTCAAACACCACCGTATGTAAAGTCAAGCATTCTTGACCTTTGAACTTCATGGTCACTATAACTGTACCGAACCAGTGAAACAAATCAATCATTAGGAAAATAACACCCACATAAAAGCAAGAGTTCTATTCCCATGCAAAATAAGGGAAACGCTTGGATTTAAGTAGCAACCTGCATCAAGAATATTTTCTGTAGGACTGCTCCTATAATGACAGAGTCGATTTTTTTTCCTGAACGAGTTTAGCTGTTGTCATATCTTAATTTTAATGATAATCATTAAATTATTTCAGAACTTTGCACATTTATGCATTATTTCCAGTTAGAAAGTAAGCATGTATATGAAAATAAAGCCACTCTTTCCCACTCCTGATTAAATGGCATCAATAAATGAAATACAACTCAGTAGTTACTCCGAGTGAGGTGGCACAGTATGGAAACTAATGGACTCGCTCTTGGGAAGACCTGGGTTCGATTCCCGCTCCAGCCATCCTAGTTTCCGAGTTTCACGGCGAGTTCTGGGATGGTTTCTTACTACAGTTAAGGTTTGTTCTACTCAGCTTGGGAAGCTCAGTGCCATACGTTTGGCAAGTAAAAGTTACCGCCGCCAAGCAGCACTGGTGTTGCATCTACCACAATTTATTTCCTGTTTTGTTTGTACTAAATGGCAAAATCGTATTTTTTATAAAATAAATACAAGCTTTTAAAATCTACCGATTTGTGATTTGTTAGAAACTACATAATAAATAAAGTTTGCTCTTCGCACTCAAGTGGAAATCCATCAAAATACGCTGAAATAAACGTTTGTTACAGGCAGCAAAATATTTGTTTGTGTAGTGCCAAAAATATATTTTGTTGCCCTAACAAAATATTTTTTTGCGTAAATTCAACTTGAAAAGCAACTAAATTAATTTTGTTCAACCGACAAAATGCATCTTGAATGAATAAAGCCTCTGTGTTGAACCAAAATAAATTAATTGTCAACAAAATATTTAGTTGAATCTACTGTATATTCTGGGAAGTGGAGATCTAGTATAAGGTGCCCGCCTACCTGGAGTTTTAACTGCATTGTAGTGTGTTTGAAATACAATCGTTTTCATGAAATTATTAATTAAACGTCCAATGTGCTGATCAATAAAAAAAGAAAAGAAAACCCTTCAGACGAGGAATGTTGAGGGCCTGCAAGACGTCACGCACATTAGAAACACTATTTCAGAACACTCTAACGTAGCGAAAAAACTGCTTTTTCAAAACTCTGTATCTCAAAATATATGCTTTGGATACGTACGAAACTTCTCAAGGGCCCTGCATTGAACTTTGCTGCAGACTTTCCACCAATAAATGAATAAGGTCACCGCTAGAAGTCCCATAGGTAGCCTACACGCAGTGCGACGTGAACACTGCACGCCAGCTCAGAGCCTTGCGCTTAGAGGCGATGGCGCACTTGAGGCGCGTGGCAGTGTAGACCTTGTAACTTCCGTGTCTTTCGACCTCAAACGCGAAAAATGACTGAGGTGGGCGGGCCACTTAACATACTGGAATAAGAGAGAGTACCTGTTTTAACACAAGGGTGCAAAATGTTAAGAGCAGGCCGCCGTCTCGTAGACTATTTATTATGCGCAGGACTGCGGCGCAGAAGTCGTGGGTTCGATTATACTGCTTTGCATTCACACGGCGAGGTTATAGCGAGCTCCGACCTGCCTAACGCGGCGGGATACCGAACTATTACCGGTCTGACCTTTCCACTACAGCATTAGCGTCTCACCTGGGTTTCAACACTGGCGAATGTGCGAGAGTTACGATAACATCTGTAAGCAGTTTACTAATAACCGGGAAAGGGTTCCGCCTGCTGCTGCGTGTCCGCGGCCTAAAATCACGCGATGGCTAAGGGCGACTCAAGTGCACTCATCACATGCCTCATCGCCTCTATGCGCCGCAACGCACTGAACTGGCGTGCAGTCACCGAGCAGATGAGTACACAAGAAACGAGATGACGTGGCGGTTCCTTTGATGCGCGCGGTACCGATTTCCTTATTGGCTGTAGGAGGCGCTGGGGACGGACATTGTGTCTGAGTGACTACTGCACGCTACGAAATGTTCCCTATTGGCTGAGCTGCCTGTTGGCAAGCGAGATACCAGGCGCTGGTTGGCGAACGGTATTCCAACATGTCGCTGGCTAGTGGTGCCATTTTGCTGGCATGTGCTGTTCAAGTTCGCGGAATAAGCGACTGTTTCTCCCCTCCATTCGCAAGTGCGGTGCAGTCTTTACGTTGGCAAATCGCCTTTCGAGATTCTCAACGGCGATCTTATAATTGTATGGAGTAATAAGGAATAGTAAAGTGTACTACACATCCTTCCCCAAATTTAAATATCCTGCACGAATGCTTCCGTACCTAAAAATTATTGTCAAAACGCTCGCTTCAACAATTTTGGATTTTTTTTAAATGCAGATTAGAAACGAAACTATAGAAGCTGAGAATTTTTGCCAGACGTTAAGTGTGTTTAAAATGTTATTCCTAGGTTGACATTTTTTACGCACGTGGAACAATTTTTGGAAATATAAGTTTTATCCCATGAAGCTCTGCACGTGTCCGACGACATAACAAGGCGTAACCCTTACATAAATCCATCGGGCGACTTGAAAACCTACCAACTATAGTATAGGCTATTCAAGGTAAAGTGAGCGCTCTTGAAAGTCCCCTCATTTCGAATAATAGTCGATAAATATTTTTTTATTTTAGCCTTAGACGTTAACTTTCGAGTGCGGTGGAATATACACCCTGTGTTTATTACTTTCATGGCAATATTTATTTATAAAGGTGGTTAATTGCTTTAAAATAGCTGAAAGAAAAAAGTAACTATGGCCTCGAAAGTGCTCACTTTACCGTGAAAAGCCTATACATATAGCATCTAATAGTGTTTACATAACACTTCGCCGTAGAAACTAATAAATAAAGGCGCTTGAAATGTCTATCCGTTTCACGAAAGTGTCATTAAATTTTCATAAATGCTCCAATACGATTTAGGTTTATATGATTAAATGACAAATGCTATTACAAAAATACCTTGCGAGTGAATTATTTAACTAAAGAAGTGACTTCTAAGGCAAATATTAGCGAGGAAAGAACTAATTCTAAACGACTAATGTTACTCCGATTTGATTAACGATGAAATAAGAATATGTAAATATTTTCGCTGTTACCACAGGTGCGTCTGACACGTGTCAGAAGAGAAAGGATAGTTCATTGCTGGTGACGAAGCGACTGTGAGGCGACAGATAGTGTCTGGTGTTGTGTTGGTGGGCGCAGCATGGGCGACCACGCCCAGATGTCACTACCTCGCTAATGCAGAGCCGCGGCTACCAAACTTCTCTCCGCCCACTCGGCACAACTATCAAACAGTGGCTCAGCGCTGCCTGGAAACCTCCCCTATAATCTTTAATCCATTCCGAGTCGGAGCAAAAAAAAAAACAGTGTAGGCGTGGTTTGTGTACCCAGCTAGCAGGTGAATGCCATGCCTCAAAGAGCCTTCCCTTTCTTACCGAAAGGAAGAGAAGCTTTTTTACCGACAGATTCTCGGATTATTCAGAAGTTTCCAACACGACCAAGAACATATAATGTTCTCGTTATTCCTTCCACTTAAAAATAATTAATATGTGTTTGAACAGCGACAAAGAAATCGATTGAGAAAAGAAGGGGGGTGGGGGGATCAATAAGTAACTTACGCATATTGTGTATGGTCCATTCGCAGTGTTACTTCAAACTTTTCTGAAACCTTGCTAAAGTTCTACTTCCAGGATATTCCTCCGCCTCATGCAAACAAAGATTAACCTAGTTTAGAAAATTACACCGAATGGACAACGCACCACATTCGTGTGCACTCAGTTTAATATTTTGCATGAAAACTAATTCTTACGAAGCATTTCTAACACACATATTTTCTCGGTGTTTTATTAATATTAATTATAAATGAAATATTATTATTTACGCATAAAATAAACATAAAATTTCATTTGAACCAATGATAATGTATTTTTATATTATTTTATTTTGATACGTGTATAAAACGCTTGTGATACCTAACATAATTAGATAACAACTAAACACGTCATACATGGGGTGTTTTTACAAAGGTTTGATTCAAAAAGTGTGAACAAACTGCGAACAGGCTATAACCATCCTATCTAAAATATCCTGCAATATATATTATTTTTAATTCCGGTTCTAAGCGTTAGTTTATTACCTGTACTCACAGCCCTTAACAGAAGGCTTAAAAAGCAATTTTAACTGAGAACGTGTTTTGCATCTCAAAAGAAACCACAAAAATTTTCCTCCAGAAAACTCTTTATATCCTATGCAATAAATCAGAAGTTCAAAATGACAAGCTACTGTGAATACAGTTTACGTATTACGAAAAAGATTATGTAAGTTGGGCTAGGCTAAATAAAATATTCAGAGTTATATATGCATTTGTCTGGCGCTTTAAAAAAAATAATACTTGCAAACGGATATTCTTATTAGAACTTTCGTATAGTAACATAGTACCAGTTTTGCAATAAAATATCTACATAAGCAGTATGTAGATGTCACTTAAAATTGATTATTTATATTTGCTTTCCTTAACTTCAAATAAAATAGCACAAGCCTAATTAAAACCACACTTTTAAAACACTAAAAATGTCGTTAACTGTGTAATGTAATAAAGAAAAATTATGTAGTTTATATGTATACAATTCGTTTATTATTTTAAGGTAGCTGATCGACTACACAGGAACTAATGCGCAAAGGCATCCTCTTTGGGCCGAGTTTTTATGTGAACTCCACTTGATAAAAGTGCAAATGTACAGATTGTTTTCCAGCGGCGAAATCAGTTCGAATGGGGTAAGGGAAGGCTGATTATTGCTTATTAAGTCCCTCAAGGCTCGACTTCATGACTTATGCAGAATTTATTGGTTCTCGTGTCCTAATTTCAGTTTTGAATTAAATATTGAGAATGTTTGACTATAGAAAATTTGCAATATATGAGCTCTTTAACATATTCGTACGTAATTTTAACTACGTGTTATTTGTTAGTTGTAAAAAGGCAGGCACACATTTATATTTAAAAATATTTATTTGGCTATTTATATTAATATTATACATTGATTGCTGTGAATTTATGTCTCTACAGCAGGGCAGGTAAAAAGTCAAATTTCTATAATAAATTTTTTTTCATTTTATACTTTACATTAACTTAAAATGAGAAATAAATGAAACCATACAATATTTTGGCTACCAGCCAACCTAGAGAGTAAAGAACCAGCAGAGTGAAGCCTAGGAGAGAAAAAAAAAAACCCGAAAAAAAAAAACCAACTAATCTCACTTGAGTGGCGCCACACTACCCGCATGAAGATCCCGTAAAAAAAAATTGTCCATCGTGTAACTGGGATTGAACCGACGCGACGACCGAGAGATAGAAGTTTCGTCATGCGCGATGCTGGTCGGCGCATCTAAAGCGGTATCGCCTCTACTCGCAAGGAACTCAATTGGCGTGCAAGTGTTTCATCGTGCAGAGTTTGCAAGGGATCACTATGTTTCTACATGTTGGAAGTACGTAGCATAACACAAATGGCCCATCAATGGCATACATCCGGCTGAAAGCTGGCCGACAGCACCGGCACCATTGCTGGGCCTGAAATGGAAACACCTACTAGCCATACTCTACCAACAACTGGCTCACCAGTGGAGAACACTGTGCATAAAACACCAACGGCTTGCCATCGGTCGCCAGCAAGTGGTCCAGTTACGTGCTGCAATACTGCCGGCGTGTCCTTTGTGGGCAGTTAGTGGCATACCTACTCTCAACCACCAATCTCGTAGTCATCGACATTCCATCAACTTGACACAGATGGCAGGCCCGATGTATTGTTACCGGCACCATAACTCGGCCACTTGTGTAAGCCCTTCAGTTGTTTTGTGCCAGCTATCACCCAGCAGTGCCACCAGTAAAACAACTGTGTGCCGACTGTGTTTTGTTACACGGGAAGGCACAATGCAGTCGTGTATCTTAGTTTCGCACGCTCACGGTTAGTATGTCCTCAGTTGTCATAACTTCCTATTCTAGAGAGCTTTGTAATAATACTTCTAATTTGTGAGGTGTCTTGAAATCCTAAAAAATATATTCTATTGTGTTCTCATTTCTCTGGAATATTGATATAAAAATGAGAAAAAATTAGTTACGAAAGACTGGGAAGATTTACAGTTCAGCGTGGTGTTGTAAAATATGTAGGTGGGTATTCGCTACCTGTTGTCTGTGCATCCGTGTGCGATAGCATGACTTAACTACTTCAGTTGATCTGCACTGCTGAAGCTTGTCTGGCATCTCATTCCAGAGTGGGCATGCACAAACAAACGTTTAATGTTGTGACAACTGTATTAATGTTACTACAACAGTAATTTCTGGTTATCTGTTAACTGTCAGTACTAATGTTTCTGTTAATGTAATATACTGTTAAGCTATTGATGGTAATGTAACAATAAGTACTTTTGAAACAACATTACCTCCTTACTGTTCTGTCAGCACTAAGGTTGGGTTCAGGTTGCAGCAAAACTAATTTTATGTTCAATTGATGTTAACATTTGTATTAAAAATTGTCTTGTATTTTATTTGCTTAAAAAAATATTCCAATATAAAATAAATTAAGTAAAATGACTTTGTCACAAAAATAAATATTACCAACGACAAAAAATACGGATGGTAGGGGACAACGTAACGACAGAATGCAGTTATCTTACGTTACGTGGAAATACTTTATGCGCTATAAGTATATTCATAATTGGCACACGTAAACTGCTTTGCAAGGCTTGGGAGTTGGTTTAAGCTACATTTAGTTATCGTACTGTGCTTTAAAATTTAAATACAGTAGTTACATTTTACGAGGTTATCGCTGTTCACTACTATCCGCCATTTTACAACGCCATGTAAGTATAAACTTATGTTGGTTGGACGTTTCTTTAATGTCGCAGTAACACAAAATATCTTGTTCCTCCTGTTATTTTTTAGCGAAATACAACTTTTCGTTGCGGCAACATTGCTTACAGACTTTATTAACATTAACACTTCAAGAGTATAATTACATCATAGTACTATAAAACTTTGTAAATAGTCAACATTATAAACTTTTTCACAGCATTATTAATTTTACTACATCATAAATTCTTAGAGAAATGTCTCAATAGTAATATTTTTGTTGCAAGAACACTAAGACTTTTTTTTCTGTGTGCATGGTAGCTAAAAGCCATTCCCAACATGGTTCCATGGTGCTATGGTATCTGAAGATTATCTTTGTGCCTAATATTTTATGCGTTATTTAAATACTGGTTATTAAGTTTTGTGTACACGTAACTCGGTAATTTAAGCCCCTGAACATTTCTGATCTGTCACGCGCTGGTACTGCCACCCTTTAATTATCACGCGACGTTATTTGTCGGTATTGATAAAATGCAACAGCACAGAATTCAAAAGTTGCATAATCCGTGTACGATACGTTTATAATATAAAGCAAAATAACCACGTTAGCAAGCCGTTAGCAAGGACATAACACACAGAAGCAAATTTCTCATAAGTTCTGGTGGCCAAATATGTTTATACATAATGTCAGGTAATTCGCGTATACGAACTGCACCACACGAATCCGTCATAAAAAGTAATTTAGTAGTAAATATTATTTGGTAAAAACTCATAAGATCCTTCGTTTGCGAGAAAAACGACATGAAAGGTCAACCATTGTAGCAAGCATGTGGTATTCCAATTAGATAAAGGTGAGGAGATGTGGCAATGCTGCAACTAATGTGTTTGTCATAAGGCATACGGCTAGGGAACAAGCCTAGCTCAGTAGTGCCAGAGGTCATGGAGTTCACATGCAGTGAGTACTGGGACATGGCAATGGCCATGGGTGCATCAGGCGGCCCAGCTCCGTGCATGCTACATGCATCCAACGTGCGGAAAAGTGTATTGCTATGGGCAGAGCAAACTTCGAACATCTGTTATGGCGTTTCGACGATCTGTATGCTGATGTTGTATGCTGTGCTTAACGTGAAATAAAAGTCATTTTATCTACTTTAATGTCGTTTTTGTCGCAAACTAAGGACTTTGAGCTTTTTAACCAAGGAGTATTTTCTACTTAGTTTTGATCACAGATTCGCGTGGTGCAGTCTATATCCGCGAATTACTTGACATTCTGTATAGGTGTCTGAGAATATAAGTAGATAGGTGATGAGAAATCTAGCGCAGGGTAGTGGGGAGTAGGACGATAGTATAGACCTTGACCTTTGACCTTGATCTTAAAATTTTCCTTTTTACCCTTAAAAAATAGCCTCTTTTTTCCTCAGAATCGCCTAAAATCCCCCCCCCCCATTTTCTTTTTTCCCCTTAAATTCCCCGCAAAAAATTTGTTTTGCACAATGCAGCTGGCACTTGCAAAATTCGGCGCAATCCGGCGGAATTCGGCGGAAATTGAGCAAATGTCAGCCAAAAAGTGCAATGATTTACAAGCACTTCACGCTCTGTCATTCCATGCCAACACCATCCATCTTGTCTGAAGAATGTTCGAGTTCATTGCCCTGCCATACAACTTCATGCACTAACTTGTTACAAGCATATAATCTACGACCTATGCCGAGTACGCATATGCTAAGGACACCTTTACAAATCGCACACATATGCTAATTGTATATATACTAATCACACTTATACTAATAGCGCACACATCAATTACCCCACTATCATGCCTTCGTTTCCCGCCATCTTGAATTCCCACCACAAAACTAAAATCCGTGTCAGTTAGAGCGTAGCATCTAGGCAGTAGGGCCAAATACGCTTTAAGCCCTCATATAAGCATAGTTGGCCACCATTTCCCATCTGCCGAAGCTATAGTCACCAAATTCATAACATAGGCATCACACCGAAGACGAAATGGATCTCTCATTACCTATCTACTAATGTAGTATTCTGTTTGTAGGTAGATGGAGACGTGTTTGTTCCGCGTGAGGTTTTCATAAAACGTTATTCCTAGGTTAGTCATATTTACAAGCTTATATATGTGAGTGATGTAAATTAATTTCTATCGGGTAACTAATTTTTTTAAAGGCTTTTGGTATTGCTTATTTTATGTGTTTACATTTGCCAGAATTTAGTCTTCAGCGCACCAGTTGTGTAATCGGTTTAAGTTCTCGTTTATTTTAACTACCGCTTGCGGAATTTTTTCAACAGGAAAATATAATAGTAACAAGGTATCGTTTGCATGTTGATGGCATTTCACGTGTTTAAAAATGCTATAAATCCCAGAATAAAACCAGAAAACAAAAGCGGTTAGTAAGATAGGACCGCTGACTTTACATGTGTAGTATACCTATTGGTTAATATAGGCTGTTCACAGTAAACTGTACACTTTTAAAATTCCTGCTTAAGATATGCGTGCATGTACGTTATGTATTCCTTCGCGTTATGTAAAGTTAGCACTACCGTGGGCCTCGTCACTTTAGTCATGCGTAGGCCAAATTAAACTGTGAAATCATTAGAAAAGTAAATAATTTACAAATCTGCTGATTTTTACACCTATATATGTATTATAAAAAAAAGGAAAGCTAAATAAATAATTTAAGATATCAGAAAATGTTACTTAACACTCTTAATCCGACGTTAAGATATGGAACTATTTTACCTACATCGTTACCAACTTTACTGGTCGCATGTCACTCAGTTTGCCCGTTGTATGTGCAGTGACGTTTTCGAAGGTTGATTTCAAAAGTGCTCACTTTATCGTGAACAGTCTTTACCAGTTCCCCTTCGCTAGTGCACACACGCACTTGTTGCCGGTTCGTTGAATCTTTTTTTATCACTTACACTTCAAATACTTCAATATAAATGGTTGAAGGACACAGGGGAATCGCGTAGGGTAGCCAGTGTTGAAGCAGTGAACAATGGTGGCACTGTAGGTGTGCAGCGTCGGCAGCGATCAAAAAAAAACTGGCATTTTCGCGGTTTGACGTACAGTGCCGACACTCTGTGCAGCCACACGCAACTTGATGTGGGCTCTATTTACAGCGGTATTGCATCAACAGCTGAGCGAGAGGCCGGCGTGAATTCTGCCACGACTGCCATCAGATAAGATATGACGCGCGAGGGGAAGGCGTCCGTCCGCGGGACAAACAAGTCGGGGAGGCGTGCCGCACAAACTTCGGCTTTTCAGTCTTTCCGAGTGGATATAAACGCTCAGATAAATATATCCTACAGCTGAAACTTGACGTGCTTGTGATAACGAGGGCAAACACACCGTGCGCTGATTATAAACGAACGATAAACAACACGTGCTGTAATCCTTGTCGGTATGTGATTAATCCCCCCTGGCCACACACGAAAACAACTTTAACCGATTTACCTCCCTGCTAAGACTAATAAGGTTATCTCAAGAAACATTTACTAACTTTAAGCCAAACAAAAAATACCATTTCGTAAATGATAAGTCGGGACACGAATTTGTTTATTTCATAAGTTTGCACCAAATTATACAGCAAATATCACGTAAGGTCTGATTTTTATATACTATTAAATAAGTGTTTATGCTACCGACTCGTGTATATTCGATGTGTGTCAGCACGTGTGGTAGGTAGAGCCCTTTTGTCATAAATAAATAATTCAGAAATGAACTTCAAAAGTCTAGGTAAACAGAATGGCGAAAGCCACATAACGTTTGTCAGAAAATGTCATAACCGTAATGGAGAATGACATCAGGGCCCACCCAAACATCTGTACAGAATTTTAGAAAATTCTCTGCCCAGAAGTGTTTAATGCCCTATTTCGCACAATATCTCAAAAAAATTCTTTGTAGATGTTTTATCCAACGAAGAACATTCTTCATAAAGTTTTGCAACATTCCTGTAGTGATAAAACTATGCTCGCCTAATCATGAAATTCGATACACTACTCAAAGTAAATATTTAGGTAGAAAGATTTTTTTTACAGAGATACTGAAGTTCAAAGTTAATTTTCATCTTTAAGTCCTAAAATTTAGTCTCGCATTACTATAAGCTGTCAGTGCTATGTGCCATGTTTTAAATTCATATTTCCGGGGCCGCGTTTGCGCAGCGGCTAGAGCGTTCGTCTCCCACCAAGGTGAACCGTATTCGATTCCCGGCGGGGCAGCACGTGGGAATCTTGCCAGACGATGCCCCTGGTTGGCTGATTTTATCGGGGCTCTCCCGTTTTCTTCGCCCTTGCATTCCGACGCTGCTCCATATTCACCTCGCTTTAACCTCACCGGCTCTCAAGGAGACCCCGATGTTAAGAGCCACCCATAACTCAAATATGGAGTTCCCTTATATCTGGACTGTGATATTAATCTTCATTACGTGTATATCAACTTTGTATTAGTCACTTACGTATAAAGCGAAAGCACGTTTAAGAATAGGTTTAACAGGCCGTTTTGAACTATTTGAGTTCCTGCTGATTGGAAATGTCGGGCAAAACAATATGAAACAATACATAACAACTTCGTATAATGTAACGTCTCTGTAACGAGGCATTGTCAATAACCATGAAATAATAGTTAAGGCACGAAAACGAAAAATTTCTGCTTGAATAGCGAGAACTCAGTAATCGCTTTCGAAATAAACTTACAGTTCACTAAATATGGCCATATATGTTATGGCCCTCGGAAATTTGACGGAACCTTCGCAAAATTTAATTTACTTCTTGGGGAGAAACTGCTACTTGTGAAAAAACTGTCAAGCAAACCAAACCACAATAGCAGTTAGCGGACAGCTATAATTGCAAACCATGTATTTACTTAACTACTTGCTTCTATCAGCAGTGTGCAAATCAATGAGGGGGATACCAGGGAATTACCCTTCTCATTTTTTTTTCCCTGTCAGGGGAAGTGATATCACTCTCTGAAAAGTGGGAATGCATGATGGTTGATGAGACTAATAGTTCCCACGTACAAATAAAAACTACGGAGCTTTATAATGCCTACATCAGGTGGAAAGCACAGGCTGGAAAATACACGAAGCCACAGATGACCATGAAAAACTGACTGTCAAAACTCAGGTTTTCGGTGGAGCACAAAATTTCGTTTCGCCCTTGGTTGTGTTTAATTTCCTGCCAAGCACAGATTGGAGACATTGCAATTAGTTTATAACCTATAAGCTAGTACATATTTCCGCCCCGATACTAGTCACATTGCTGGAAAACGCCAATCTCCAAAAGTTTCGAGTTCACTAAAATAAAAGCCCCCCCCCAACCCCAACTCTGCAAAAAAAATTAATTCGCACCCTGTGTATCGGCACAATATTTCTTAGGAATTTCTTAGCATATTGTAGGCGGCGCAGAATTTTCTTACTCACCAAGAGAATGAAGGGGTTAAGGTAAAAGAAACAAAACACACTGCCTACCCTAATTTATTACTCTATAACAAGTCTGTTGTTTTCCGCACTTATTCTTAGCTTCAACTGCGTGATTTTCTTTCAAACTAATACCAGTTTTTAAAATAATTTAAGTCGTTTACAAAAGGCCACGTCGGTGCAGTAGTCAGACGACTCAACTCCCAACAAGGCCAACCCAGTTCAATTCCTCGAGGGGTCACCTGGAATTTCGCATGTGGGAAGGGTGACAAATATTGCAGTTTTCCGGCTGGTTTTCTCGGGGTACTGCAGTTTACCCCGGCCACTGTTCCATCTTCACCTTGCTTCGCCCTCACCGGCGCTCAAGATCTCGACGTTAAGTGCCGACCAAACCTTCTCAACTCAACTAAGCACATTCTTATATTATTGCTGGAATATGAGTAATTTTTTTTCACCAACGACTTTCCAATTATAGTATAATCGTGTTTTCTTCACACTTTTTGAAACAAACCTTTAAAAAATCACCCCAACAACTACCACAGGCGTTTTATACTTACATAAAAGTATCATATTTTTGGTTGAAATTAAGTTTTACCTGTATTTTATCTATAAATTATAATATTGTTTTATAATTAATATGATCAAAAACGGGGAGAAAATAGGTCTGTTGATAATGCCTAGTAAGAAATAGTTCTCATGCAAAATGATACTGAACTGAGAGCAGACGTATGAAGTGCGTTGTCCTTTTCGTGTGATTTTATAGATTTAGTTAGCCTTTGTATGAGGTGGAGGAATTGCTTGACAGTAGAACTTTAGCAGGGCTTCAGGAAAATTTGAAGTAACCATGAATGTACTATAAGAGATTTCCCGTAGGATGAAAAGTGTCATTTTCAGTTCGTATTTTTTCCAACTGTTCATATCACTAATTTTAATCTTCCAAAGTAGGATGTAATACACAATACAAGGTTTGAACAGGCCCAAAATACTGGGTTGTCTAATCCGCCAGTAAATGAAACAGTCCACACGCATGTGCTGCAATTACCGCTGTTAGCGTTCTCAAGCCACACAATCCATTACTGGCAATTGCTGGCTGGGATGCCGGCTGGCAAGTCAAGTTACCAGACGCTGCTCCTGGTTGGCAAGAGGCGTTCCGACATGTTGCTGGCCAGTGCCGCCATGTTGCTGGAGTGAGAGGCTGGAGTAGAGGTGGATCACAGAAGATCGACCTGTTACTTTGTATCTGATAACAACATGTTTCTGGTACTGCGAACGAGTACACCGCCGAACATCAGATACATTTTGTACAAGTTTAACATTCGCCAGTTGCGTCTGCTATTCGTGTAATGCTGATACAAGTTTAATTGAAATTAAAATCTGCTAATAAGTTAAAATCAAATTTCTTAATTTATATTTGGTGACTGCACCGTTGAGGGTTATCGTTATAAAAAAGGACAATTTATAATTTTGTTTTCGTTTAAATAATTGAGGTATAGCAAGCTTATTATCCTCTCTGAAAAGGTGTCGCATAAATTAAGTTTTTTTTTATGCTCTTGTTCTTATCCATACTTTATTTCACTGTAACAGGCAGATATACAGCACGGTACACCAACCCAGAACACGTACTTGATAATGTGCGAACTTTGTAATATGCACGGACAAGAGCACACGAGTGACCGGCGAAGTAGCGACATGCTCAGGAATCCCCGTATCTAATCCAGAGTGTATCAGACACTTTCTATTAGATACAATTCTGTATCACTATCAGGATGGAACAAATAGAGAGAACAGCTGTAACGACCCGTCCCTAGGCTGGAGTTCGCGGTACAAACGGCTGTTTCACTATGTCTTGGCCTCCTGGTTTCCGAATGTCTGCAAGGGGGTGGGGTAGAGGGGGGTTAACCTTGCCACCCATCTTTTTGCTGCGCTCCTGCAGATATCGTACCAGTTGGTTCAAACAAATGCCTCGTTCTAAAGCAGGATATGTGGCATCTAACTTCTAGCTAACCAGCATAACATTTTACAGCTGATTTATGATGGCTCTGCCATATACGAATAAATGCTTTGTCGGCTTAACGCGACTGCCTACAGTAATGCGGGACCGGCGGAGCGCATATATAAGATTTTACATGTTAAATGACTTCAGGCGTGTGTCGGTCACTTTTCACGATATCACTTACAGATAAAAAGAACATGTCCATCTTCACCCGGGCTACACTGCTACAAAAAGGGTTTTGTGAAATTTTGAACACTCTGACAATTGCAGGCAAATTAAAATGTTTTTGACTCAACAAAAACACAAATTCGTATTAATTTTCTCATACTTGTGCTCTTGTAGTATGACTACTTTCTTCGAAGGTCACAAGGTGTCTTTGTTTTAAAGCGATATTGTGAAAGGTAGTCGAGACACGTCTTAAATCATGTAACACGGTAAACCCTATCCTTAACTTCTCTGCCATGCGTATGCGAACGGAAAAATGAATAAATAATATGCAGTTGTAAGATGCATGGCGAGTTGGCAGGCTGGGGTCTTACAGGAAAGAGACTTGAAGTGATGCGCTTAAGTTCTTTATCAAACCTTTAAACACTTGAACGACGATGATTTACAATTTCTCTTGGTCAAGCAGAATCCACCACCAGAGAACAAAATATCCACTATTGACTCGGGAGTCCTTCAAGAATCAAATATAAAAATACAACTCAAAAATTTTGAAATCCATTCTTTTGTCGAAATGTGATATAATAGTGACGGATCCCGATCTATAATCCATTTACGGTTACTTCACACTTTTCTTAAGCCTTGCTAAAGTTCTACTTCCACTATATTCCTCCGCCTCGTGCAAACAGAGTTTAATTAAATCTAGAAATTGATACCAAAGGACATCGCGCCGAATTCGTGGGCACTCAGTTATAATAATATTCTGCGTGGTAACTATTTTTTACTAGGCGCTACCAACCCACGTGTTTTATCACTGTTTCTAGTCATATTTATTATAATATAAATATTATAATTTATAAATAATATAGGTAAAACTTCAATTTCACGAAAAATAAGAAACTTTCATATTAACAGATGGATAAAACGGCTGTGACGTATGGCGTATATAGGTAATAACTAAACACATCATACATGAAGTGATTTTTCCAATGTTTGATTCAAAAAGTGTGAATAAACCGCGAATAGACTATACCAGTAAGTCTGAAGTAACGACTAGAAGTCCTATTATGTCGTTTTATAATTCAGTACCAGCGAAGACGGCAAACAAGAATACTGTATGTCATTTTCACGTTTGTCATACGACTTCCGCTCATCCAACACGCACTGCAGGTATAGTCAATTCACGGTTACTTCCAACTTCCCTGAAAACCTGCTTAAGTTCTACTTTCAGGATATCCCTCCGCCTCATACAAACAAAGCTTAGCTGAGTCTCGAAAATCACACCAAAGGGACAGCGCACCGCATTCGTGCACACTCAGGGTGATAATATTTTGCAAATAACTATTTTTTACTAGGCATTACCAGCACACGCATCTTCTCTCTGTTTTCTATTTTTATTTATACAATTATAAATGAAATGTTATAATTTATAGATAAAATATAAGTAAAAGTTTAATTTAACAAACAATAAATCACTTTTATGTTAACACAAGTATAAAACGCTTGTGATACATGACATGTATAGAATACAACCAAGCACTTCATACGTGGGGTGATTTTTCGAACGTTTGATTCAAAAAATATAAAGAACCCGCGAACAGACTACAGTAAATATCGATCTCTAGTGGATTCATTCCGTGTGGCCGGCGGAACATGAGAATGAGTTCTGCCTGTGGCGGCAGCCAATGGACGAGTGAACTTAGCTTGAGTGTTTTGAGAGAGGACTGTGGAGTCTAACTCGGTGCCAGCTTATAACGCAAGACGGTAGGGTCGCTAGTAATGACTTAACTTAAATGGCGTGTCATGGGTTCGAAGCACATGTTTGGTGGGTGTAGCGCCAGGAGCACTGAAGGGAAAGTTAGAGCGGAAATAGGTTAAAGAACGTTTAGTTTTTAATCGGCCTGGCAGATAGCGTGGCGTTGTTTGTGCGGGCCAACTGAGAGGCGCGACCTCGAGAGAGCCGGCTATCACGAACAAACAAACAAGTTACCGCACACTTCCTACACGCAGCCGGCTGCCCCCCCCCCCNCATTCTCTAATGCCTCTAGGCGAATAACAACCATTCCTTACTTTAGTATTCGTTACTCTGCTGGATCCCAAGTAACGAGTGTCGATTCTTGGAAACCCTCATTACTCTAGTACATGTTCACGAAGCCGTCTCGGGGTCGTTACTGTGCAGGATCTGTAGGATTCATGCCGAAGAACGAAGCGAAGATGCGTAGTAGAACAGTAACGTGTTCCTCTATTCGAGCCATCTTGGTATGCCATATCGCTGGTATAGAAGCGGGTGGGGGCTGATGGAGGGCGGAAAAAGCCATTATGCCTTTTGGAGGGAGGGATGAACCTTCGTATTGTTCTAGTTTTTTTTCAAATACCTAGTTCCATGCGTCACAAAAGTATTGATGTTAGCAATATGTTTATTTGGATTTATGCGTGCTCTGAATAATTATTAATTAGTACCAAAGAGTGTTTAGCATGCATCCTCAGGGATGAAAAGTAACTTTTAAAGTATCACACAAGTATGATAAAAAACAAAAAACGTAATAAATTTTACTTTTTTTCACAAAATAAACTTCATGATACAGTTATTTACAAAGTTGTAGTTTCATCACAAATTGTGAGAATCCGATACTTTTACATTTTGTTGTTTTTGGCCAATGAAGGTTTACAACAGCAAACCACGTAGCCATCTATTAAAGATTAACGCACAATAAGATCAACTAACCTCCCTACTCAGTGTGACCAACATATGCTACAATAAAAGAAAATGCCCAACATAAATTCTAAGTTCAATAACATAACTACGATTTATTATGTTAAGCAAAAATTATGGGTTGAGCCGAGTTGGCTAAGCATGCATATTTTTATTCTTGTGAAAGAGTGTGCTAAAAGTACGAATATTTTAGTAACCAGTAAGGAACTGGAGTAACTGTTCCTCTGTTCACAACCCATCACTTTTTTTTCCGTAGGTTCGTTTAAAGGTAACGAGTAATTAAGTAACGAATACGAAGTAACGAGTCTTCAATTGTTAAGTAACAAAAAGTAGCGAATACTCGAATGTAACGAAACAGCCCAACACTAACCTGTTTTTGTCGCTCACACGCGCACAGACACATGCTCCCGTCCCCAATATATGTTCCCCTACCCAATCCCTGCTTGAGGCGAAGCTATCCCGTCCACTCACGTGGCAGTACATGTGGTCGCTGTCATACATGTTCGCCAAAACACAGCACTACACGCTAGCGATGGGCATAATCGAATGATCCAAGTAATTGAATGATTAGTAATCGAGTGATTCAAATAATAGAATGAGTCCATAATCAAATGATCACTTGAAAACAGATTGCTCTACCCCACACAAAATCAACCAAATTAGAAAACACTTCAGTTTCGTTTTTAGCAGTTGCTCATTCATTACAGGAAACTGCCATACCTAAGTAAGCAGAGGTTAACAATTGCCATTTATAATTTATATAAGTTAATTTTAAAAGGACCATACTTGCAAACATAATATTATTGGCAACAATGGATTTCGAAGAAAAAGCTCGACAAGTTAAAATGTAAATTACATTCTGTTCCTAAACAGTAATTTCAAGAACTGACGATGTGATTATTGCAACACTAACTATACCATAATATGTAACCGTAGGCTTAGTATATAATACAGCCTTACTGAAGCATAACTTGTAAAACAAAAGAATAAAGTATACAAATGTAGTATGCATTAGTGTGGGTAAAACTGGTGTAAAATTGTTTTGTATAATTATTTGTTCTTTATTTCATTATTCTTATACTATCATATAATCATAACTTACGTCACTATTAATTGTCAGTGATGTTGAGTATAGTTCAACCACTATTATTATAGGTATTATATTTATGATTAAAATTATAATTATCATGATAATAAAACACTACTAATAAATTAAATAAATTGCTTAGTTTGAAATCATTTAACACTAGACGAAATAATATTTTAATGCAGCAAAATGTTGGCCAAAAAAAAAAAAGTAAATTACAGTGGAAAGAACATACTCCCGTATTTGAAGTGTTCAGAACGACTGTTTGAGCCCCAGTAGTTTCATTTGTATGGAGAACTGGCAACAGCGCATGCCGTAGGCACGGCGGAGCGGCAGCGGACTTTGGTTAACGGTAAAAGGTACTCTTCAGGGTTTGTGGAGGGGTGAGGGGGCACAGAGTAACAAAAAATATGTTCTTACAAGCATCAGCAACACAAACAAAGTTGGGTGTAACAACTGATAGATAAACACAGAACGATACATGTATTTTCACTTCCCTCCCTCCTGTCAGGGTAGCGAAGCAAGAATTGAACGGCGATTGAATGATCACATGATCATTCGGCACTCGCCAATAGCTGCCTTCCCTGCTCGATACTCGAGAGTCGATATGAGTGAAGAGTAGTGGGTAGTAGGACTGAAAGGTGGCGATCGCTCGGTTTAAAACATTCGAAGGATGAGTACGAATAATCGATCACTCGAATGATTTTTCATAATCGAATGTTTCGAATTTCGTCACTCTATTATGCCCATCCCTTCACACGCCGCCAATTCGGGCAGGTGAACGACGTGTTACCCACCTTCTTGGGCGCGTCGACGCTGTGGGTTGTTAACGAGTATCTCAACACTTTTCAAAACAACTTTTGAAAAAAAAGTCTCTGCCCATGTCTGCATACATTTCAAAGTAAGCTCTGACTGGAACACGCACGGTACAGTTGACAGTAAATTAGCCTAATTAGTCCCGTGTCCTACCGTCGTTTTAGCAGTGTCATGTTTATATTTGTGGAAAATGAATTTATTAAATTTAATTTCTGTTTTTTTATACTTATAAGAAAACGAACCGGGTTAGTTGCGACACATATATGTTCGTAATATTTTTAGAAGCCGTGTTCCAGTGTCAACAAAATCGAGGACATATTTTTGTAATCCGCGTTTTGCATTTTGTTGGCTTCGAAGCTAACAAATAACAAAACACAAAATTTCAAATCACCGCTATATTAGTTCTGCTTTTTTTGTACAGGTGAGATTATTGGAATAAACAAACGTGTGTGGAAATCGCGATAATTATGCCACGAAGTAAGTTGTTCAAATATTCTTGAATTAGGATTTTCTCATGACAATTTTGGTTTAGTAACAATTTCACTCCGTGATTGTTTTATTTTGTTGACATTAAATTTGAAACGACTATTTTACAACTTTAAAGAATAATTGCTGTTTATTTTAAGATTTCATGGAATTACGGCATTATTATACAACAAAATAATAGCAGTGGCATGCTAGACAACTGAATGTCGCGGTGTTCCGACTTTAACCTTACAAAGCACCACATACAAATTACAAAAGAACGAAATCGAAAATTAACTGGAAAACGGCCCGAGTTTCACTTCACCGACGCCTGAATAAAGTGCTAGGGCCGATGGTAATGTTAATTTAACACGTAGCGGAAATATACAAAATAGGCAGAGAAATAAATCCTGAACAAGGCGCTCAAAATAACTCAGTATACCGTGAACAGCCTAAAGAAATTATGCTGTATGAGAATGCCGTCTGCTGAACTTTCTACGTCTTCGATTTTTCTTCTTTATGGACACTGCTTCAGAATACAGCGCATATGAAATCAAAAAACTGAGAATTAATTTTCTGCAAGTTTAACCAGCTCCCCACTCCAATACGTAGACATTCATTATTCGTTCCCGGCTTCGCGGCAGACGACTTGTTTTGGTCTAACAGTAGAGAGTATTATTTAAAAACACTTTATTCCAGATGATGCAAGAATACGCAATTATACCTAATCTGCAGCACGCTAAAATAATTATATATGTAATGGAAATTTTTAAAACGTTTATATATATATATATATATAAATATATATATATATATATATATATATATATCCTTTGAAAAGCTAACTTTTAAAAATTTCAGTTTTTTTATTTTAGCTTTTGTACTGTGTTTAAATATCGGGGAGTTTCTGAAGGATAAATAAATAATAACCTTACAAAGATCCAAATTATGTGGAACGATTTAGAGATAATTATTGCATTGAGTGCAACCGAGTGATTGCATGCATTATTATTATTATTTTTATTATTATTATGGAAACACGTTATAGTTTATGTTGGCAACAGCCGGTCGGATTTGTTTTCGTGTGTGTGTAGTAAAGTTCTGCCACAGTGTAGATAAGTGCATAGAAGTGAACTCTCTCAAGATCTCTCCACTCTCCAGTCTCTTCCTCTCTCTCTCTCTCTCTCTCTCTCTCTCTCTCTCTCTCTATATATATATATATATATATATATATATATATCTTTCTAGAAGTGAACTGGCGTGGCGGATCGTCTGAAGGTTGATTGGCTGTGCGAGGCTCTGGGAAAGGGCCTTCAGTCTGATTGGCTACTGCGTGCTGCGGAAGATGTCCTATCGGCTAGGTTGCACGCTGGTAAGTTACCCGGCGTTTATTGACGAACGACATTCTGATATGTTGCTGACCAGTGACGCCATTTTGCTTGCGTGTGCGGTTAGAGTTCCTGGTTGTATGATATGCAAGTATGTAACAAGGCAATTGTTACAAATTGAGACGAGGTTTTTTAGTTAATTACACAAACATGTTTTTATAACGCAAATAATGTGCAGTTGTTCGTCGTTGAGTAACTTACAGGTGATTAAAATTATAATAAAGCGTAAAAATAACTGCAGTTCTAAACAATCGTTAATTCCCAACATTTCCGTAATATGCTGAAAACAAAAAAATAAAAAGTAAAAAGTAAAAAAAAAAAAACAGCGACGTAGAGTTTTTAATCAAGTGTGGAAATTCACTGTCGCCGATTTCAACAAATCATATAACGATGTCTTCAGAAAAAAAATCGTTATTTTTATTGATGAAAGTAAAACTGTAATTTTTGACGAAGAAAAAAAAAAATGCTGAAGATAACAGTACAATGAAGAACGAAGGTTTATCCATGTGCACTATTTGCCGTCACGTGCTTTTTATCACCTGCATAACGTTTTGTAGTATCATCAAAGATGAACAACAAAGCATGCATTGCAAAAGAAAAAAAATCATTGTACTGCTTTGGGAATGTACCTGTTTAGTTACTAAAAATCCCCCCTTTTTTTGCCATATAGACCTACGAAGGTTTTCACTGACGTACCCATATCCATACACACACACATATTATATATATGTATATATATATCAGTGGCGTGCGGTGAAGTGTTGCGAGGTAAGGTGGTGTTTTTCAGTGCTGTACACACACGGCGCACGCAGCAGGAACCAGTAAATCAGAGTGGAGCCGGGAGAATCTTAATGCACTGCGTCCACACACGAGAGAGCGGCGAGGCACCCATTACACACGTGCTGTGGCATCAACAACACTACTACGTGTAAGTGGCCGATGTATGAACTAGGAAAAAATTAGGTGTAGCACAGAGCAAAACACAACTTACTTTGCAACAGTTCACCACACCGCGCTTATATATATATATATATATATATATATATAGTGAGGGACTGGTATAAATTTGTTCAATATATACTAATTACTGTACGTGGTGGTGACAAATTCATGTTGTCATTACTGCATAATTATTTGTTAGTAATTACAAAATGTACACCATTCTTGTAATCAATTCCAAACGCTGTTGTGGAAAAAATATAATTATTTCATCACCACAAAACAGTTGAAGGTGTAAAAACTTTTTAGATTGTAGATAACCCCCTTAGTGATTACAAATTAACAGTGAGCAACAAGTGGGAATCGTGCCGGACGATTCCGCTGGTCGGCGGATTTTCTCGGACATCTCGCGTTTTCCCCGCCCTAACATTCCGGTGCTGCTCTATTCACATATACCCTCACCAGCTCTCAAGACCTCGTTAAGAGCCGACACCAACTCTCTCAACTCAACTCAGCAGTGAGCAATACGGTTCTTCCGGTTGTTTGGAAGCAGTGGTGCGTGCATCGCCGGACTGCAGAACTACTGGTCCGCCAGGAGGCAGTTAAGTAATCGACGATCATTGTGGGAGCCGTGACAGGCTTGCGTGGAGTGACACAGCGTGGGACAAACAAAGATGGCGGCGTGACCTCTGCTACGTGACGGTTGTCACGTCCAGGCAGAGCTCGAGTGCCTGTCGTCCACAATCCTGCTGCGCGCCGGAGATATCTTGGCCAGCGCGCGGAGACCACGTCGTGCGCACGTGTGGATCTCCACCTACCACTCCCTCCTATTATATATCAGCTGCTCGCAGCCAACTGAACACTTTTGGAAGTCCTGCTTGAGATCTTCTTCTATGCACAGTGGATATTCTTCCACCATAAGTAATAAGTCACATTGCAAGGCGCCCGATCACTTTTTTCATGCGCCGGTCAAGTGATACCGCGAAAATATTAGAAAAGTAAATATTTTACACATTTGCTAATTCTTACACTTATATGCATTAAAACAGAAAGTAGAATATCTTGTTTCAGTATTCACATGTGTTTACCTATCACTTCAAATTCAACGTTAGGGCACATAAATAATTTTTCCCTCCGTCTTCATCAACTTTACTGGGCTCATGCAGTTGTGTATACATGATTGGAAATAGTCTCCGTCTGCAGCGACACATATCTGTCAACTATTCAAAAGGCCCTCAATCCTTTTCCTGAAAAAAACGTGTACTGCGAGTCAAAGAAGTCTCGGAACGCACTTGGTGTACTGCGCTTGTTTTTAACACTTTGTTCGTAAGGAAACGACCTAGGGCCGATTTTCCCGCCTCCTCTTAATCTCCCGGTCAAGAATTAGCTGCTGGATAGCACTGAGTTTCGTTTTACCACTCCCGGTCAACATCTAGCAGCGACTTTAGCTCCCAGTTGCTGGTTGCCGGGGATGAACCAGGGGCTAGCTGTTCCAACTGGAGGTCGAGGACAAAGAAAATTGCGTCATATTTGGAATGCATGGCATAAATACGACAGTAACGAGTATTTACATAATAATAAGTAATCAATTGGCAGTAACAGATTTGAAACCAAATATTATTTTTGTTACAAATATACTAACATTTCACTTTTGCTTTCCTATATAGGAAACTTATAATACTACCCAGACACATCCGGTATTATTAAAAATTAGCTACTAATAAATATTTAACTACAAATTTATTAGCTTACCATATAAAAATATAAAACTTAATAATAAAATTTGTTAAAACGATGTTTTTGGGACAAAATAAAAAAATCACTAGCTTTTAGTAACTTTTGTTACCAACATCTACAAAATCAGACCCGAACTTTGAGAATAGAAACAGTGGTAGAACACTTATATTTAGCCAGCAGTCAGTTTCAACTCCCAGCTAGCCAACCTACAGTTTTAGCAGGAGGTGGTAAAACCCGCTCTTAGATGTTTGATTATTTAGTAGTCTCATGCTGCCAAGTCCGAGGATTATGGATGTGTGGGGTTACCTCATACGTCAGGTCACTCAGCATCTGTTTTGTAATTTTTACCACGTTGGCTTTGGTGTTGTCTGCTAAGAGCAGATTACTTTTCTTATTGACCGATGATGGCTGATTTGTATATAACTGACCGCGAATTTTGTCAGTTTATGCACATCGCGAAATAGTGATAATGGTTTCATCAGGAGGAAAGAACTCGTAGAAGACAACACCCGGTGCTGGCCACTACGCTAACAGCAAATACTTATATGGTATCAACCTTGATTTTGAAAATTGTTTGAGATTTTCATCAACATCCAACCACTGCCCACTTAACCTGCAGCTATCATACAGTATCCACTTATTACGCTTCACAAAATTACCAAGTAGGAATATAAAGGCACACTGTGGTGTCGAATCAGCAGGTTTTAGCAGATATTTACCCACTGCTGTTTATAACTCTGTTGGTTGATACAGTTCCCATTTATTATTATTATTTTTTTTAATTTCTAAGTTTGCTGTAGATGGTTGGAAATTGCTGGACTGGACACTGGGTTAAATACCTACGTGTAGCTGTCAGGGAATAAATTTGCATTCCATGAACATGTGCAGTATCTGGCGAACAAGGCTGTCATTTGAGAGCTGTTGTTCCAGTGGCATAGCAACTGAATTATCAGATCTTAATGGTAATTTATAAGTACGTGTTTACTGCCATCATTTTGCATGTTGCGCCTACTTGGCATCAAAGTGCCCCACAGTCCCGCATGCAAAGAACTTTATTAAAAGCTCAGAGAGCAGCTATATTGGTACTAAACCGGGCCTATAGCACTCTCCCATGATGCATCACATGTTCTTGCAAGAACCATTCCCATTGTGCTGCTTATACAGTAAAGAGGGTTCCTGTGGTCCGAGAGCAGCATTGGGGAACATAACAATGATAAATTAAAGACTGTGAGGGAAGAGACCATGCGCAAATGACAGGAATGGTCAGATGGCTTTGAGAAGGACAGATATACACATAGGATTATTACCAATTTTGGGGATATTTTCAGGAGAGAGTGATTCGTGGTAGGCCACTTTTCGGAACCGTATTTATCTGGACATGGGAATGCTAAGAGCAAACTACAACATTAGTTTGCTCTTACAGACATGCCAATCTGCCATGTATGTGGAGTGGTGGTCATTATGGCAGAGTGCGAAGTTTGAAGAAATATTCATAGCATACTATGAGAACATGAGAAAATGAGTGAATTGGAACATAGCCCGCAAGAAGTGTTCCAAATACTTAGTTACAGACTGGATTATCGCATTTGGACGAACTATGTTGCTCAATTTGCGCTGGAACTGGAGGAGAATGATTAATGGTGTTCTGTTCAGGCAGAGGCAATTCATGTTGTAATCATCTTGCTGACTTAAATATGATGGTCATCTAATAATGAAATGCCAGAACATGGACAGGAATATAGGCATTTTACCATATTTATGTGGAAACCTGGTAGTAAATTGTGATATTGTAAGGATCTTACACGTATGTTGACTGGACGTATATTGGGAGATGGGACGAAAGCACACAAAGTATAAATATGGCATTCCCTCTGTTCAACTGACATATGAGACAATTAAACTGCATGCTTCCAGTTCACGAGGGATCAATTGTACAGTATGGCATCAGTATGGATATACGCAGCAAGTCGGTGACGGGATGAGTGGCGTGGGACCGCAGCTCAAGTTAGCTTGCACCATTCTTTGACTGGCAGGACTGGAGACAAAGGAGCATTCCTAGGCTTATCCTGGGGTTTTAAGCTCGGGCCTTCATGCCCACTGTTGGAGAGAGCTGGCCCTAGATGCAGGGCCTGTCGAACAGTCGAGTGGAAAGGGATGCCATGGCTTTGGCAGGCTCTCGTATGCCAACCTGTGCACGGTCGATAGACTATGGGTCTGAGAAGAGGCTAAAGTGTGACTCAAGACGAAGGTTGTGCTATGTAGATGCAATCCCTAGAGCTTGCCGAGATTGGCTGGGCGTGGCAATGGAACATGCATAACTGACTGGGTGATTTTACCCTCTGTTGACTAGTGGTCAATCGTAGGTAAATGCAGAATGTTCACGGTTCATACCCAGCTTAAAAATGCTGACTCCTCGCTTACCTGCCTGGCTGGACAACTTACTTGACAGTGATAACAAATATAACCGTTATGTCCAAATCATTAAATTGATTTAGATTAGGCAAATAATAGGCTGGTACCAGAAACGTGATGTGGATCAGTACTTGGCAGTAGCCATGGCAGGATATGATTGGGGTTGAAATAAGTATCCCAAAATGATATGTACATTCCAAGGTGAGTTGTTACGGCTCAATAAAGACACCAAAGGGATGCGCCAGAGAGCCGAGTTGTCAAGCGGGGTTTTGAGAGGCACGATACATCATCAAACAAAATGAGCCGCCGCGGTGGGGGAAATTAGACTAGCATCCTGAATATAAGGCATGCACGTAATAGGTGCGAGATCTTCCGTCTTCCGTCATCGGCGACCCCTGGGGCTCGTGTGGAAAGCGACGGACTGCGGACCACGGCGAGCTGCTGAGAGCCCTATATTGACATTTGGCTCACATGAATGCATTTGAGGTTCAGTGATGAGTTCAATGTCGAGAGCGTGAGAAGGAGTTTAGTGGCTTGAGGATATTGATATTTCCAAGACTGATTGTGGTAGAAAATAGAGAATTTAACAAGAAGCAATATAACAAATTTTGTAACTGCTATTTCTGATATCTTCCAGTTAGATTGTATACCGAAAAGACTTGAAGTAAACTAGAGCTAACATAATTGAGTGCATGTAATTTTTCATGCTCCTCTTCCTCAGCATTGCTTAGCATGAACTCTGAACACCCTTGAATTGTAGAAGGGTTGTGACAGAGTGGAATGATTTAAAATAATAAAATTTATCATGGAGGAAGAAATAAGAATTAGCGTATCGCTATCATATTTACGTTCCTTCCAATTAGGAGGCTTAGCCATTCTGCAGTGCCAGGGATTCTGCAGGAACACCTTTTACACTCTACTTTCAGTTTTCCGGAATCGCTTAATACGTATGCAGAGGGTATTCTGATGTTGAAAATGTCTCCAACGCCTTTATTTATTTTTTACATTGTTATCAATTCATAGTCTTTTAAACCCTTTAATTACTATTTTCTGTGGAGGGTTCAGGTCCCATGGCCGGGATGAGGGATGAATCTTTAAGGTAACGAATCATGTCTTAATGTATGCAGTACCTTTTTTTAAGTGTTGAATAGTTCTTTGCGCATCAGAAATAAACAGCAATACTTGTGGAGAACATCCAGTGTCGGAAAGAGTTCCTCATGTATTAGAATTTTGCAAATACCTCGATTCACCCCGATGTAGGAAAGTTTGCATTTCAAGATCTGAATAAAAAACAACTATGATAAAATAGTCTTTGAGGAATATAATAATGACTTTCATCGCGATTCGTTTTTTAAATATTGTGCAAAGGGTTGGCAGTCCTTGTGTCTGTAAAATGTTGGCTGGGCACATCAATAAGTTGGAAAAACTGATTGGGTTTATATCTAATAATCCTTCCCCACAACCCGACAAGTTCTTAAATCGTGTGGAAGAAGTACATGCAGATACGCCTTTGTGGCAAAAGGAAAGGCCTTGATCTTGATCGATAGGTAAATAGTCATCGGGCCCATGTCAATGTTAATTTTCCATACGGCGGAAGGATACAAAATGCAGGAAAGTTTGATTGTTGACAGGGATTTCCAAAGTGCTCAATTATGGTGGGGAGGAAGAGGGACGCTGCATGGAGGACACGGCAGGTGAATGAACAGCTTGCACTGCGCCGGCCGTCGCCTTGCGAAACGACTGCAGTAGCTGCATGATTAGTGGCTTAGTTAGAGGCCCAGCGCGACACAGCTATCTGCTCACGACTGTGAATCACGCTCGGGACATCACTGTTGCAAAGCGCTGCAGGCGGTCGCGTGATGTGTCAGGCCGAGGCACCGCTCCGACACTGTTTGCCATTACACGGTTATTTACATGCCACCCGTTTCTGCCATATTTAAGGCAAACAATTCCGCTCTGTGGAAGATTGTGATGCGGCGTAACTTCACGTCCATTCGCGCTCGTGGCGCATGGGTATTTTGTTGCTCTCAGTCTGTGAATAAATCGCTTTACTTTTACTCCTATATCAAGTCTTTTTTATAATTTTTTAGTTGTGAGTAGCTGTAATGTCATGACAAAACTGGTTGACGGGTAACTAAACACTTTTGTTACCAACATTTTAAAATAAAATCTCTATTTATAACACCATTTGATTTAACGTCTACATTGACTGACATATCCTCAATAATGATGATCAACGAATAAAGTAAACTGTTTCACTGTTTCATATCAAAATTTTCTTTTAATAAAACATTTTTTAATGGCAGAGCTACATATATAAATATGGGTGTGAGCTATTTGCAAAATTGTAATACATGAGGAACTGTTTTCGATACTGGATGTTCTCCACAAGTATTGCTGTTTATTTCCGATGCGCAAAGAACTAGTGAACACTTAAAGAAAGGTACTGCAAACATTAAGACATGATTCATTACCATAAAGATTCATCCCCCATCCCTATCATGGGACCTGAACCCTCCACAGAAGGTAATAATTAAAGTGATAAAAGACTTTGAATTTCTGTATGAATATGTGTGTGTGTGCGTGTGCGTGTGTGCATACACCTGGCTTTGTGAGAACCCAATGAGGACAACATATTTTCTTATTTAACCAGGTTTATCACCAACACACCAACCGAAGTTTTCTCACTAACACAGAGTATCTCCTAAATGTTTCTCACTTACCCAGGTTTAGGGAAATGAACAAAATTACTGTAATTCATACACATTGAAAACGTAATACGTATACGTAGTACGTACTTCTGTACATATAGTAATTGCCCCAAATCGGAAGAACTTGCCAGGAACATACAACTGTGTACAATATATAGAGATTCAAAATAAATTACACACTTCCAAAAAAAAAAATCAGTAATTTTTTTTCTTTCACAATTATATTTTTTAATCATATTTTCCAGATCGTGAAGACGATCGAAACATATAACATCACACTCGGCATACTCGAAAAACTGCTGCAGTATCAGCAAATCATTTCGGCGTACTTTTTAGTAACAGTGGGTGCAATGGGGCTGTTGGGGTTTCTGTCTTCTTCATCATCATTATCATCATCATCTTCGCTTCGTCATTGTGGGTGACACTGAGGCAGCGATCAAAACTATCCTCCTCCGTACTCTGACCACTGCCTCATCAGCAACGGACACACAGTCTTGAAATGTAGCTGTTTGAACAGATTCTGAAGACGATGGAAGCTGAATGGGAACTCGACTCCTTTCCTCCCTTGTTACCTCTTCTTCTCCATCTTCCGGCGCTTCTCCGATCGACATGCCAAGCCCACACTTCCTGAAACAGTTATCTATTGTGGTCGGGTTTACATCACACCAGGCTTTCCTAGTTATCCGCATTGCACAAAGTACGATGATGTTGGGCTGCTGTTAAGTCTGCTCGATGGAGGAAAGAATGAGCCGGACTACTTCATTCCTCTACAAGAGCTTGGAGTTCTTGATAATACATTGGTCCATGTGCTGTAATTTACTTGCCGTGTTGGGGGGAAGAAAAATAACTTTCGCGTGATCTAGTTCAGGCAACTCGGTGTGCGTAAAGCAATTATCGATGATTAACTCGATTTTTCTGTTTCCTAACTTAATTTGTCGGTTGAGTCCCTTCAGTTAATATGTGAAAATACCACCACGCCATCCAAACTTTTTTTATTACTGTTGTAGTTTACCGGCAAAGTCTTAACACCTTAAAACATTGTGGAGTTTTGGATTTCCCGATCAGCAATAAGGGTAATTTTTCGGTCCCACTCATGTTGGCACCAAGAAACAGTGTTGTGCGTTCCTTACTAAATTTACTGTCATGGCATTGATCGTCTTTAAATGCAAACGTTGCAGTGGGGAGAAATTTGTAAAATAAAGACGTTTCGTCAGTATTGAACACGTCGTTAGGACTATAACCAGACTAAGGTGACGGTAAATCGGCAATCCATTGATTGCAAACATCGGCGTTATGATCGTCACTCTTGCCACAAATTAAAAAAAAACTAGGCCATTTCTGTTTTTAAAACCTTCAAGCAAACTGTTGCTACCAGTGAAGTTGTCTATGTGTAGATGTTCAGCAAAATCATGAGTTTTTGTTAAATTAAAACTCCACTCACCGGTGTGCTGTCGGCTCGGCGGTATTTGATCTATTCGACCAGGCAGCGTTCTAGTTCGGGGAATTCTCCAACTCGTGATGTTTGTGTTTCCCGTGTCCATCGGTACACTCGGATTATACTTTCGTATTTTCCTTATTCGCAATTTTATAAACAGTAGATAACGGCACTCCCGAGTCCTTGGACACTTCCGCAAACAACTTCCCACTTTCGATGTCACGAATTAATTTTAGTTTATCACTGGCCGTAAGGCACAGCACCTTTCTCTTAGGAGGCATGATGGCAACTGGTTCATTTCATAGACACACGCAGTTGATTGGTCATGTGTTCATTGTTTGTTGCGTTTGGGTATTTTTTACGAGCACAGGTGATGAGGCGGTGAATTCTCATGTACGGAGGTGAGAGCTCAAGAAAAACATTGTTATATTTTCTCACGAACAGAGGTAACATATTCCTCACAAAGCCAGGAAAAAGGTGAAAAAGTGAAGGTCAGCAACTTTTTTTCTCACAAACCCAGGTTTCTCACTACATCAGGTTGTCACGCAGCCAGGTTCCAATGTGTGTGTGTGTGTGTGTGTGTGTGTGTGTGTGTGTGATACGCGACAGAAAGATTAGGCATAATATTAGCACATGTATGTTTCCAACAATTTTATTCACAAATTTGAAACATTTATACTATATTTTAGAGGAAATGCAAAACTAATTTTTAGATGTGATCGAAGCATACTCGTGCACAGTAGCAGAGAGAAAAATTAAAAAGGTTCAATTAACTGTTAACTAAGAATATACATTTTAAATTACTTATTTACATACTTTCTTGGCTATACCCGAAAAAATAAATAAAGTGAAATCTGAATAACGCAAAGCTTCATAAAAGGAAACTATTTGGCAGTTACTCCAGGTTTTTTCGTGAGTAATATTTTTCCACAAACTCTCCAACACCTAAAACCGTTAATTTTTTCTGTAATAACCGCATCATCCCCGATTTGACACTTAAGGACAGTTGTCATAATCGTGGGGACGTTCTGATCACCAAATGGACCAGATTAAGCTTTTAAAGTTGCACTCACGCCCACTACCGAAATCGAACTCAAACACACGTTCTTCCATTGACAATAAAACACGATGATGCAACTTAAAAGTTACCTTCACGAAAGCGAAATAGGATGTAGTCCGTTGCTCTGAAATATTATTCTTTGGCGTTAATTACCAGGCCCTGAATGATGCGTGCAAAATTGCAATATTTACAGCAAGTTACGCTATTTCGATAGCGGATTATGCTGGAGATTGTGGCTCACGGAGGAGTTTCAATTTGACTTGCTAATATATTACTCAACGATGCGAACATTATATGGAACCGATCTGAACCGGTTGGTAAATAAACGTAAATTTCTCAGAGAATCGCCATTCGAAAGCTTCCTCCAACAAGAGACATGATAATTTATTACAGGCACACAGGCAGCCGTTGTCTCAGAGAACTTGATCCAAACATGGAAGTCGTTTGGAGGTAGGCCACAATATTTTGAAGTTCACTACGTAAGAAAATGGTTTCGGGAAACACAGCGGACCAGTCCTGCTGCAAGGTCACGAGAAACGTGATATGTAGGTGCCTCGTTCTGGCGTAAGGCCAAAGAAAGTTGCTCACAAATACCATAGAAATGCAATTCTGAAGTCTCAGCACAAAATATATCAACATTTTGTGCGTATTAGTTTTATTTTTACATCGCACCTTAGCAGTTATGTGAGGTGTCCGAGTTATGCGGAAACTAACAACTTATTTGCAAAGGTCGGATCAGTGATACATGAGTCATCTTTCCGCCATATTTTAAAAGTGTTTTTCAAGCGGCACACAAAAAAAAACGGCTCACGTTCGGAGTTGAGTGGATAGGTTTGGCCGGCTCTTAACAACAAGGTATTGAGAGCGGATGAGAATGAAATGAGGTGGATATAGAACAACGCCGGAATGTAAGGGCGGGGGAAACAGGAGAGCCCGAGAACCCCCCTCCCACCCACCGATCCCGCTAGGGATCGAACCCGGTTCGTCTAGGTGGGAGGTGACCGCTCTAGCCTCAACGCCAACCGTGGCCTGCTCACATTTGAGAGGTCGTAGGTTTGACCCTGGCGGACGGCATTAAGAGGTAGTTTTGTCCAAGTTCTTGGAGAAAAATATTTCGTAGGAAATACATTGTCAGAAGTTTTTGTAGTCAACACAAAATAATTTTATAGTGGCCCCGATAATTTAATGGTGACCATTGAGCAGTTATATGCTCACCACAAAAAAAAAATTGGCAATCCTACAAAGAATTTTGTGGCTGCCAGAATTTTTTTTTTTCCAGTGTTGCTTTCCATTTCCACTCCAGGCGAATGCTAATACAGTTCCCTAACATAATTATTATAAATTCCTCATCCATTACATGTAAAACCTCATTAGACTCAGTTCAAAAAAGTAAAGTGTATTATTTATGATTAACAGAAAAATAAATTGGACCTTAGTGTTATTTAAATGGGGAAGTCCTGATTTATCTTTATAGGTTCAAGTAATTATGCCGTTCATAATAGACACCCTTAGAACAAAATATTCAGCTCTCAATTTTCTAATGACAATCTGCTGTATTATTTGATTGCATGATAAGTATTGCGCCATAATTTTGCAGTGCACTCTGGCAAACGATTATCTGTATGGATACAGCACACGCATCACAAATTACAGGAATCACTTGGTAATACCCCGTTGCTTTTTCGTTATACTGGACTAGCTGAAATGAAGAAAATATTGAAAGAGTAGCTGAAAGTCAAGGTAGGTAATTAAGAGGCCGCAGATAAATATATTTTTATAACTTAAAATTATAACATATCGGCGTAGTTTTTATGAGTAGTTATTCTTAATCATTAATCGTCTGTATGTTCTATTCAGTTGTGAGTCTGGACCGTCGTTAATATCTGACACATCCTTCGAGAACGTGGAGCCAATAGAAAACATCGAACCCGATTCCAGTACCGTCTAATCAAAAAGAGAAATGGTTTGACGCGTGCATTTGAGTACCGTAGACTTGAGAGGACTGATCACACGCAGAACGCCCTGTACTTGTGCTCGGCAGCGGATGACGTGAGGAAGTCGCCGTCGAGGACAACGACGCACCACTACTCTCGCTGTATATTGCTCCCGCAGTTTGCACTTCCCTGTAAGGTGTGCAGTGCTCGCGTAAGTATCGTATTCCTCAGAATATTCAGCGATCATATGTGGCTATAAAACGAGACATATTTTTGCGAAGAGTGCTTGTGCTGAACCGATTTCAAGAAACACTGAGCAAGAATTCGTAGAAAAAATTATCTAATATGTCCAAAACAAATTATTTTGATTACAAATGAAACTGTTTTAAGCATAAAAATCACACGTTTATTTTCACTATAATCGTCCATTGAAATCTTTTCTGTTGAATGCCCATAAAAAAAATTTTCGTCCGTGAAGTATAATTTGCGCTATCGTCCTAGATGCAAACGTTTACAGAGTAGAATTTTAGCGACTGTGATAAATCCTTTTGAGCGAGTAGTATACCTTACATCCTGGATTCATTTTCGTTTCGCCGTAGCTTACTTTTTATATCAAATATTTGAAAACGAAAGCTGCCAGGGTATAGGGCATATCTCAACATAAACTATTTTGAAGTTCACAATATTTTGCCCGTGTGGCTTTTGTTGCACACGTAACCGTAATAAATATTAACTCATTATTTGTACTTTTTCAGTCTCACATGAGAAAATACAAACAGAAATCAGTACATTCTGGTTTTAAGGAATTCTGTAAAGTGGTTATGTGTGTAATAATATTTCAATTGCAATATTGAATATTAACAGTATGTTATAAAAATATATAAATAATTTCAAGATGTCAAGAATATAACGTGCAGTGATCAGGTATATGGTGATTGCTCTCTGCAATCAAAGCAGTGTTTGGTGAGTTACATTTTAAAACTAACTCAAGTAAGGTTAAGTTACTTTTATGGGTAAAGTTACTTCAGATACTTTTCATTACTCTCGAAGATGAAGTAACTGGGCGTTAGTTTAAAGTAACTGAAGTTAAGGAAATAGCAAACAATTTCTTCACTGTTCGTATCCATGTGTCCATTTTAGCGTTTCAAGAGCACTAGTTACAACGCAAGGTTTACAGGATATAACTAAATAAAAAGGAAGCGGACAGGACAGATGACAGCTTAGGTATAGTCTCTTCACGGTAAAGTTAATATTTTTGAAAGCTTTCTCATTTAGAATAATAGTCAGTAAATATATATTATTGTAGCCTTGCACGTTAACTTTTGAGTCCGGTGTGATATACACACTGTGTTTATTACTTATACAACCATACTTATTTTAAAATTAGTCAAAGGATAGAAAAATGGCTGAAATGAAAAATAACTAGGGCTTCAAAAGTGCTCACTTTACCGTGAACAGCCTATAACGGTATTGATTCTATAAATATGGACAGACGTAAAGCGAGCATCCAAATTATTATTTATGAGACTAGACCACTGTGAAACTAAAAGTACTTAACATTATTATTAATTTTTTTTGCCGTTGCAATTAATTAGTAGCCTACCTTAGTTAAGTTACAAGTTACTTGCGAAAAAATGTGACGAGTTACCCCAAAAAATTACTTTAAAGTAATTTTATACTTTGGTTAAGTTACTACCCAACCCTGAGTCAAAGAGGTATGTACGTTGCTCGGGTGAACGTGAGTGCAGTGAATCCCGGAGAAATCCTCAACTGCTCGACGACAAGACGTGACGACGTCGGGGGAGCGTCGGCCAAACAGAACAGCCTCCCGCGTTTTCAAATAAACACGATCTCCCATCCCCATGAGCTGCCTACCCTGGCCCTCTATCCTTTCTCCACAACAAAAAATAAAAAATATCTGATCTCCGTAATACCTCCCGCTCGAACACATCAAAGGCCTCGGCAAGAGTCGGAAATAAAGCCGGGCAGGGCCGGGGAGAAAACAAACATTTCGGAAAACACAACCCTCGCCGCATCTCCCCCCTTTCCTTTTCTCTTTTTAGGAGCTACGAGGAAGGGCTACGAACCCCTTCCTCTCCCTTCTGACTGATAAATCTTTCAGCCCCTTTTTCGGAGAACGGCTTTCCCTTACCACCCCCTCGCGCCTGCTGACAAATAAATAGGCCACTATGCAGGATGTTTAGGAAAGCTGAGGTGTTGTTAACAGAGGTGCTGTTATTATCGCGTAGCTGAGGATGTAAATATGTTAAACATAGCCACGCAAGACAGCGCCTCCATAATGTTTCGTAGAGGGGTTGTCGGCGACGGCGTGCGTCGAGAAGACACAACACCACGTGATGGCTTTTCCTTGCCCTCCCCGGTGCGACAATTTACGAATTCCGTTTTGGTAAACAAGTAGTTACGAAAACAGTGTCCGGGAGGTTTCGTCACCTTTCGCCGTAAAAGCAGAAAACCTTTATTTTATCATCGTAACTCGTTGATAATTTACGTGTCGACACAGTAGCCGCATAGTATGAACCCGATTCTCTACATAGCACAAACTACTACATCAGGACTTCCAGCAATCAAGCTAGTGTTATAAACTGAACAAATCACTCTTATTTCCTTTCCAATTTAATACATTATATAATTTTTAATTTCTGTTTTTATGTGAATTATTGAGCTATTTGTTCATGTAAAAATTCGATTAAGTTGATACTCTAGATTGTAAACAGTTGTTTTGTCATGTTTTTAGTTCAAATGAAACTATGGTATTTTATTTATAGAGGCCACGTGAAAATAATTAGTGCTGAAATAGTGATCCTTTTGATGAATCAGCATTACGATATTTGAATATGTGTTTTCTTAGCCGTGACAGAGTCACGTCCATCAAATAAATTAAATTAATAATTGCATTGACTAGTCATTGCTGTGTAGCTGCTAATAGCTAGATGCACTAATGAAATAAATCAAGCGTCAGCCCGTGTGACTTAATAACACAGTTTTCAAAGAAAAAACCTCAGCGAAGTGTGGCTTTCGCTCTAACAGGTTACCTCTAATGTATATTATATCCCTATAAATACTAAATTTCCGCGGGTTTATGAGGTAGGATATAAGACTTGCGAATGTTCTATGCGGCATGTTTCATAACTGATGTCATGAACGTATGGCAAAAAGAAAGAAATTTTAATTGCTTACTAGGTAATCCGGTAACACTAATTTTTTGTCAGAAACGACTTTTTTTTAACATGATCTACCCGTATTTACAGTGAGCTCGTACGACTTCCTTCTAAATTGACGTTGCAATACTATTTTTATTATATACTGCTTTTTTGTGTAAAGTTATTTGCGGTAAACTCTTTCTCTTGTGTACTTTGGGAATTAGCGATGACGCGACAAAAAAAGAAATTTTTTCAGAACAGAAACAGTTTTCTTAACATAACATTAAAACAGAACTTCAGCCTGCTCAGAATCAGCATACTGATTTGGCAACATCTGCTGCAATTTAAATAAAATTAATGCAGGTTATCCCAAAAAAGATACTTACCAAAAAAATATTTAATTTAAAATAATGTCAAACGAAAACTTGGCTCTTAAATTTTAAAGGTATTTTGTTTATTTTGTATTTTAAACGATTTTGGCTTTATGGCTACGTCTGTGATGAGTCACTAGATCATGAACGAACATGACACAGTGGTACTGAAGTTGGGCAGTAAAATTAAGTTTGATCTTATTGTCAAGCTAGTATTTTTATATTGCTATCTGTGATGTACACCTTTCTCAGCATCTTTGAACATTCATTAATAAAGAAAAATACTCTTCTAATTAATACCAATATTAAGTTTCCAACGAAAATTTCAAACTTTTGTGTAATTTTTAAGCTAAAGGAGTAACATTTTATCTATTCTAGTAATGAAAATTTTCTGCTGAATACCTACAATCTAACGGTAGCCGTGCGCACATATGGACACACTTATGGTTTCCTTCGATTTTCTAAACCTCTTTTGTCGGTTTTTTATTGTAAGGAATCGTATTCGGTAAACAATGAATTTCCACTCTGAAATAT
>NQII01000060.1:0-38261 GCA_002778355.1 Clitarchus hookeri | reverse complement strand
TGTTTCTTATTGCGATCAAAAAAATTTAAAACTCAGAGTGGGGTGAAAGAAAATTCGGAGAATGGTTGTCAGGAATCCCAACAAGGTTCGTTGAAAGTAAGTGGATATCCAGACTTCCTTCGGCCATCTATTTGCAGTTTCTGATTCAATAGCTTTGGTATCACAAGTCTTGAAAAATCTGATTTCGACTGACGCTTTTATGTTCGTTTTGTAACAACTATAACTCATGCACGCCACGTTTATTTACGTTTTGGAGAAATCTTTCGTAAAGTAGACTTTACCGGGAGTGCGTGAAGGCGAATTGTCCGTCTGCATGCAGTGTACAGTTTGACGAGCTTGGTTCGCCGCGTTGAGGTGGGCCATCTGTCACGTGTTGCCTTTCAAGCTGGACTCCTGGGGTTGCATCTCCGAATACCAAGGGAACACGAGTGGACTGACTTTCGTTCGTTCAGCAAACAAACCCCGGCGTGCGTGACTCAATCATCTATGAGCACCACGTTCAGCTTGGAGAGGTTCTCAGGTGTTCCCTTCAGATTTCACGCGGTACCGTGCGGCGTAGAACTGAGTTTTGAATTCTCCCCCTCCATCACGTCTCCAACCAAGTAGTGCAAAGTGCGTCTCACTCTTCTGTTGCGGTAAGAGAGTACCCGTGGTACGCTCCGTTCCCATACACCCTAAATCTGAATCGATGAGAATTTCACTCTTTAAATCAGTTAACAGAACCTAACTTATTCAACAGTCGCTTCAGTCAGTTTAACTGACGAGTTAGTGAAAAAAAATGCCAGTTTTCCTTTACTTATTGATTCAGTGACTTTTTCCACTGGTTCATCCACCATTTCATTCGTTGTTTTTCAGTGATTTGTTTTTCGACTGATGGATCAGTTATGAAAAGGCGTACAATTAATAGCTATGTACATATTTTCAATAAATACATATACATTAAAATATATTCTCCCCACCCCCTCCTCCACATAGTAAGCGTTGTCTTGTTAGTTCGAATGGCAAGGTAATGGACTGGGAGCAACTTACTGTGAGTTCAAGTCCTGTACAGAGCAATATCTTTCTATTTTTTATATACGTCAAATTGCTGTGGTGAGACAGTATCCTCCCACATGTTTATTTATTTTCATCTGAACTGAGTCTGCAGTTTTCATAAGTATGGTTATTGGACTACAGAGTACATTTTATATTCAGTGGTAAAAGTTAATGTAATTTTATTTTCACTTTGCAGCAGCCTGTTCAATACGTATGTATGTAAATTTATTTGTTTTTGCATCTCAGAGAAATGTACTTTTACTATTTTTGATCTAAGTTTGTGATAACAGGATATGACGTTATCTTAGATACTTTTACGGGTCATTGTCTTCTTGTGTGAACCTCCGGGACTCTCAAATCAGACATGATGGAAGGCAGTCCACCGTAAATTTTGTACGGTGGTTTTTCAATAAATCTTGCCAGTACTGCCCAGCGTAAGCTTAGGAGAGGTGTTGAGAGGCGCCTTAAAGTTCTATAAATGTGCGAGGACAAGCAAGTGTCCTGAAACGCCAGATTTTAGCTTTTGAGTGGGTTTTATTCATCCGACGCTGCCAACTCCACTTCGGAAGAATGAGTATTCCTAAAGACATAAGCTACCATTTTGTCATCATACCACAATGAATTTTTTCTGTTTCTCGTCAAGAGTTAAATTATTTCTGAAAACTTATTACCATTAATTTTATTTGGAAGTTTTACCGTCTTAATCATCTAGGACTTTCCAGAGGTCTGATATTTTTAATTATATCATGCACGCTAGCCGAGGTGTAATAATTTCCAGCATCTTAATTTGAGACACTGATAATTTTGTTTTATTGAAACCAGAAACTCCAGTATCAGTTATGTTGTCACGTAATTTGAAATTTATTATGGCTCACAAAAGAGAGGCGATAGTCAAATTGCTTTTAATATTTTAATTTGCCTGACTCAGTTATAGTACAAATTTCCCTAATTTCAGATTGATTTTATTTTAGTTTCCACAGTAATTTCAATATTTTTCATTTGCAACTACGTTACATTTCATTTTAATAAACATAATTTTTCCAGTTAAAATGTGTTATGCTAATTTGGTCTTGCCGGAAGTTTGCATATTTTATTGGTTGCATTCATACAAAGGGTATGAATTATCATACGCCTAGTGTTATTTTTTTTAGTGATTTCCTGTTTTGAATTAACAAGAGTATAACTTTTATGTGTTTTGTTTACTATACTTTATTCCGTCTAAAAGCTATAGATTTGGAAACTGGTAAGTTTTCTTTCCATCTACATTTTCTCTAAGGCGTCGCACGTACGAGTTGTGTGTCAGATTGCAAGGAGAAAGGCACCCGCGTCTGTCAAATACTCTTGCACACACACGCACTACAATAGTTCATTATGTTTTCAGATACAATTTAAATTACACACTATTCCTATCCAACCATTCGCATTCACACGTTACAACAAAATACAACAAATTGCACAATACAAACAGAGACTACTGGAAATATATTTGTTTCTCGTAATGATTTGGCCAAATCTAATAAAAACTATGTTTCAATTTGCCACGTCCAGTTGGCTGTCACTTGTCCAGTCAGTGAAGTTATTTCACTAAAACAATCGTTGGTTTCCCACCAACTCTAAATGGAGCCATTTTCACTTATTCAAGTAGTTTAATTTCAGTGCGAATGAGTGGTTTTCCACGGATTTGAATTGAGTGTGTATGGCTTCCGATTACCAACAGTCAAGAAGTTAACGCTGTGTTAAAGAATAAATACATAGGTCAACGTAAAAAAAGTAACAAAAACTGCCCTATTTTATAGTAGTGTAAACATGTAACATTGATTAGCTACCCACTGTAAACTAAGAGTGAGACGCACAGCTTTGGTCAGCAGGCCAGTCACTACGGACTGTGTGTGGCGCGGAAGTGTGGGTATACGACATTCACGGTTACTTACGACTTTTCTGAAGCCCTGCTGAAGTTAAACTGCCACAATATCCCTCCGACTCGTGCAAACAGAGCTTAGAAAATTACACCAGAGGCCAACATACCACATTCTTGCGCACTGAGTGTAATAATATTTTGCATAAGAACTATATCTTACGAGTCATTACCAACACACTTATTTTGTCTGTCTTTATTCATATTAGATGTAAATGAAATATTATCATTTACAGATAAAATAACAGTAAAAGTTCAATTAGCAAAAAATTTGTCACTTTTATGTTAACAGAAGTATAAAACGCTTTTGATACATGACATATTTGGGAAACAACCAAACACGTCACAACTGGTGTGATTTTTCAAAGGTTTGATTCAAAAAGTGTGAAGAAACCGCGAATAGACTATATAATCTAATCACAGTATCTTCACACTGTTTGAAACAAGCCTTTGAAAAATAACTCAGTGTATGACAGATATTTTATAATTAGCGTGAGTAAAAATAGAGAGAAAATAAGTGTGTTAGTAATAAGTTACCTTGGTACAGACTTGTCATGGTAAAGTGAGCACTTTTGAAAGTCCTTTCATTGGGAATAATCGTCAATAAATATATTTTATTGTAGCCTTAGACGTTAACATTCGAATACGGTGAAATATACACACTGTGTTTATTACTTGCATGACAACATTTCTTTAAAATAGGTGGTTAAAGAGCAAAAGATGGCGGAAAGGAAAAAGTAACTAGGGCCTCAAAACTGCTCACTTTACCGTGAACAGACTTAGGTAAGAAACAGTTTTTATGCAAAATATTATTTAGCTGAGTGCGGACAAAAAATGTGGTGCGTTTAATTTTTTGACACAATTATCGAGACATGGTTAAGCTTCGCTTGCGTAACGGAGGAATATAGGGGAAGTAGAACTTTAGCAGAAAAGTGTGGAAGTAACTGGGAATGGACTATAGCACTGCCGTCGACGTCGGACGGCGGCGAGAGAGGAAAGAAGCCTCGTGAGAGGACGCGAGGCAGCAGGAAGGCTGACGCGGCGCGGATTGTAGTTACTGAATGGCGGAAGCTGGTGCTGCTGTGGCGCGATGGTACAAAACCCGACGCCAGGACGGCCAGGAAAAACAACCCCCTGGTTCGCGTCAGCCTTCCCGGGCGACGCGGCGTCACTGCGCCGCCGACCAATGGCGTAGCAGAGCGCCGGTGGCGTGGTCCCGATCACGCCTCGGGAACAACAACCAACCTGCTTGCATCAGCTACTCAAGGTCACCCACCTTACTACGCTCTCCGCGTGTGTAAACAACGACCAATTTTTTTTTTACACTTGGCGCCTTGTGTCGTTTATTTTTAATCGCGTGTTGATCAGTATTCATCGAAATACTTTACGTAAATATCTGCGCAAAATCGTTTCCTACGCCAGCTATCAAAAAAAGTGTTAATGGACGGAAATTCCACTCAGGAATAGGTTGTTTACGATTAAGTGAGGACTTTTGAAAGCCCTTTTGAAAATTAACATTGTCATGACCCTGATCACNTCTTACACTTGGCGCCTTGTGTCGTTTATTTTTAATCGCGTGTTGATCAGTATTCATCGAAATACTTTACGTAAATATCTGCGCAAAATCGTTTCCTACGCCAGCTATCAAAAAAAGTGTTAATGGACGGAAATTCCACTCGGGAATAGGTTGTTTACGATTAAGTGAGGACTTTTGAAAGCCCTTTTGTAAATTAACATTGTCATGACCCTGATCACTTTTTTCATGCGCAGTCCAAGTAAAACCGTAGAATTGTTAGCGACATAAATGTGTACCTTTATGTAAATTCATGCTCAAATTGATATAAAACTAGAAACATTTATTCTAGTGGCTATTGATTTAAAAAAGATAGTCGCAATACACTTAAACTCTTAGAAATATGTTGATCGAATTCGCTGCCAGTTTAACTGGAAGCCTGTACGCTGGTGTGCACTGTAGCATATATATATATATATATGTAGTTATATGCACTGATCTGTTTCAAAGGCTGATTTCAAAAGTTCTACCTTTTCCGTGAACAGCATATAATAAAACAAAATGTTAGATTGACAAATAAGTAAAATGAACTTGCGCTGCATACAAGATCGTCCCATTCACCTATACAACATCCATAAAACTAGAAAATCGTTTACAAGGACACGCGAGACACTTTTCCAGTTTTTAAGTAACACGTTCCTCAAGTGTTGCCCTATAATTTGCACTCAAATGATGATATTTAATGCTGTTTCTCCTTATTTTGCTGCCTCACTTTTAATGCTATTTGTAACAATAGACCATATGTTAAGAAACGCACGAAAATTATATGTTGAAATTCAGTCAAACGCATTTAGCCATGATTGGTATACGTACGTAAATAACCAAATTCTGTAGAGAATTATGTAACAACGTAACCAAGGTTTTCTCTCTCCCTCCTTTCCCCTCTTTTTTTATTTTTTACCAGAAATACATCGGTTAACAGACTACATACAAAGAATACAGACAACAGTCTGTAGAAACACATTCACCCATCTCCCATGATCGACTGTGGTCGCTAACGTGTTAAAAGTCTGTATTTGATGCACGTGGTCCCGACGTGAGCCACAGAACTGTGTAAATGTTTTCTTATGTGCAATTTTAATTTATTATTGTAAGTAAAGATATATCGTTTAGCCTCCCAGCATAAAAATTAAACCGTTAAATCTTGTATCCATATATAATAATGTAATTTCAAGCATCACAATGAACAAGTTTTTTGTTTCCCCGATCTGTTATGTTATCTCCCACCGTGTGAGAGACTCCTTTATCGGATTCTATTTTATGATGTGTAGGATGTACATAATTAAATCCTCTGTATGTTCACAACCAATATATAAACCACCATAACTGAAAGAGTTGGAAAGCAATAATTTAAAAAAAAATGTTGTAAAGGAGACATTGTGGACTGCATTTGCTTATGACTAGATGGAGATTTTCGGACCATCGTCATTGCGATGCAGATGTCTGTCATGGAAAAACAGGACTGAGCACAAAAAAAAAACTTGAATGAGACTAGTAACGTATGGACGAGAAAATAAATATACGTATACAACACATGAAAATTCAAAAAGAAAACAATAAAATAACAGAACAGCAACTAATTACGAAAAATATAAGTAGTTAAACACGACCAACAGATAACACACAGAAAAAGGACACAGGCTAGAAACCTGCTTGAAAATGTTAGGACAACACTGACAAAATAAGTACGAGCAAAATTGAAGAACATAAACAAGAAACGCACTCAAACACATCAGTTTTACCAGACACGACAGAATGAAGCCAGGAATGCCGTAGTCAAGAATATATATATATATATATATAGAAAGTCAAAAAATTACATGAAAGAATCGAGTCGAATAAACCAGGACAGCAAGCTAAATCGGAAAACTGATATACTATATATGTATACGAAAAAAACTATATACGACAACAAACAACACACCGAAGACAACGCAGGCTACTTACACAAATAAAACAAACACTAAGAAGACACTAGCTCATTGGGCACGGGGTGCTGTCCACCTTCGTCACACATATCAGCGTCCGTGTTACTGTAGAAGGGTCTTGAGGCGGATTATGATGACTGGGGGCACAGTTTTTAAAGAGACGCATCCATCAGAAGTACTCAGGTCTCATTCCTGATACGTCTCCTTCGAGAAAAGCTTGGATTTTGTATACGACTAGCTCATTGTTTCGTTAAAAATTNGCGCTGGAATGCAAGGGCGGGGGAAGCGGGAGGTCCATGAGAAAACCCGTCTACCAGCGGCATCGTCCGGCACGATTCTCACATGCGAAAATCTGGGTGCGACCCCGCAGGGAATCGAGCCCGGTTCGCTTAGGTGGGAGGCGAGTGGTCTGGCCACTACTCTANCAGCTTTTACAACCGTCTTCTGGCCATCGCTCGTAGGTAAACGAATAAACGGTTTGTAAACAGATAATTGCAAAGTTTTCTAGGACTCGTGGAAGAGCCGCATCTGGTCCTTTCACTGAAGAAGTACTCCAGTGTGCATTCAGCCCACTAAAATTGTACTGGGACAGCGACAAGTTGACGTCACCACACGTGCACACTCTGAGAAGGGTCGGAGGGAGCGAGCGAGGCGCGGCAGTGGTAGCGTCGCGCAGCGGCTGCCGTAGCGAGACGATGTTTCGGCGGCTGCGATTGGCGTAGAGGCTAGAGAACTCACCTCCCACCGAAGCGAAAATCCGGCACTGCCCCATATCCGACTCGTTCAGACTCATTCACTCTCAATACGCCGATGTTAAGAGCCGTCCAAACTTCTGGGCTCTCCAATCTGATGTGGCAAGTGGATGAATTGGTGGNNNNAACAGGCTGCGCGTGCCCGGAAGCGCCGGGGCCAGTTTCCGACAGGCACTTCTTAAGGCCTTTACAAAAATAAAAACTTAAGCATATTATATTGCGTTTACTTATCAACGGTTTGCTTCTAATGGAGCCTGACATTGCAACTGGCAAAAATTAAGGAAACTTATCGCGACTTTACGACTTCGAAAAGTTGGAAAAAAAGTCAGTCAAGCAGCCATCTTGCCGATAATCATTCAGAGGCTGGGTGGAATGATATTTTAATTTCGTTATACTGAGCCAAGCTCGTAATGGTATTATCTTGTCAAAATAAAAACATTTGAAGAACGAAGACTACTATGTGAATAAAAAGTACACTCAAGAGCGGATACTTACGAACAAGTATTTTTTTTTATGGTCTGAAACAATATTTAACATAATGGTTACGGCTTATTTTAGAAACAGATATGCAACGTAAATTCCTGGATGATACGATTTACATAACAAATTTGCTGAACCGACTATCAATTTTGACATTAACTTTACTTCTGTGTTGTGGCGTTTTCCTGCCAAGAGCGAGGACACAAGGTAAAATCCGAAATTGTTTCTATTGTGTAAGGGTCTTCAGAGCTGGGTGGGCGTGTATGGCATTTGTCAGTTCTCTNACTTATTAAGGCCTTTACAAAATTAAAAACTTAAGCATGTTATTTACGTTTACTTATCAACGGTTTGCTTCTAATGGAGCCTGACACTGCAACTGGCAAAAACGAAGGCAATATATCGCGACTTTACGACTTCGAAAAGTTGAAACGAAAGTCAGTCAAGCAGCCATTTTGCCGAGAATCATTCAGAGGCTGGGTGGAATGATATCTTAATTTCGGTATACTGAGCCAAGCTCGTAGTGGTATTATCTTGTCAAAATAAAAACATTTGAAGAACTAAGACTACTATGTGAATAAAAAGTACACTGAAGAGCGGATACTTACGAACAAGTATTTTTTTTATGGTCTGAAACAATATTTAACATAATGGTTACGGCTTATTTTAGAAACAGATATGCAAAGTAAATTCCTGGATGATATGATTTACATAACAAGTTTGCTGAACCGACTATTAATTTAGACATTATCTTTACTTCTATGTTGTGGCGTTTTCCTGCCAAGAGCGAGGACATAAAGTAAAATCCGAAATTGTTTCTATTGTGTAAGGGTCTTCAGAGCTGGGTGGGCGTGTATGGCATTTGTCAGTTCTCTTCTCCAACTGCACAGGAGGTGATTTCTACTGCGTGGTTCTGTTTTTTCATTTCTCTGGGGCAATTGCCGTGCATTTCCTGGAAGAACTGGCTGTAGTCAGCTAGTCAGCTCACGTTTACACTTGCGGCTATGGAAAGGTATCGCAGTGCGTTAATTCTCGAAACACAAAATTAGAGACGGAATTTGAATTACACATGGGCTTATATTTATTGACAAGATATTTTAATATTGGTAACTACCGTACAGCAATAGTGACACATCCTTTTGTTTTCGATTTAAAATTTGCTAACTTTTTGCGAAAAATTAGGGCTATAAACCACCAAATTAGTAAAAATGCAATAATAATTGTCATAAAATTAAAAAAAGTAATATTATTGACAACTCTATAAGATTGAAATTTATGTAACTTGAAGAAAAAAATTTTTCTTTATTAACAAATTTTTTTAAATATAATCTTTTAAGGAAATTAAATTTTATTAAAATTTAAAAAAAAATTGTTAATTTGGAACAAACAATTTTACATACTAAAATGTTATAAACATGAAAACAGTTACTTTTGCATCACTACTGATTTGTGGTTTCTACACGTTACTTTTCAAAGTACAGTTAACAATTTTTTATTCGAAGATTATACATTATATCAAATTTTGCTTTATGCGATGGTTTGTTAATTCAAATATGTATTTAATAAAAGCAGTCCCATCAAAATTATCTTAAGCACAGTAGTTGGAGTTCTGTTCTTNTCATAAAATTAAAAAAAGTAATATTATTGACAACTCTATAAGATTGAAATTTATGTAACTTGAAGAAAAAAATTTTCTTTATTAACAAATTTTTTTAAATATAATCTTTTAAGGAAATTAAATTTTATTAAAATTAAAAAAAAAATTGTTAATTTGGAACAAACAATTTTACATACTAAAATGTTATAAACATGAAAAAAGTTACTTTTGCATCACTACTGATTTGTGGTTTCTACACGTTACTTTTCAAAGTACAGTTAACAATTTTTTATTCGAAGATTATACATTCTATCAAATTTTGCTTTATGAGATGGTTTTTTAATTCAAATATGTATTTAATAAAAGCAGTCCCATCAAAATTATCTTAAGCACAGTAGTTGGAGTTCTGTTCTTNGTTAATTCAAATATGTATTTAATAAAAGCAGTCCCATCAAAATTATCTTAAGCACAGTAGTTGGAGTTCTGTTCTTCATTTTATGTTTTGGGAATTTGCACACTGCAACACCTTTCCATAGCACTCAGAAAGTCAGACACATAAACAACTACGTGGTCCACTTTACAACATCAACAACGCACTCGTGCGCCTGAAATTCTCTGTCACCCATCTTAATCACAAAGTACATTCTAGCATGCAATCTTCTACCACTATAGTTACATGCAGGACCAATTAACATTATAACCGTGTAACAACCAATGCTACAATAAACACACAGTTCAACGTCAGCTTTTGGAAAGAAGTAATTTTCCTATTATACCGGACCGCATGGAATTATATTTCTCTAATATTAAGTGTTTNGTCAGCTTTTGGAAAGAAGTAATTTTCCTATTATACCGGACCGCATGGAATTATATTTCTCTAATATTAAGTGTTTGTATATCGTGATTTATTTTTGACATTTTAGAGAAACCTATTTCTAAGTAATGAAAAAAAAAGAATTTTTGTTNTTTTGTATATCGTGATTTATTTTTGACATTTTAGAGAAACCTATTTCTAAGTAATGAAAAAAAAAGAATTTTTGTTTTCCGATTACTATTTAATTATAATGACTACGGGTCGGGTAAACAAATTTGCGATTTAATGGGTTGGTAAGTTAAACTTCACACACTTATCGAGGTTGGGAAATTTAAAGTATATTACGAATCTATAGCATGTCGTTATTATGCCATAACATATAAGATTCTCCTAGAATGAGTTCCGTGCTTGTACGCTGTCTAAAGGCGATACGAGATATTTTATACGCGTGTGTGTCGCCCTGAGCGCTATTTTGCTTCAGTACTTCTCGCTAACTGCTCCCGGTAAGCGGAGAGACCTTAAGTGGCCGTTGCCTGAACGCTCATAATTTAATCTACAACGGTTGGTTCGTTTTAATTTACGCTGGTTTCTCCTGGCCTGCCCGCCTCCTCATGGGAGACTCAAGTAGTGAGGTACCTGCCACGACTGCCGTTTTCCTGAGATTTGCACGACAGCTCATGGCCACAACTCACAACGCCAGATGATTTACTGCTCCGTCCTGACATTTGATCAGGCTTCTGAGAAACGGCGTGGATCAGCGGTGTATAGTCTACAGCTTCAAGGGCAGGTACTCGATACTTGCCGTGTGTCACGCGTTTCAGAGCGATTTGTAGAGACCTTGCGCTCGTTGCGACTGCGCTGTGCGGTTCTAACTGATGTCTCGGAGAGTTAGTGCAGGTTTTGTGGCGCACGTCGGCTCTAACACGGAAGGCCAGGCCAGTTGTTCGTGGTGAAAGGCAGTCTTGTGTCTTGACTAAGCTCTTTCTTCAGACGATGGTGGGAAAACGTTTAATCTTTTCAACTGATATTTTCGTGAGTTGAAACGAGTGTGGACTGCGACAATTGCCACTAGATGTTAGTAGAACTGCAACGAGCATGNTCAACTGATATTTTCGTGAGTTGAAACGAGTGTGGACTGCGACAATTGCCACTAGATGTTAGTAGAACTGCAACGAGCATGGAAATACTTAATTCTCTGACGACTATAATAACTATCACCACCTTCCGTCACATGTCAGAGAGTTCAATGACTTTGTTGGGAATTTCTTGGATTCCAGTTCATAGCAGGCCACGGTATTATTTAGTGTTCAGTTAAAGTTTATTTTAAGTCACTCATATACCGGGCTCCAGTATCCTCAAGGCTCTAACAAGTAAAACGTAGTTGTCAAATTCAACAAAGAACAAGTAAAATAGTAATTGAACAATNTGGAAATACTTAATTCTCTGACGACTATAATAACTATCACCACCTTCCGTCACATGTCAGAGAGTTCAATGACTTTGATGGGAATTTCTTGGATTCCAGTTCATAGCAGGCCACGGTATTATTTAGTGTTCAGTTAAAGTTTATTTTAAGTCACTCATATACCGGGCTCCAGTATCCTCAAGGCTCTAACAAGTAAAACGTAGTTGTCAAATTCAACAAAGAACAAGTCAAATAGTAATTGAACAACATTTTAAATTTTCTGCACTGAGAGAAAAGTTTAATCCCGCCAACAAAATACTTGTTTGTTCAGGGAGAAAAGTATATTTAGCTGTCCCAAACTAAATATACACCTCACAAAAAGTTCGGATTATTGTGCGATAAGGCAGTTTGGGTGGTAGGGGTTATGTAGTTCATTTGTGATCAAAATAGATCGCTCTAACGCATTGAACATGCCTGGGAAAAGTTGAAAACAGCAGTGTATAATCGTCCACAACCTCCAGAAACACTTCCAGATCGCATAAGAGATGTCCAGATGGAATGGGGCTTTATTCCGGAACATGACATTAACATATTGATTACAAGCATGCCACGGCGTTTTAAGAACCTGTACAACTACATGGAGGCCAAACACGGTACTAAGCTGCAGTGGGAAGAAAGAAAAACACCCTAGTCAGAGACACCATTACGTTGAATTTGTTGTTCTTTAGTTTCAATTTGTCTGTGATATTGGAAATTTGTTTTTGTTACAAAAACATTTTGAATTTTGCGTTATGTATCAGTACCGTTGGTATTGTCTAATTGCTATGCTTTCTTATGTATATTCCATATTTCTTTGCTTTCTTTATGTATATTCCAAACTTTTTGTGAGGGGTTTATTTTTTTTTCAGGAAACAAAACGTGAAAAACAACAAAATTAATTTTTTCATCTATAAAAAAAATACACGCTTAACAAAACATTTAGTTTAATCAACTGTAAATAGTTGTTTATCCACCCATTTGATTGCATTCGTTCAAAATTACAGCTCGAGAGTTTGTATTTTTTTGTGACAATTAGGACAGTAGTAGTGTTTGTTAGTGCGTTTATTGATGCTAAATAATGGTATACATATCCTAATAAAAAATTCTACAGTAAACTAAAAAGTAAAGCTGCAAAACTTGATATGCTTACCTGCGCATGTTGTCCAGTATTCGAAATGTATCTATCTTAAAACACTGCTATTTTACCAGCAATCACTTCAGCTCACGTTGCTTAGGGCGCTACGCTCAGGCGCGAGCGATCTAGGTTCGAATCTTCTGCCGGGCTTCAAGCTTTATGTATATTAACAGAAACTGTTTACTGTACGTAGGGCTTAACATATATTTAGTTGCACAAGTCAAATCTTTGTTTCGGGCAACCAAATAAGAACAACAAAATTTCATTTGGTTTGCGCAAAAAAATACTTCCATTCAACAACATATTTTTCTTAGCGTGTTTTGTTGAACTAGCATAATTATTAAAGCATGTAGCTTGCAGTACATCTCTATTCTTCAGATTATATGTAAGGATACCACAATTACGTGACATGCATATGCATGTAGTTCCACAAGTCTATTGTTCTAATGATAAAAAAAAATACAAAAGTCTCTATCTGCAAACTTCAAGATAAACAAAATTAAATAAGGAAAAAAGTGTAGTTGTAAAATAAATAGTTAATAATTAATAAACAAAATTTTTTTTATAGCTCACCAGCAAGCGCTAATGAAATGTTCACACTCCAAGCTGCCGGAGCATTAGGTAAAACTGCTGCGGACAAGAAGTCTTATTATTTTAAAACTGAACCTTATCGAATGGCTATATACTCTTCGGTTGTGACTGAGTTTTAGGAAATTAATATGATATGAAGTAAGAAGCATTGCCAGCTAACTTACCTTGTTAGGTTATAGTCGTGTATGTACAGGTTCCGCTGTACGTGCGTTATCGTCTACCCGTGGTAGCTGATAAACGGGGGGAACAATTGCTTGGGTAAGCATTTTGCTTATTTAAATAGCACCAGATACATTTATTGTTGATGCTAGTTACCACACATTGTTATCAGAAGAGAAATCTGACAAACAACACACCGATTTTGTCGCGTCAACCAAATATAGAGCTGAACCGATTAAATCTCTCTGATGTGACAATAAAACAAAAATAAATTATTGAAAGGGCTGTTTTTTTTACGGTGGTCGCTTTTGAAACAATACTTAATCGTGCTAAACCGACTGTTGACTTACTGTAGGTACCTGTATGCGGATTATTGGCTTCGATGCCGGTGGTCAGTTATTTCAAAAACCCTGCACATCTGGCCTGACTAGGCTCCTTGAGACCGCGGGGTGGATCTTATCATAGCCAGATCATTTTTGTAAAGAGAACAGAATGACTTGGCGAGACGCCTTTTTGAAGAATAGTGTTACACCGTCAACCGAGGTTACTATGATCACAGGGTGACTATGGCCAAAATAAAACCATATGTGAGGGTTGCTCTTATATTATAATAAGGGCGCCATTTACGTTTTAACTATACTTTTTTTGCATCATATGTACACATATGTGAATTCATTTACCTGAATATAGGAAGATTTCGAAAGCAAGACGAGCCCCACATATAAACTTTGGTCTATAGGGAAACTTGATTTATTCACAAATTATTTGGAAATAAAATGTAGCGTAATTTTTTATAGTGACACTTAAATAAAAGTTTAACATTTCCAAATTTTTTGCAGTTAATAACTTACAATATTCTGTACGTCAAATACATGCAAATTAAGGAAGTCACACTTTCTTTATCCAAATCTTTATTTTCCCAATTACAAATCACAGTCTGTAAATGTCTTTTAAGATTTATATACAGTTTGGTACTGTAATGAAACACGTATAGCCAAAAACATTGACTATCACTTGATACTACTCAAGAAAAAACATTGATCTCGACATTTCAGCGTGCGAAAATAAAACGGTCTCAACTTTTCGGAAGTAAAAATTGAAACAAAACATTTTCTTATATGTTTAGGTTAATAGACAGTACTTTGTTTTGGCCATAGTCACCTCGTGAGATCATAGCAACCCAATTGACGGTAAATATTTTAGCCCGAACAAGTCTCTTTGCTATTACATATTTCCTATCAACATAACGTTCTGAGCCACAGCCAGCGAAATGTACAAATTTAAGTCTTCAGAAATTGTTAAAATAGAATAAATCAGTCTTGGCAAATATTTTCTCAAAAACTGACAAAAAACTTGTATAGTCTATTCGTAGTTCCTTTAGACTTTTTGAATCGAACTCTTGAAAATTCACCCTATGTATAACATGTTTGCCCGTTTCCTGAGTATGCCACAAGGGTTTTATACTTGTGTTAACATACAAGTACCTTATATTTGGTTAAATTGAACTTTTAATTATATTTTCTCTATACATTATATTATTTCATGTCTAATTAACATGAATAAAACCAGCGAAAAAAATATGTGCTGCCAATGCCTAGTAATAAATAGTTCTTATGTAAATTATTATTACACAGAGGGTGCACGGATGCAGTGTAATTTTCTAGACTAGGTTAGGCTTTGGTTACATGAGACGGAGGAATATCCTGGACGTAGAACTTTAGCAGAGCTTCAGAAAAGTTGGAAGTAACCGTAAATGGACTACATGTATGATTGCTCTTTCTAGATTCTTCTCAGGCAGCTTCCAAAGACACGAACAATCCAATGGCCGTGTTTAGCGTTCACACTTTGAGTGCGGTACAGATGTTCAGGCATACAAGACAAGTTGCAAGTGAGTTGCTTATACCCCCCGCTTTATGAATGAGAGTTATGTTGGTATCTGTAATCCCACTTACCATCGTACTGTTGGTCCAAAATGATCCGTACGCTAAGATGTAGTGTGCAACGTTCGTTACTGGCCGATTGTCTGTCAATATTGTTCCTGTCAATATCAGGACTCCTGCCGCCCCCGTCATTGGGAGGATTGAACGTCTGGGGTCATCGTTGCAAGAGTGTTCTGGTCATCGCCCTCGCCACCCTTAGCTCGATTTGGGGTGCGAGGAAGGAGCTTTCTGGACCGAGCCACATTGGTCTATATAAGCTGTGTCGGGTCATCAATTCGGGAGTCTGGAGCCTTGTACGGCCTTACGGGCATGATGGGTCGTACCAGCGAAGCGACGAGTGGCGACAACAGTGACCAGCGAGGACTGTTAGTTTCGAACGTCTTGACAGTTGCGGTCCCTAGGTGCTGCTTTCGGCACGGACTCGTCGGACAGCTACTAATTGTTATGAAAACATTTGGCTCGGGGAAAGAGTACTGCGCTACGATACCTTTCAGTCCATTGTGTACTGTATTGAAAAAAAAAAAAATCTTTAACACGGAGATAACTATTTATACATAAATATAAAAAAACAAAATTATTTTTAAATATTTTTTTACAGCACATAACAATGTATTCTATGTAAATATAATTATTTTAATTTGATTTTATACTTAATTATGTATAGGTATATAAATATGTAAATAAAAAATTAACTTAAATTAATTTAATACATAGCTATGTATACATAAATATGCGAACATAAATAATTTTAAATTTTTTATTTATATATATATATATACAAATGCCTACAAGCATATTTAAATAACATATTGCTATTTAAATATCTGCGTATTTTCTTCTGGGGGCGAACGAGTATGTGGGTTTTCTCAGAGTGCTCGCATATTTGTTTAACATATACATTTTATGGTGGAAAACCTTTTGTGGGCACAAGCTAAGCTCTATACTAAAGAAAAAGAACCGCATTTATATAGAAAAAATGACAGTTGAAGTTTTGACACCGTGAGGCGAACATCGATTTGGAAGCGCTCTTTCATCATACCACAAAGACGAATTGCGAATACGAAGGCCTGCCTTTGACCTCAACGATCATGAAACCGCGATCTGCATCATCGCTAACTGGTTGTCGCCAGTGCCGATTCTGCGATCGAGTTTACACCTATGGTAAAAATGCTCGTCGGCATGAGAGAACAGTCTGTACGAAGAGTCCTTTTCGCGCGATAAAGCATTGCGACATTGGTCGCATGCAGTTTGTGCAAGGTGATACATTGAAATAACATAACGAGATCTGCAAGGATTCGTGTACTGTAGTCAGCAAGTGTTGCCGGCAATACTTCTTGCTGCATCGATTTGTACCAATTCGACAAGTGATTGTGATGAGAAAGTTAATGCTAAAGATGGAATGATTGCAATAGAGTCGGTTTGTGTGAAATGTACACTTGCAAGACTTTCGCGTGAAGTCAACGAACTTCAAAATAAACTGTCGTTGGCTCTAAATACTAATGAGCAAACAACTCCCGCTACAAAGAAAAGCAAATATTATATAGAATAAGNCATGCAGTTTGTGCAAGGTGATACATTGAAATAACATAACGAGATCTGCAAGGATTCGTGTACTGTAGTCAGCAAGTTTTGCCGGCAATACTTCTTGCTGCATCGATTTGTACCAATTCGACAAGTGATTGTGATGAGAAAGTTAATGCTAAAGATGCAATGATTGCAATAGAGTCGGTTTGTGTGAAATGTACACTTGCAAGACTTTCGCGTGAAGTCAACGAACTTCAAAATAAACTGTCGTTGGCTCTAAATACTAATGAGCAAACAACTCCCGCTACAAAGAAAAGCAAATATTATATAGAATAAAAAACAGGAGGTGAAGATGACAATGAAGAGAGCATTGATGAAAATAAACATGAAGACAGTGATAGTGATGAAGACGNAAAACAGGAGGTGAAGATGACAATGAAGAGAGCATTGATGAAAATAAACATGAAGACAGTGATAGTGATGAAGACGATAATGACAATTTACTCGACGCACTGACACACCTATCCTACACATTTGCTACAACAAGTGACATGAAGAAGGCAGAAGACGCCGAGAATTCTGGCTACCTTATTCCCGAAGACCTGAATGAATTTGTTGATAGACTCAGATATTTGATTGCCCTTCAAAACGTGGTGATCTCTCGCATGTTAACGAGATATCTTCAATCATTAGTAAACTGAAGGGTCGGGGATATATCGCATGATGTGATGAACTGTCTTCTTCTGAAATTGTAATTGCATAATAATAATAAATAATAATTTTAAAATGATTGACTTTACTATATGTTTTTGTCGTATCCTTTTTCGCCTCACAACTTTAAAGTGGTGTTATGAGCACTCGACTATTAACAGAAAGATATGCATATAAAATTATAATAAATAAAGCCTTAAGTATAAAAATGCATGAATAGTGGACTGCATACAAAACATTAGTTGTGTCAACATGTACAAATTTGAAGACAGTTGACGAACGAATGTAATTTCTATTTATATGGGTGGGGTACAAACCGAAGGATTGATCGAAGGATCGATCGAATGATTGGGATTGATCGAAGGATTAGAATTGATCGAAGGATTAGGATTGATCGAAGGATTGGGATTGATCGAAGGATTGGGATTGATCGAAGGATTACGATTGATCGAAGGATTGGGATTGATTAGAAGGATTGGATTGATCAGAAGGATTGGGATTGATCGAAGGATTGGGATTGATCTAAGGATTGGGATTGATCATCCAAGGATTGGGATTGATCGAAGGATTGGGATTGATGGAAGGATTGGGGTTGATGGAAGGATTGGTGTGGCTTGTTATGGGTTGGTGTGGATTGGTATGGGTTGGTGTGGATTGGTATGTGTTGGTGTGGATTGGTATGGGTTGGTGTGGATTTGTATGTGGGTTGGCGTGGATTGGTGTGTGTGGTGCTTATTGTGATGCGGATTTATGGAAAGACTGCGAAAGATTGATGCATTGATGATCAAGAAGAGTACAGGAGATAAGACTGTTTATCGCAGGCGGTTGCTACTCGTATTAAGTCCTTGCATTAGTCACATATACATGTATTAAAATAATAATTCTGAGTACCATGCTTATAACTACATAACAGTCGAGAAAATGAATAATTTACATATTCTGGCATCATATAATACTTAGAATTTAATAGAGGAGACCGGAAATGTAGTAACAGAATGAGAGTTTTTTGCATGTTTCCGCAATACTTTATAGTTATAATGTCTATCCACTGCTCCACCACGGCCCCCCATCGAAATGCCACAAAAATGTGCAAAGTCCAGTAGCCTTGGGCTATTTGAACTCGGAGCCTCAGGCGATTTAATGGGGAAGGGGAGTTGCACTTGGGAGCCGGCCTGAGGGCATTTCCTAAAGTTTGGGCATTGTCTTAGGGAGCCACAGTCTGAGGCTATGTTGCGCAACGTCGTGGAATTTTCTAGAAAATTTTGAATTTTTTGGACTTTTGAAAATATTTTGAAACTTTTGAAAAAATTTAAAATTTTTGTAAAGTTTTGAAACTTTTTAATAAATTTTGAAAATAAAATTTTTCTTTTTTTNAATTTTTTTTTAAATGTTGATAAAATAAACTTTTCAAACAATTTGAAAAAATTTGAAACATTTTGAACACTAAATGACCGTCGTCGCNATTTTTCTTTTTTTTTGAAAATGTTGATAAAATAAACTTTTCAAACAATTTGAAAAAATTTGAAACATTTTGAACACTAAATGACCGTCGTCGCAATGGAATTAAAGAGCAGGTGGTTTTCGTACTGGCTGCCAAGATGACCGCCGTAGAAGTGGAATGTAAAAGCATGATGTTTACAGTTTCCTTACCAAGCTTCTGGCTCCCTTGCTCCCACGCCACACACAGTCTTTGAACCGGCATTACCTAACTACTTACAGCAATAAAGTATATGTCATAAAAGTATCTAGGTTAGTTTCACTTGTAATATTGGACCTCCGTTCATCTGACATGCCCTGCAGGACTCAGAACCAATGGTAAACACTCAACTCACTAGTAGTTCCATTCCGTGGAGCCGCCCCAAACATTAGAATGATTTATGTCTGTGGCAGCCGCCAATGAACAAGTGACTTGAGCTCGAGTGTATGGAGAACCATGAAGTCTAGCTTGGTGTCATTTTATAACGTGAAATGGCAGGGACTCTAATCATGTATGTAAGGGGGATAATTCTTCCGATGGCAGCAGATGGTCGGAGGATTGGGCGGAGTAGTTTGTCCTAACCCTTGCGGGTGGAGAGAGGCAGGCAGGTACCCTCACGTCTGTATGTAAACGTGACGTCAGTGGTGATGCCGCCCGCTGGGTGCCACGACTTGCAGTCACGAGCAGAGTGCTGGGCGCGGCTGGACGCAGCAGCGCCTTGTGCGGTGTCCTCGGCGCGACCCCAAGGTCAGAGGAGCCGGCCGGCGTGGGGCGCCCGTCGCTCCTCCGCGGCACAGCTCATCGCTGCGGATACAAATATTGCAAAATATCGATATATCAAAATAACGACATTACATCAATGATATATCGATAAAAATCGTCTACCGTATATATTTCAACGATATTTTATCGAAATCAATATCTTTTCCAGGCATCGGGAATAAACATTTTTAAAATGCTCTTTTAAAAAGCTCTGTTTTGAATACAAAATTTTAATTATAATATTACTACTTTTACTTTGGCAACATGCACCAAAACAGGCGCAACATATTTCTGCAATGCCTCGTGTCCTCAATATGGAATATTGTCAAGTCGTTTAATACATAAAATATCGAATTCCAATGTACGGAAAATCTATATTTTACTTTCGACACATCGTTTCGTAAAACGATACTGTTATAAATAACCAATATAAATTATATCGATATCCCCCCCCCCCNAACATCCCTAGCTGCGGAACGATAAAAAAAAAAGCAGACGACACATTGCTGACTCCGTGGCACACTGAAAAAAAAAACGGTTTTGTGGTGACCAAAAATATTTCATTATTGCCCACAACATTCCTTTTATCAATATAGACATCACAAAATATTTGGTTCCACCAACAAAAGTTTTTTGTCATTCCAGTATCTAGTGGCAACTACAAAATTACGTTTGTGGACACCAACAATTAAAAACCAAAACAAACCTCACCATAAGTGGGATTCGAAACCTGGAACTTTCAATTGAGAGCTCATTGAGTTTCCGTTACGCTACCTTGCTCAACGTTTACGTGTTGTTTGGAGAATTTACATATGTGGCACACACGACAAGGCCTGTACATTTCGCCTCATAGAAAGTTAATTTTATGGAATCATTTACGTGTAACATTTAAAGGAATGATATAAACGATTGTCTTAAGAATATCTCTCATGAATTAGTTCTTAACTCGATGCAAAGAAACGAACACGGACAAGTATGGCGTCGTTGCCAGGCAGAAGGTGGCGACTTCGAATATGGGAGCCAGAGCGCACGCGCAGAATATTGTGGATGTAGTTTCAGTCGCAGCAAAACTTTACTAATGGGGATTGCATTAATGTTATTGCTGCCAACGAAATTTTTTGGTGGCAGCCAATAAATACATTGTTATTAAACAAACATGTTAGTGAACAGTAAATAGCGCTGGTACTTGTCAATCTACGTGTTATTGGGCACCATAATCTGTTTTTTACCAGCAACAAAATAACTCCTTGGAAAGCATCAATCACACAGTTTTTGTAGCCACTAAGAAATCTTTTCTTTCAGCGCAGGGTTACGTTTTAGAGGTTTTGGTCGGCCGTTGACATCGACGTCTTGAGCGACGATGAGGGTGACGAGTGAAAGAAGGGGCAGCGGCAAAATGCAAAGGCGGGGGAAAGGAGTGCCTCGAGATTACCCACCGGCCAACAGCAACGCCCTCCACGTTTCCCTCATTCGGAAATCCAGGTGACTCCAGGAAATCGAACCCGGGTCACCTTGGTGGGAGACGAGTAGTCATGACTACTGCACCACCAAGGAATACTTAAGAGAATGCCGCAAACTCAAGACGCACACGCCAGAAAAACGACGTCACTGGCCAGCAACATGTCGGATTGTCATTCACCAATCAGCGCTTGACTTGCCAGCTGCAGCCCAGACAATAGGTAATCTTATGCAGCTTGCAGTAGCTAGTCAGACACAAGGCCCGTTCTCAGAGCGTCGAGCAGCCAATCAGAGAATTGACATAGTCTATTCGCGTTTTCTTAGCACTTTTTGAATCAAATTTTTGAAAAATCACACCATTTATTAAATGTTTGATTGTTTCATATGCTATNTTTGAAAAATCACACCATTTATTAAATGTTTGATTGTTTCATATGCTATGTATCACAAGCGCATGCACGTACTAGTAACTTAAAAGTTAATATGTCATTTGATTTATAGTTAATATGAATTAAAGCAGCGAGAAAGCAAAGTGTGTTAGTAATGCCTAGTTAGAAAAAGTTACAATGCAGAAACATTATTTAAGTGACTGCACATGCCCCTTGCAATCAAAGCTTATCTGGGTCTAGAAAATTACACCAAAGGGACAACGCACCGCATTCGTGCGCACTCGCTTCAATATGTATTTAAAATAAGATCGGCACATGAGGTACTTTGACGGAAACCACGATGTAATGTTTGCAAAGTGGTCCATTCCGACTCATGACATGATTGAAATAAATGTGGTCTCTCTCGATCGAGTATACGATCACGATGCGAGCATGACCTTGAGTTGGCGCCGCTCACGCGTGAGGTGCGGGTGGGGTCTTGTTGGGGACTGGTAACCATTTTGAAAGTGGACGAAAATTTCCGAGCGGAATATCTCGTGACTCCGATGTGCTAGCACGCTGATTTTGATGTCAATAGTTTATATCTATCGATTTAATCAATAATAGCCAAGTATAAGATTCGCTACTTTCGTTTAATTCCCATATACCAAAGAAAATATTACCAGCTAACGCATATGTATTCATGTCAAACCCACGGTCGTGTCCTCGACAAAGCCACACCCCNATATATATATATATATATATATATATATATATATATACAGGATGGTCCGCCTAATGTGGACACCGCCAAATTTTCCGACACGGACGCAGATCACGGAATGCAGTTTTCTCTTAATGAAATTACTTATGGGGGCAAGTAATTTTCTGCAAAGTGGCAATTCTTAACACGTATATGGACAGAAATTATTAAACCAATATGATTTTTCCCTGAAAACATACAATTATTTCAACGGAATCTGAAAGTACGCGCAAAGAGGAATTCGGTGATATAGTATATGAAATGGAAAGTAACACAGAAACGCCAAGAAACAATGTGCAAATATGATTAAGTTAGGTGGGCCGGTAGTATAAGGCAGTGGACCTGTATGCACAGCTGTAAGCAAGCAACACGCGCCGTGTCTCGTCCTGGCAGGACCGCTTCCTAATAGCAGCGCAGCACTAACCCCGTAATCTGTTATGGTAAATGGTATTGCATTGTGTGGCTGTACGTACACAATTAAGTTCACGAATGAGGTAAAACTGGATGCTCTACTTATTTACAGCGAATGTGGCAGAAATACCAAGCAAGCCGTCCAAATGTATGGTGAAAGGTATACTAATCGGACGCCCATCTCACGGCAAACGATACGAAGAAATTGCACACGTCTCTTGTCACGAGGTGATTGGAAATCCACAACACGAGTGCGACGAAAGACTGCTACGGGCGAGATGCATCAACACGAGGTGTGGGCACCTTTTGATGCAAACCCCCAAGTGGGTACGCAAGNCCTTTTGATGCAAACCCCCAAGTGGGTACGCAAGAACTTTCCAGATACGTAGGAATAAGTGATACAAGTATGTTACGAATACCGCGTCAACGGAAATTTCATCCACATCACGTGGTTCTTCATCAGACATTACATTAAGGTGAATTGCAGCAGCGTGTTCAGGTTTGTAGGTTTGTTCTGATGTCTGTAAGATACGACAGCATTTTTCTGAAGAAAATACTATTTACCGATGAAGCGACACTTCACAAACCATGGGCGCTTAAATTTACGAAATATTCACTACTTGGCGACGGAGAATCCGCGTTGGGTCCAGCACGTGGAGCGCCAGCGACAGTGGAAAGTGACAGTGTGGTGTGGAATCATTGGAAGACATACCGCTCGACATACATCGTGATATGTGGTTTCAGCATGATGGTTGTCCTCCACATTTTGCTTTGGTAGCAAGTTAGTGTTAAATAAAACTTTTCAAAACCGGTGCTTAGGGCGTGGTGGTGGTGTAAGAATGCCAGCTCGCTCCCACGACCTCAGACCTCTCGATTTATTCCTGTTGGAACACTGAAATTATGGGTGTACAGCACTGTTCCTACAACGCCAGAAGATGTGCAGGAACGCATTGTGGCAGCTAGCATAGGCATTATGTCAGAGGTCGCTCGTCGCTCACTATAAGTGCGTTTACAGTTGTGTATTGCCTTCGATGATAACACATCGAGCACATGCTGTGAAAAGACCTAATGTTTAGCGTTTCAACCATTACTGTGTTCTATTGTACTACACATGCGGATGCAATTGCATTTCTCCTTAGGTTGGTTTGTTCTATTTTTGTTGTGCATCTGTACGCACGCGTACTCAGTGCAGTTAATGACAAGGAAAAAATCTCCCGAATCACGTTGGTATATAAATAAAATGTAATGTATTGATATTAGACTCGCACTCAACATTGATTGCCCGTCATCCCTCCGCTGCGGTGCTCTCCTTTGTCCAATGTCGCATTCCGTGCCCCTTGGTTCATTAAGGTAAGTGCTACGCTGCTATAAGGAAGCGGTCCCGCCAGGATGAGTCACGGCGCGTGTGGCATCTGTGCGTACAGGTCCACTGCCCTATACTACCGGCCCACCTCATTAATCATATTTGCACATTATTTTTTAGCGTTTCTGTGTTACTTTCCATTGCATATGCTATATCGCTGAATTTATTTTTGCACATACTTTCAGATTCCGTTGAAATAAATGTATGTTTCCATGGGAAACATCATATGTGGTTTAACTATTTATGTCCATACACGTGTTACGAATAGTCACTTTGCGGCAAATTGATTGTCCCCAGTACGTAATTTCATTAAGCAAAATCCGCATTTCGTGATCTTCAACCGTTCCGGTAATTTAGGCGGACCATTATATATATATATATATATTTATATATATATATACATATATGCATATATACATATATGTATAATACATATATACAGGATTATTCTAAAATCATGGGACAAACATTCAGGGTTAGTAGAGCTCACTAAAACAAACAATTATTGTATAGGAATATATNTTAAGCAAAATCCGCATTTCGTGATCTTCAACCGTTCCGGTAATTTAGGCGGACCATTATATATATATATATATATATATTTATATATATATATATATATACATATATGCATATATACATATATGTATAATACATGTATACAGGATTATTCTAAAATCATGGAACAAACATTCAGGGTTAGTAGAGCTCACTAAAACAAACAATTATTGTATAGGAATATATGGGCGAAAGTGACGCGTTGAGGCACAAATACAAAAACATAATACATTTTGTGGTTCGGCATTCGTCTACGTGGAAAGCGTTCCTGATACAGCCGTAGCGCTGCTCTGCCGTTACCATTAGCAGCACCGTACATCAGATGTATGTCTGCTTTTTCGCCATTACGGCCGAACTCTCAAGCACAAATGCTTTGTTCGCTGATGCAGCAGGTCACTGGCGCACCGTTTGACTGCCCTCAACTATCGCCATCATTGTCAGCCAATCACGCCAAGCATGCGTGACTGTTGGTGGATGCATTTCCAGCAACTGTTTTAACATTTTCTGTACGGAATCACTCGTTACGTATGCTGCTAATTAACATTTTATATTTCCCTTAATGTGTTATGTTTTTGTGTTTGTGCCTCAACGCGTTACTTCCGCCCATATATTCCTATACAATAATTGTTTGTTTTAGTGAGCTCTACTAACCCTGAATGTTTGTCCCATGATTTTAGAATCATCATGTATTATATTAGCTATGATCACATTGGGTTAAAAGGCTAATCTTTGATAAGTTGTAATTCACTGTTACCAAATTCGCTGTAGAAGTTGTGTTCAGACTACTCGTTTCCCACGAAGGCGAACCAGGTTTGATTGCCTGTGGAGTCGCCCTCGGATTTTCGCACGTTGGAATCGTGACGGACGATGTTCCCTGGTTGCTGGGTTTTCTCGGGGATCTCCAGCTTCCTCCGCTCCTTGCGTTCCAGCACTACTCATTGCACACCTCGCTTCACCATCATCGGCTCTCAAGGCCTCGATGTTAAGAGCCACCTAAAACTCTCCAAACCAAATGCCCTGTATCTGTTATCTTAATAATGTGGAAGAAAATGTCAGACAAACCAGCGTAATATATTTTTGTGCTTGAAAGACATGACCCATCGCGCAACGAGCTTTTCACGTAGTGTTACCGCCGGCTTTGTGATCTCATTTCAGTCTCCCGTGCCCTGATCCTCTCACATTTACTGACGGCAGAAACAACTGGCGATCTTGGATAATGAGCGCATTAGGACTAAAACTGGACATTGTGATTGTGGCCAAAAGGGTTGACATGACTGTCTTGTTATAAAATATTTTGAGTGATATTTGTCATTTGTTAAAGAAAGTTAGTAACTATATTTTAATTTTGTACTTATTTCAAGTCGTTGGAGTACAACTGTATTCATTTCATTTTTGTATTCCTTCCCATTACACTCTTTCCGTTTATTCATTTAAGTTGTATTTTCAAATGGAAAATTACTTTCGTAAACAAAAAATTAGTTTTACTGATTTTCGAATAAAAATCCTACAAATATACTACCTAATATACACTCATGTGTAAAAAAATTGATCACCTCGAAGGTGCCATCGCAGGGGCACTTAAGTGGGTACACACAAAGGACATGGCAATATCTCTACAGAAAACATTAAAATATTGTACCACACCAATCATGCAGGTGACCAATACTTGTAGGATGTTCTTAGTATGGAGTTGGACCACCCGTAGCATACATACAGGTGGCGATACGGTCGGGTATGGAGGAACACAGACGTGGGATGTTCTGTTGAGGAAGATCCTGCAACAGCTGGCGCAAATGACCCTCCAAATCCGCCGCAGTTGTCGCTGGCTGAAGTTGCATCCAATATGATCCCAAACGTTCTCGATGGAAGAGATCTCTGGGGACCTTTCTGGCCAAAGAAGCATGTTGTCATCACGAAGGTAGGCCAGAGATACCTGTGATGTGTGAAGCCGGACATAATCCTGCTGGAGAATGAGGTTGTCGAGCTGCACCAGGAACGGAAGCGCACATGATCGCAGAAATTCGTGGGCGTATCGCCGCGCTGCCAGAGTTCCTTCAATCACCGCCAGTGGGATGCGGGGATCGCAGGAAATGGCGTCCCAGCCATGACGCCTCTCGTTGGGGCGGTGCGCCGCTCTACAATGAAGCGTGGATAACAGCGCTGGCCAAGACGTCTCCGGGCTCGAATTAGTGTGGTCGTCTGTATCCAGACGAAACAGTGATTCGTCGCCGAACACCACTCGTCGGTAATCCGCAAGCTGCAGTGCTACCCGTTCCCGGCAAAAGGTCACACGTGATCGGCGATGCTCATGTCGTTATGGTAGATGTCGTAAGGGATGTCGCGACGACAGATCCCGCTCTGCTAGCCTCCTGGATATGGTACTGACGGACACCGGCGTATCCCCAGCTGCCGTGAAATGTCAGTGGATGGTGCGCAGCGACGCCCGTGGGGTACTTGCAGACTGTCGCATGTTGAAACTATCCTCCCTACTGGTGGTTCGCCGGGGTCGACCCGAGCCTTCTCGAGGAGTGTCTGTACCATCCTGTTCCCATTACGCCCAACACCGACTCACAGAGTAGGCAGAACGGTTCAAGTGGCGATAAATGCGCCGAAACGTCCAACCTGCCTCTCGAAAGTCGACGATGCTGGGCAAAGACTTGTCGAATGCGCCGTCGGGGCATGCTGTGTGTTCACTGGACTTGGCTCTGTGGCTCACACTGCTAAAAATGCCTTATTCATTGTCTTACAGCTATATATGTTGGAGGGACATATATGCCCCTAAAAGCACACCCACGCAAGTAAACCGCATCAAACGCAAATGGGATACATGTTGAGTTATGACGATATTGTGCAACAGCCTTCGTTGTACTCGCGCGATTCGTTCTTGCTTAATTAAATATTTCTGCAAATGAGAGTATTATGCCAAACACTTTGGTGTTTAGTGGAATGGGGCCTAAATTATACTTTACCAGCGAGAACAGGGGGAGGGGATTAAAATTAAAAATAATTTTGTCAGTGTGGAAGACTACCGGGAAACGATTTGTTGTATTGTTCGGCAAAGTCCCCTATTTCAGCGCCATGGAGCATGATTGGAACGCTATCGGGCTTTTTACTGCAGAGTTTTCAGTATTTCCACTAACCATCTAGGAGATTCGTGTTGCTTTGGTGCAGGTAAGGGACTTCATAACCTAACAACTGTTCAACAGTTTTGTTTTCGGCATGGGGTCCCGTTGTATACCATGTATTTCTAAAACATGGAGAGAAACTTCGGCAGGCAATTACTTACGAAAACACAAGACGAAAATGTATGTGCAACTTATCTTCTTAAGTGATTATTATGTGCCCCCAAAGTTCGGGATTTAAAATGCGTTAGTTGAAAATATTAGAAACCACTTGTGATTAAGCAACAAATCGGTGACTGGTGTTTTGTATAAAGGAGATCTTACACCTTTAAAAACGCGGTCGGTAATATCACCCCCTTTCCTTTTGGAAATGGCTTTTGCACCCTACGTTTGCATCAAACTTTGTAACACGACGTTCTAAGTAATTTTAAAGACAACCTGTGAATCAACACGTCTAAATTAACAAAAGAAGGTCGCCTTGTCGGAACACTCTCGGGTGAGATAATTCATGTTGAGCACGTGTGTTGCGTATCAGTCAGGCCAACCATTATACAGAGTAAGGCAATTTAAATGAGGATTTTTCAGGGTCGCGCACCTCCCTTAATAAAAATGACGAGAAAAGTGGTACTTACATTTTAGTGTTATATTTTCGTCAGGAATACACTGCCGAAGTTTGTTGCACTTTTTGTAGAAACACGTTGTATACGTACAGAACTACATGTTTCGCTAACCGGAGAGACCTCACGTCATTTTGACTAGGTAACCCACCATTACCCACGTTGAGTGGTGTAATGTGGGTCATATAGCACGCCATGTGGTATATAAAACGCCAGATGATCTTCTTGAGTACAGGGTGAATACATAGCTAAGCATTTGCTTTGAATGTCTTCGGAGGCGCTGTTCAACTGTTTCTTCCAATGTCGGAAAAAATGCACTAACATCGACCTTAATTTTGGCACATGATAATATCCCCCCCCTCTCTTTCCCGTGATCACGTTTTCATCCACATACGGTGCAGAACAACAGCGCAGACGTATTTTGTATTTAATTTGATTTTCCTTTTTAATCGCACCAAATAAATTCTGCTCGTAATTTATTTAATTTATTTTACACTTCAAGTTACAACTAATAATGTATCAAATATATCAGAGAGGTAAACGAGTTATATATAGTAAATTAAAATAGTACATCGATGTGTTAAATGGATTAGAATTCATCAGAAAATTGAACAAAGAGGAAAAACACGATAACAGTACAATTCTCGTATTAACTGCTGCCAATTCCGATAGTTATTATTTTTAATATTCGCGTGTACAATGTACTCGTGGAAACGAAAATGTTTGCCACGGGTAGCATGTTAAGTATCAAGTTGACTCTCTTTTAGGAGTTTTGAACCTCGGTATATAAAGTTGCCGGCCAGCTAGCCTGAGATGGAGCAAAATGTTTTAAAATAGGAGAGAAGAAATAAGGCTGTTCTTCTAGAGGTAATAAACTAATAACATCCGTAGTAACACCTAATTGCATATTTCGGTCACAGCATTCACCAACAAATATTTATTTTTCCATATTAATAGCCATCTGTTTAGTCAACTTAGTTAAGTTAGTTATAAGTATTTTTCATATTATTGTGTGGCTAAATATTGTTTAAACGTATGTGAAATCTAATGTTACTTCACCATGTTCAATATCTATGAGAACTGTAAATATTTTGACAGAGGGGACTCAGTTCAGAGTCAAATTGAACATTTGTAGAAATTTACATTTTCATTCATGTTATATAGTCAATATTCAAAGATTAAACCTTTGCCTTGACTGTCGATTCTGCTTTATTTCATCAGGAATAACATTTTACAGTGATGGCCAGATTTCTTTTATTCTGCATGCTCGATAGAAACAATGACAGTTGTAGAGGGGATGAGGTATGACTCATATGGGAAGAACAAGACAAAAATACAGGAAGTAAGAGTGCAGAATGGCAAAACAGGTGGAAACATTATCCATTCGCTGATAAACAGGACGCTCTTTACATACGTGTACATTCGTTTTAGAACTGTCATTAAAACTCTTGTTTATTTAACACAACCCCGCAGAGTTCTGAGCCAATAATAAATATTTACAGTTACGTTCGACCAGTTCCGTGTTGGCAAGTAAAACAGGAAAGTTGCTTCCAACAAAAGGGAACAGCCAACGAGCCAAAACAAAAAGTCACTTTTGTAGAGGGAAAATAACATTTACTGTTTCCATGTCCAGTTTAAAGAGTTTGCCGAAGCGCACCTCTGTGAGTGCTGCTAGATTGCCAGGATTTTTTTTTCTAAAGAAATAAGAGCAGTTACACTTACCTTTCCTGGGGTTGAATTGTTCACCGTTGGTTGGGCACTATTGTAATTAATCTCTGGTAACATTTGTATTTCGTTACTGTGTATATTTTGAGGGAATATTTACCGGAGTACTTAAAATAAATGAAACGTGTCTCTAGGTTTTATGTTACTATATTTTAACCCACTCGGATTCAGTCTACATAATTGTGTGCATAATGCACAGGAAAATTATATTTGGCCTGTACAGTACACGGCGAGGTTCAATGTCCAATGATCTTTCCTGCGGGTAACTGATTCATAACTGTGCCTCTGCCATAGCTTAAGGCTCCCGCCTACCTGTAACTTCTCCGCTTCTGAGGCCGAGAAGTGCAGGAGCGATAAGGACTACACTGCCACGCATATCAAGGGCGCCGGCGCCGGTAAGCGCAAGGCTCTCAACTGGCGTGCGGTGTTATCGTCGTGCTCGTGTTCTCATAAGACTTTCAGCGGTGACCTTATTATTTTTATTGGTGTTAAGTATTCAGGAAGGTTTAATGCAGGACCCTTGAGTACTTTTGTACGTAGCTGAAGCGTATATTTTGAGCTGCAGTGCTTTGAGAGAGCCGTTTTTAGCCATTTAGGAGTGCTCGAAAATGACCTTTATGACGCGCACGAAGACTTGAAAGCACTTGAACACGCCTCGTCTGAAATGTGTGTTCTTTTCGTAGATCAGCACTTTGGACACACGTGTAATAGTTTCATGGAAAGACGAGTATTTCAAACAATGTGCAACGCGGTTCAAGTGCCATGCAGGCGGGAGCTTTAACGATGTCTCATATCACGTTCACGGAACACGAAGCCTACCGCATACTACTTGTGATAAGGAGCCAAGTACTGTCTTAGCTTAAGTACATCACGCACAAAAAAAAAAAATATTTTTGCCGCACCGAAAACCTCCATTTCAAAATCCGAAAGAGTTGTAACTTTATTCAATACAATTAAATTAAAAATCAAAATCTGAATGCGTGAGAATCTCACTGTTTAAATCAGTTAACAGCGCCTGTCTCATTCAACAGTAACTTCAGCAAATTCAACCTACGAACTAGTGAAGAAATGCCCGATTCCCTTCACTTATTGGTTCAGTGACATTTTCCACTGATTCATAAACCATTTCATTCGCTGTTTTCCAGATATTTGCTTATCGACTGATGGGTCAGTTAAACCAGGTGTATGAAATGAAATAAGCCATTAACTGAAATGGAAAAAATTTTCTTAGACAGTTAAAAAACGTAATAAACACAACAATCAACAAAACCCATTAAAATATACTTTTAAAATGTGACTTTCGCCTTTAATAATAACATTTGAGGAGGTATCGTGAACATTCAGTCTTCCATTTCATTTTGACGTAATCATCACAGCGCTGGGTTTTTAGGAGTTAAACAGCATTAAATGTGGTGGATACTATTAGTATAAACAATCCTAACGTTACCAAAAAACTAAAAACGAAATTAAATTCCACACAATTTCAAAGCTACATATTTTCGATAAATTATTTTAATACATATATCCTGGACAACCCAATTTCTTACTTTTTTTTTGTAAGTTACTTTAAACTGCACACCAACAGTGACTGACGGAAGTATGTTTATTTCTCGGGATGATTTGACTAAATTCAATAAAAACAATATTTACTTCGCCGCAGGCAGTTGGCCCTGACACTTACTCAACAATTGAAATTGTGTCTCTGAAACAACCTCTGATTTCCCACTGATTAACTATTTTCACTGATTCGAGTAGTTACGTTTGACTGCAATTCAGTGATTTCTCATTGATTAATTTAAAGTGTACAAAACATTTAGCTTGGTTTATTTTTGTTTTGTACATATTGCAGTAAGATTAGGCGTAGCAGTAAAATACTTATTAACGTTTGTACCAATTACCGTGGACAAAGCCAGCGGTCATATGGTCGATGACGTAGAGGGATAATAGGGCAGAGTGAGCGTACGCGCTACGCAAACGTAACTCTTCGTGTCCCAATATCGAACTGCTTTGCTTCCTACACAGCTGTCAAAACCATACACTAAAGATGAGGTAGACCGTTTATTCGTCTTCTGCGCGTATAACCAACATTGACCTACCCCAAAGGAACACAACTGTCAAAGTCACATGGTCAACAGTGATGAAAGTGTTTGTTTATATCTCAATTTTTAAATGACAACCACTATTATAAGAATAAATTACTCTTACCTTATTTGAATTTAATCAGAATGCATTACAAATTGGTTAGAGGAAGTATGCATACATCTCAAAGCTTTTGTTCACAAATCAGTTTTCTACCCTAAAATCCAAAACATGCCGTTTTCGCTAGACGTGTTGCCAGAAAATCAGTTCAATGTTGGGACACGGAGATTGGTTGTACGCAGCCAGCGAGATCGGCCTACCTCAACTTTGGCCTATGGTCCCAACATCGAGGTTCATTTTTGCCAATAGCACTATTAAAAACAACGTGGTTAAGATTTGAGGTTAGAAAACCGTTTATGAAAGTAAGTAAGTGCTTTGAGATGTACCCTTTCTGTAATCTAGTTTTAATTCATCTATAGAAGACATTCAAGTAAGTCAGAGTATTTTATTCATGTAAAAATGTGGATCTGGTGAAAATTAAAACGTAGACAAACACGTGCATTGCTGCTGATCACGTGACTTCGACTGTTGTAATGGCAGTGCACGAGTCAGTGTTGGGGACATTCATAGAAGACGCTAATAGGTTGCCGACAGCAGCGTTGAATTTTACATGTGGCGGAAGGATACACATTTGGCTGAAAAGAGAAACTAAACAGGCAGTCAAGGATTCCGCCCGCGTGCAGCTATTTTGCCCGTTTCAAGCCTCGAAACGCATCAGTTATAAGGACTGTTGCTCACTGAGACCACTTGCCTCATCACCTTTACGCGCAAAACGCTCAACTGGCGTGCAGAATTTCCATCGTCGACTCGCCTGAACGTGACTTTATGCGGTGACGTTAAGGGGCCCGCCTGCCTGGAGTTTTTTTTCTGCGTTTCAGGCCAAGAAGCGTGGAAGCGATAAGGGCGACACGGCCACGCTGTACAAGTGCACCATCGCCGCTACGCGCAGGGCTCTGAATTGACGTGCAGTGTGTCGTGCTGCGTGTACGTATGGAACTTTCAGCGGTGACTCTATAATTTTATTGACAGAAAGTCTGTAGCAAGGTTCAATGCATGACCCTCGATTACTTCTGTGTGTATAACGCGTACATTTTGAGATACAGCGTTTTGAAAAAAAAAAAAAAAAAAAAAAACAGTTTTTTGCTATGTTGGAGTGCTCCCAATTGGTGTTTCTAAAGTGCGTAACGTCTTGGAAGTAACCGACACGCATCGTTTGAAGTTTTTTTGTAGACTAGCACATTGGAAGCAAGTTTAATAGTTTAATTTTAAAAAACCTGGATTTCGAACACACTGCAACACAGTTCGCGCGCCAGGATTGCATGGATCGCGAATAAAGATAACAGAATGATGCGTGTCTGAAAACAACCCCAAAATATATTAATAAACAATTCAGCAGCTTAAACTTTTGTAACACAAGTTTTAGCTTTCTTCACGCCTAGAAAAGTAATTCTTAGACTTTATGAGTACCGTCTGCCTGGCGCTTGAACTGTATTGCAGAGTGGTTTTTTGACGAAACTATTAAACTCGCCCCTAGTATGTCTACCTACGAAAAGACATTATACCCCAGGCGAGGATGGAATAGTACTTTAAAGTTACCTCGCATGCTGCAAAATATTATTTTGGAGCCCTCCAATTTAGTTAAATAGGGCTATTTCAGACTGCCGTATCTTAAAACATACTAGCCGGACACGAGCCAACAGCCGATAGGAGCCGGTATTGAACACTTTGCTACAGACTTTTCATCAATAAAATGACATGGTTACTGCTGAAAGTCCCATAGGTAGACGCAGCACTACGAGAACACTGCACCCCAGTTCAGAGCCCTGCGCGTAGTGGCGATGGATCTCTTGTAGCGCGTGCCAGTGTAGCGCTTATAGCCTCCGCGCTTCTCTGGCAAAAACAGGAGAAAAACGACGCAGGCAGGTGGGACCCTTAAATGCGAACTTGAAACTTGTCTTCGAGCACGTAAGGTTTCTTAAGGTAAAGGACAAGTGGGAGGTAGTGTGATTCTCGGTCGCCCAGAGCGCACTGCCAACTGATTTGTAAATACTTCCAAACTATCCGCTAGATGGTACCACAGTCGTAAACCACCCCTTCCCCTCAAATACAGCCATTCTTTTCTCAGCCTGCTGGTAATCCATTCTCAGAACCACGGAGTGACAATGAGCAAGCCAGGTCCCCGGCCGCTTGCCTCCTTAAGTACCGTTGCCTCTAGCAGATTTTTCTCTGCGATAACAAAAATGTGTTTGAGGAAGCTAGCAGCACGACTCCTAGCAAAGGGAGTAAAACCTGTATCTAATACTCGTTTGCACGTTGGTACAGCTACTGTTTTGCAATAGATATCCAACATATTTTTTTTTTTTTTTTTTACATTTACATTACTGTCACGAAAGAGATTTATATAAAAATAAAATCTTAATTAGCTTATGCAAGAAAAAGTTGGATGAACATCGCGTTTTATGCGCATGGAATCATTCCGCAGAATATCCTCCAGGAATTAGCTGAAGATAACTGATAAATATTAGTCAGGCCTAATAAAACAAATATACTCAAATTATATATACTAGCATTGACGTAACTACGCAAATATTTGCCAATAAAATAACTTAGCCCATGAAAGAACATGTTAAAGAGTCATCTCATATTGCCACTAGATATAGGTCTAGCATTAATTAATAATATATTTAAGAAACTTTTATATTTTAGTTACTTTATCGTAACTTTATTCACGAAAGAACAGTAAAACGCCTTACCTTACCGTAACAAATGATAAAATGCAAATTAAAAAGCAACACTAAAAGAATTTATATTTTTCGGTTGTAAATATACCATCACAAAATTTTTGCTAATACTCTGGCTATGGATGTAAACTATAAAATATTTTTCATTAATGTTTGCATGTCTAAAACAATTCATTACGTTTTGATTCACAGTACTAACTATGTTTCACGACTACAGCTTTTCTTGCAAAATTGATTTCGTTGTGTATTTATGTTACAGCAGTTTCTTATAATATATCACCTGATATTCTGAGCAATTTTATCAGTTTTCATCTACCAACTTAACTTTGTTAACACAATTTTTAATAGATATGTAAACGCCTTGATAACTTGATATTTGGTAATAATTATACTTTCCTTTGTTAATTACATTTATATTAAACAACGCGCGAGTATATTTTCAAGTTTCCTACATCATACAAAGGATTATAGACAAATCTGAAGAGAAATGGCGATTGCGGCAGCTACCTAGCTGTCGGATACATTTCGACACCTCATGGATCGATTCTGGTATACAATTCCGCTACCGAGTGTTTAAACATTGGCTCTAGGCATTCCGATAGCGGAATGACATCTTTCTTCTAGAGAAATAATTTCTATAGTTTCAATAATTTGGCCCCAGGTTGAGTTAAACCGCGGTCCGAAACTAGCAATAAATGACGCACGGGCGGCCCCAAGACTCGGGGGAGCGCTGCATCGCAGTGACGTCACGTGCCACCCTCCGGAGTACGGTTACTCGAAACAGGTGAGACGGCCCAATCTTCTCCTCTCGAGGTGTTGAGTTAGCAGTTCTCCGCCTATGTGTATGACAACACACATGCCGGTAGATAGACACATTGAAAAAGCAAATAATACATTTTTGTAAACCTTTCATATTGGTTATATAGGTTGGGAGCATTTAAGATTCGCTATTTTCACTTGTTATAAAATTATGGCAGTATAATTTTATAATGAAACTTGTATTGACAGTGTTTATTTCCGGGAAATTGACCTAGAATTCCGTTATTTTTCACGATGTTAGTGCATAATATTTGCACTAAATATCTTGTTCCGTAAGTATATAATGTTAGCATATTTTTTTTTGGATTTAGAAATGTAGTGAACATGTTTTAAAAAAACATCGGCCGGGTTATCTCGTATAATTATCTGCTAATACAGTAGTACTTCTAACGTTGTGTTAATACGTATTTTGGTAATATTTTGATATGCATTTTACATAAAAATTTTCCGCAACATATTTTGTAGCAACGAATGATTTTATTTGATGGACTGAATAAGTGACGATAGCGCCCCCACCGGACAAAATCGTGCACAAAAAAAATTCAGTAATGTAACCTGCAAGTGTTACACTTTAAATTGCTAGGGACATTTCACGAGGAACCTATGTTACTTGTGTTAGCTTGAACGTACACATATAAACTGCCATATTTTAAATCTCTAAATGTAAGAGTAAAATAGCATTATAATAAGGTACTGAAAAATTTATCACAACAAACTTCTGGAGCTTTTTGTATTGCATTTAGTGTACGTAACATTTTGTTTTTCTCTGTGCACTATAAATCGAAATTTTATATTGGGGTTTAACAGTGTGTAAGTAAGACAAGGCTGCTGCCTCAACTTCGCCACCAAACAAAAGACTCACAAATAAATAGTATTCCTCGAAATTTTTCTTTACCTCTAATTTTAAAAAGTAATTTCTTTTCCCCGGGCATAGTAATGACTAATGCAATGGTTCATAATTTACAATGCACATATTTGGTGAAGTGCAAATAGAGCTGTTATACCTCAAAAAATACGTAAGACTTGAAAATAAAATTTTTATTAAGAAGAAACAAGTAACAGGTATGTTAACATATTTGTTCAGTAAGTTACTTTTACGTTATATGAAAAGCAGGTTGTTATTTACGTAAACGGTTTAAAAATCAAATAGCCTTACAAAACTGTTGTGGACAGTAAATTTAAAAATTTACTTAAATCAGGCGACTCTTATAAATCAACTAAGTTACGTTTCCACTGCATAGCGAAAACTGCATTTTTTTTGTTTCCACATTTTTCAAAAGTTTTAAATGGAATTTGGAAAGACTTTGTGGAAGGCTTTGGTAAGTAATTCGTGCTCGAGAACGCTGTTCTTCAGTTATGTAACGCGCGGGAAGAAGCAGTATTTTTATAGCATGTTAATTTTCCTCGCATACCTCACTCTTCTTGAAGAGTTAGTCTTATGTGATATGTGTATGCTTATGTGTGCTTTTATGTTTGTCAGGTGTGCGCGATACAAGTATTTACCTACACGGACTTACATTTGCATCTAAACGTACGTATACCATGTATGCATGTATGTTTCCAACTAACAACATTTCCGACATAGCCATCTGACAACACCAAATAAGGTACTGNAACAACATTTCCGACATAGCCATCTGACAACACCAAATAAGGTACTGAATCAGATGTAACATTTCAGTATTTCAAAGTTTTTAAATAAAAATGAAGATATTTTTTAATCGTTATATCCCAGCATTTAAAACGTTTCTTAAATTTTTTTACTTACGAAAAAAACTATTGTTAGTAAATGGAAGTAAGCGACCCTAAATAATCTGGAGTTGCAATTTTTCTCGCTGGTTGAAAAATTGCAGCCGCCTGGTTCGAAAGTATGTTAATGTGAAATTAAAGAATATATTACTTATTTTGTCGTTGAATAAAAATACAATAAAATTAGTGAATGAACTAGTNTTAATGTGAAATTAAAGAATATATTACTTATTTTGTCGTTGAATAAAAATACAATAAAATTAGTGAATGAACTAGTAAGACTGTACATGACAAGAGACTTGATCCTTCTCTAGAAACTTTCTGGGCCAGTATTGTNAGCAGAGGGTGTGTTTGCTGAAGACAGTAAAAATTGTCTCAAAATTAATTAACAAACAGTAGTCCTACATGTAATGCTGAAAATAAAATATATACGCTTGCGAGATACTTCGTGAAGCTTCCGTAAGGCACCAAGAATTAAAAGAAAAGGTTCTGATGATCAGTTCGGGATTGAACAATTCATACGTAAAACTTAAATTAAAATATCGAAAAAAATTGGTTTTTTATTTAGAATGTTTTAAAAGATATTATCAAACA
>NQII01000059.1:1607519-1632768 GCA_002778355.1 Clitarchus hookeri | reverse complement strand
TAGTTACATTTATTCTCAATGGTACAAATTGTCAGGACGCATCTGTTATTTACCAGTCTGAGCGTCCCATTAACTATTATTACTCATATTGAGCGCAATATATAACTATATCCATATCTATTAAAGTCTTTATCACTGTATTTACTCTTGCTAATATGCCTTAAACTGCTCCAATTANCTAACTATATCCATATCTATTAAAGTCTTTATCACTGTATTTACTCTTGCTAATATGCCTTAAACTGCTCCAATTATTTCCACACGTTTAGTTAGTTAAAACTGTCTATTTCCATCGTCCCGAATGTCTTTTCACTCACTCATCCAGTCCACAGTCCCGCAGATCAGTCCCACTCTTCACTGCACACAAGCTCGCCGACGCACTCTTGCATATCGCTGCAGTCGTCCCTCGCTGCTCCGGAATCGCCCAACTGTCGCTTAAGGTCGTACGAGACGTAAAACTCTCGGCTCTTAATCACTCTCCCCTCAGAAGCCAACATGTAGTATTTATACTTGAGGTAGGTACCTTCTAGAACGTTCTCGGCAATCCAAGTTGTTCTGGGAAAGGTAATTGTGATGACGACGACGTTCCTGCGTGATAAATGGAGAAATATGAGCTTCTCGGGTTCAGCGAGGCGCGAGTTGCTATAAGTCTATCGCCGTGTGCCGCGGCATGCTGTATGATAGGCTGTTCACTCTCTGTAACAGATACACGGCCACCGGCCTATCGCTCGCCTTTTCATTCAAAACAATCCTTTGACTTGCTGCCGCCGCTATCATATAACTGCCGTCCTTCACTTCCACTCGCTCGCGCGGGATGCGAAGCAGCAAGCGCATAACAATATTTTATTTGGTAAAATTTACAAGTACTTCATTCAGATGTTTTTGANCGGGATGCGAAGCAGCAAGCGCATAACAATATTTTATTTGGTAAAATTTACAAGTACTTCATTCAGATGTTTTTGAATCATAATCCTCGAGTCAGCTGACCTCAGTTATAAACAAAACTAAGCGTTCACTCACTCGTGAACTTCACGGTGGCGCAGTGTGCGTTCCAATGCAAACTCTGTGCAGCAAAAGCGACACCGATAGGCTGGCAGTGCAGTGCTGGCCCTAGGAGATTTCGGCTAGGCCAAAGTTACAGGAACTGATGTTGGTGGTGCTTACATAGATGATGTACACAGGGGAGTAATAAAAGAAACGACGGGGATTGTAGTTTATCACAGCAATTATGACATTTGCTGGATCTCTTTCATACAGAACTTGCACTGAAGAATCGATGAACCCTGTAGTTTAATTTTACATGACCTTTAATGTTTGCAGAAAAAAGGTTATTATGGTAGAACATCGACCCACATTTAAAGCAAAGATACCTTTTCCGGTTTGGATTCTTCATACATCCATGAATTTCATGGAGACGTGCAATGTGTTGGCGCGGAAATACCTTGTTGCAGTATCTGCAGTGATAAGTTTTCTCTGGCGAGGATGGTTCAGCCGATGGGACGAGCTCTGTTGAAGACGGTGCAGCCAAGGAACCAGAAGGCTCTGCCAGTGGTGCAGTCACAGGTGAAGGAGCTGCTGGAACAGCCGAAGACATCGTTGAAGTCGATGGTGCTGCTGGAAGGCTGTCCATGGAGTATTCCAACTAGAGTAACTTACAGAGACGATATGCACTCCACGACGTCTGCCAACAAATTGACCTCTCAGTCATGAATCTAGCTGCTTATATAGCAATGCACATGCCACATAAAACCACGTGGTCATATCTCCATGCACCCATTTCACCAGTATACATTATCAACTTCAGCCAGGTGTAGGACCCCCTGCCCACCCTCCAGGTGATGTTTCCATCTTTCCATCTATGTATCTCGTGGACATGCATCGACTCCCTCCCCCTTACCGCCCATGTGGCTGTGATCATTCCACGTGAGCGTTTCCTCGGACGTTGGGGTCGATGACTACATTTTGCAGAGATTTTTAAAAATGTTTTAAGAGTTCTTTTGTCATCTCCGTAAGATGCCAGTGTGTTCTAAAGATGCNTTCCTCGGACGTTGGGGTCGATGACTACATTTTGCAGAGATTTTTAAAAATGTTTTAAGAGTTCTTTTGTCATCTCCGTAAGATGCCAGTGTGTTCTAAAGATGCACGCTCCCACACGATGATTTGTTTTCACACAACATTTGCAAGCTACATATGTTTAACAGAATGGTAAAACTCCAACGTTGAAAACCCCAGCGTACCAAAACGAGCCAAAGACACATAACACTGACTCAAACCGATAAGCATAAGCGAAAATTTCTTGACAACACCAATAAAAAGTAGGTAGAATCCCCAATGCTGAACCGATGGGGAAAAAAAAGAAAAAAAAAAAGGAAGAATTCCAGATACTCTAATTGGCGAAAAAAGTGTAACAGCCATTTAACATTGAAAAACCTCGTCACATCTCAATTTAAAGTAGAATTATAATTCCACCGATGACAAAAATATGTCGACCGAAGAACTAGAAGTTGAAAGCCCACCAAAGAAAAATACATTAAAATTGCCAGGACCAACGATGAAAAATATTAATAAATACAGAAAAATTCGCAGAAAGACACAGAAGTATACTTCCACTCGCAATGAGCAAGGAGGAGCTGTGCAACAACGGCACATGTGAGGACATCGGCAACAACCACCGCTGCCACTGCCAGGATGGCTACACTGGCTCCTACTGCCAGGAGGAGATCAACAGGTGCGAGGGCGCACCCTGTCGCTATTTTTAAGGATGGCGAACAAATGCGAACACTCTGAGAAAACCCATTTTCCCCCGCTCGCAATAGCAGGAACCGTGATGTCTTACCACCTAGACATCTACACTAGGGATGAAGGGGAAAAAAAACCTATATTNCCCCCGCTCGCAATAGCAGGAACCGTGATGTCTTACCACCTAGACATCTACACTAGGGATGAAGGGAAAAAAAAAACCTATATTTTGTTTCTAAAACAGTAACGAAAACACACTGAGAAAATCCATTCGCTTCGCTCACAACAATAGGAACCACGTCAACAAGCGATCGTGACCTTGATCTTAAAAAAATATATAAAACAATCACGAGAACACTCTAAGAAAATCCATTTGTCCCACAATAGCAGGAACCATGGCAACAAGCAACCATGACCTTGACATTGGATGATGTCATGTTACCAACATTTTAACCTGACCATAGATTAAGTCATACGACCTTGACCTTTGGTCACCTTCTTAAAAACAAATCTACTGATTAAAACATAANCCTGACCATAGATTAAGTCATACGACCTTGACCTTTGGTCACCTTCTTAAAAACAAATCTACTGATTAAAACATAATAATTATCGCAATTTTTTAAAAATAAAATTCTTAAATCGCACAAATTTACAGCTTAAAACAAAAAAGAATCGTAATTATTTTAGAACTTTTTAAATAGGAAAATAAATATATATAAGGCGTTGGCGGCTTCGTCTTCGACGAAGCTGCAGCATGCCACCCCTCCGTCTTCAGTCGCCAAGGTCTTATGGTTACCAGCGATCTTCAAATGCTCGCCGGTGTTTGCGGGCCAGTAGCTCTGCTGATGCGGTCCACGAGTCAGCAGTCCTCGTCCCTTACTTCGTCGACTACAATCGCACCGCTCGCCTTCGTGAAGTGCGCCGGCTTTCCGCTCACCGCACGTAGCATTCACGCGTGCCTTAGTGCGCATGCTCCGTACACACATCCGTTCTTTTCCACCTCCGAAAGCAAGCTCCATCAATATTATTGTTAGTATATTACTCTCACCCACACATAAAATATATTTTAATTTGTGTTACGTCCTCAAAGACCAAGAACAATTTGTAAATACTAGGGAAGATCTGGCTAAATGAAGGCTCTAATTGACTTTACACCAATCATGTTCAAATTTACAAGAAATGTTCCACGATATCGAGCGTTATCATTATGGCGCCTCCTAACTTACAAATGACACGGGGTTGAAATTACTTCGTAAATGTTCACACTTTTAACAACGCCGTTCTACAAAATGCCGTACTCGAATTTATTCTTCAGTCTCACGTAGAATCTTATATTTTTAATCAAAAGCTTGCGTTAAAAAATCATCATCACTTTATACAAGGCCTGGNTAGTCTCACGTAGAATCTTATATTTTTAATCAAAAGCTTGCGTTAAAAAATCATCATCACTTTATACAAGGCCTGGATTACGATGACTTCACGTTTCGCGTAACACGTAACGAGTGACACGTACGATCGCGTAAGCGGTTACTCCTTGACTAGTGTGTTTCAAGGAGACCTATTGCGATCATTTTACGTAACGTTCACGTGATGTAAAAATTCCAATACGTGACTCTGCACCACGTGATCTCGCTGGCCAATTGCAATAGGGACGAAGTTGTGTTAACTTTGCTTTTCACGGGTTTGTTTACNTGCACCACGTGATCTCGCTGGCCAATTGCAATAGGGACGAAGTTGTGTTAACTTTGCTTTTCACGGGTTTGTTTACATTTTTCCAATGACGTCTGATCACGTTTTTAATTCATATAACTTTCTCCCGGGAATGAGAACGAAGGAGTAATAGGAGTTAGGCTAGTANCGTCTGATCACGTTTTTAATTCATATAACTTTCTCCCGGGAATGAGAACGAAGGAGTAATAGGAGTTAGGCTAGTATTATTTTATATTTTTTATTAGCAGTTATTTAGGGAGTTTTACATTGGTACAGCACATTAATGATATTTCTCAGTGGTGTAAAAATGCTTGCATGAAATGAAGTATACGTTTGCCATTAAGTCTGCAATGTTTAGTAGGCCAATTTATTAAACACAATTTAATTTTCTCAGCATATAAAAGTTTATTTCATACGATTTACTCCATGTACACGAAAACGTGTCTACATCTCCCAAAGAGATCTCGTTCTTGAGGCTACGGCGATTTCCTAGCACGAACGCCATTATTTCGTAATCTGTTCTTGGCACATTAATATTAAAACAGGAAAACGCCTGTATAACTTNCCTAGCACGAACGCCATTATTTCGTAATCTGTTCTTGGCACATTAATATTAAAACAGGAAAACGCCTGTATAACTTCAATTTCGAGAGTTTTCAATCTTAAAAGAAAAAATGTTTATTTTCGACATTTTTATACAAAACATAAAGGTTACGTGCTAACGTGAGCATCAAAATATACCACCAAAAAAAAACCACGTTTTACGTACAGGTGAAAGTGTAGAGTGATGCTTGTTACGTGTAACGTGAAGTCATTGCACTCCCGGCCTAAAATTAATTATAATTTTGCATATTTTTGCATAAATAATTGCCGCGTAAATTTTGTTCCATTTGGTGCCGTATATAATAAACAATAATTTATAGCGGGAATTTTTTTTCTTTTACATGGCCAGCCATAGGTTGAACCACGCATGTGTGGCTTTCCACCCCTACAACTGTACCCTTTATGAGAAATGCGGGGGTATAAGTTATCCTTTGCTTTTACTGGTTTTCCTTTCATTTTTGTTTTAACCTATGGCTTCCTGTTGTCGGGCCACATTATTATCGCGGGATAACTCAACTGTTTGCTAGTATCCAACGTACTGTTCACTCCTCCTTCAATTTTCTTTCGGCATTGACCTACCATCGCATTTTATTGAGCCAATTAAGATTCTGACACTCTATAAAAGAAAGTTTGTGATTGGTCTGCAAAGAAGTTAGCGACGTTAAAAACTTGATCACACAGTCATAAAAGGATAAACTATAACCCACTCTATCGATTCTGATGTGACAGCAGAGGTAAACATTGCTATTCACAAAATGAAATTCATTGGCTAGTCAGCCGGTTCACTGTCTGATTATGACAGATAGTAGTTCCGGTGGCATTGTGTAGTTTTTATGATCAAACGTAGTGATCTAAATTATTTATTACGTCCTGCAATGTTCTCTAATATTAAAATACTACGTGCGAATGCAAGCGTACATGTGCTTGCAGCTGTGAAATATTTAAATTCGTGTTTTTTCGGGTGTAAAACGCATCAAGTAACCAATGTTGTGCAAGATGGCCGACGCGGCAAGCCATGTGTCGAGAAACACAAAGAAAAAATTCTTCTACAAATCACGCAGAAAAATGGACGATTATGGTTCTAAAGGTAACGAAATAACTTCATTACAAGCACGTAGCTAATGTTAATGTAAATGACGCTTTCATAATGAGAAAGCGAAGGGGCCGTGATTCTAACTGCACCTGGCGCATCTGTTGACGGCCGACGACACAACTAATACCTTCCAAGTGTGCGGATAGGCAAAGTAATGCAAGCTGTCATCTTGGACTGGACAGAGTATACTATAGTCTATTCACACTTATTGAAAGATAATTCTGCAAATCACCTCATGTATGATGTGTTTGGTTTTTCCTAAATATGCCGTATATTATAAGTGTTGTATGCTCCTGTTAACATAAAAGTGTTTTATTTTTGATTAGATTTAACCTTTACTTATATTTTATCTATAAGTGATTATCTTGCACTTATAAATAATATGGAGAAACAGGGAGAAGATACTGCCAGTGTGTTGGTAATGCCTAGTAAGAAATATTTCCAATCGAAAATAACATCAAACTGAGTGCGCACGAATGCGGTGCGTTGTCCCTTTCGTGTAATTTTCTAGATTAGTTAAGTTTTTTTTTTTGCTCAAGGCGGGGGAAGAGCATGAAAGCAAAACTTCAGCACGGCTTCAGATAAGTTGCAAGTAACCGCGAATGAACTATAGATAGGACCAGTGACTTTTCGCGTAAAAATCGGAGCACACAGTAGACTTCAATACCATATACACACCGCAGCTGTTGTTATACCTCCATTGGCTGCTGATGCCGTGTCCGTCTTTGACCAAGCCACTCAGGACTAAGTAACTCCGACACTGAACCTTCGTGATTCGTGCGCAAACGGTTAACACGGACCAGAACATTTTTTTTAGCCAATCAAAGAAGCTGGACAATCCTACAGTGCTTTGGACTGTATCTTGTCTCGAAATCTTTCCGCGAAATATAACTACACCTAATTACAGATAGTGCGTTGCCGAAGATACGTAGGCTCTAGACATTTTCAGCGATTCGTCATTGCAACAGCCTGCATTACGATTGTGGCTATAATCCTGGCATCGGAGTGCGACGTGGGGCGACAGCATGCACGCTAGGGTGCGACGGGGAGTAGACATCGCGTGCCAGAGCGTTGCGCCTCCCTCTGGTCGCATCNACTCGGCGGCGGCCCGAACACTGAACAACTCTCCTAGCTCGTGCGCTGACGTCACTGACGCCTCCGCCGAGCTGCGCCGCGTGCACAGAAGTCACCCCCCTCCCCCCCCACAATCCGGGCACGTAGCAGTTCGCGTTCTCTCGGTTCGCTACTAGCCGCACCGACTTCCCGCTAACTATGAGTAGACTTAGTCTGTAAAATTTACGTTATTCGCCGCATGTCTTAAGTGAAAGCCGTTACCAGCGGTGTATTCACAGAAGGCGATAAGAGTGACATAACCAGACGGAAGTCTTATATACGCCATTGGCCATTACAATTCTTGACTGAGTCCGTCGGACTATTACCGCAGAACTAAACGTCTGTTATTGACGTGCAAACTCTTAAGACGAGGAATAATTGAAATAATCGAATCATGATGGCGAATATGTGCTTAAGGGCGCTAAAAAGTCTCTCTGTGTGTGAATTTCCAAAATACAAATTCAAGAACGGAATTTCAACTACTGGATATATTTCGATGGGGTTAGTTTTATTTACTATATATATTTGAATTACCAAAAGAATCACACACAGCGATAACTAATAAAATGTATAGTTTTCTGTTAAAAAAATTTGGCCGTTAGAAACTACATGCAAGGATAATTATAAAAAAAATTACTATCTCTAACACTACATTTATTTTTAAAAATATATAATTTTAAGTGAAATTAATTTTTTATAAGGTCTTAATAAACAAAATTGTTAAAAATATATTTTTTACTAATATATACATTTTAATATCGCAGAGTCGTAGATAATATTATTTTTTTAGTTTTAAGACAGTTACCTTGGATTATTTACTGATTTTGTGGTTTTTGTCCCTATTTTTTCGCATAAGTTGGTGATTTTAAATCTATAACCAAAGACTTTTATTGATGTATGTGATAGTTGACAATTTCGAAATATCTTGTCAATTAATATGACCTTATAAAAAAAAGTTAGGTAGTTCAAACTCTTGATTTTGTGTTTGGTAATTCGTGCGCTGCAGTACCTTTCCATAGTCCCTAAGTGTTCTGCAGTTCATCAAGTCGTGACATCTTTTCGCGTAAATTATTATAAGTAATGTACACATCAGTGATGCGGCGTGTAAGTCACATTGACGCTAACCGATTGGCTACGCCATGGTTTGGCATATTTCTTATTGGCGTGGATAACGTGTGGAAAGTTGCCTTAGCCCAATCAAAATGAAGGATGACGTGCTGCTGTACTGCTGAGTAGTTCAGGTGGCAACTTTGATTTTTTACTTAGCTACCGTAGGTTATCCTTTTATGATTAGATGATCAAGATTTAGACTCGGCTAAATTGTTTGCAGACCAGTCACAAAAGTTTTGTTTTAGAGTATCAGCATTTCCACTGGCCTGACGAAATGTGATAGTAGCTTCATACTAGCCCGACAGCCAGTACCGAAAGAGAACTGCGTGAGAAACTACGTCGACTTCTAGGAAACACGCGATAAACAATCGTCTCTAATTATACCCCTCCCTTTTAGTCTTCTTTCCGAAGGAACGGAGTGGAGTGGAGAGATTTTGATGGTTCTCAACATCGAGGTCTTGTGGTCGATAAGGGTGGCATGGAGCAGCGTAGGAATGCAAGGGCGGGGAAAACGGGAGATCCCCGAGGAAACCTGCCGACGTGCGAAAATACGAGAAGCGATTCCACCGGGAATAGAACCTGGTTCGCCTTGGTGGGAGGCGAGTAGTCTAACCACTAAACCACCGTGGCCCCTTACTTTCCGAATAATAAAAAAGGCTTTTGATATTACTTTCTTGTGTGTATCTGTGTATGTGTATGTGTAGGCTGTGTATTTGTGTCCTTACTAAAATGTTTTGGGTGCATGAACCTAATTTCACTATACTTGGTACACATATATAAATTAGCAAGGAAATCCTACTTTTATAGTATTAGATCACGCGGTGTGCTTATTTTCAAAATGGCAATCACGTTAAAATTTAGGATTATATTTAATTGGAATTGATAAAGCACTTACTTTCAAAAAGGTGGTTATACAAATATTTTAGGTTTATTTTGTGTATATACTATACCGTTTGGCCAGTTTCGACCAAACTTTGTATACTGAAAGTATCTATTACAAGCATCACATATGCCTACTAAGAGCCACTTTATTGTCATTTTGGAATGAAGGTTTCATGTCATACTTCGGGGAAACAATCTACAGATTCTTACAAAATTTGGCAAACAAATGGTACTCATGTAGACCATACAAATATAGGGCATCCCTTTTTTAAAATTGAAATATTTACAGCTTTTAATATTAAAATAATATATCAATAATGTTAAAATGAATTCATTGTACTTTTCTGCACATGATAATGCTGTACTATCTTCGACACTTTCATATTCACTTTAAATAGAACACTTTATTTGAACACATACAGTGACCCATATTGGGAAATTACATATCCTATTATGGGACCCTAAAAAAACTATTTTAAAACGAGGTAAATCATTATTATAATGTGTAATTAGCCATTCAAGCATCTGCCACAAACTGATTTGTCTTGACCTATCTGTACAGTCACAATGACACCACATTTTACACTGGAAGCACTGGACCCCAATTCTCTCCTCTCTCTTCTGTCTTCGGTAAAGAGTCCACCGCAATATGCACACTCAGCATCATCACCACTGTTACAATTAGGGTCCTTATCATAGTCTGCATTGATGGTTATAGGGTCGTCAACATCACGTTCTGAGTCAGTTGAATCAGGGCTGACATTCTTCTTGTGTGCAGTCCGTCTCGTTGTAGTCTTCTGCCATTATTAATCTTCCCTTCACAGGCTGTTGTNGCCATTATTAATCTTCCCTTCACAGGCTGTTGTGCTGCGTGTTTTGCGGTAGACCCGCACTTAGCATTCTTCAGCTTGTCCATGTAGGGAGAACCACTGTTGAGGGCTGCAGTGCCTTGTCTTGAGGGACCTCCTTTTGTTTCCTGTTCCTTCTGGAATGGTGGAAGTAGAGATAAGTCAGTACGAAGGACGACTGTTTTTTGAAGGCGATTCAGCGGCATTCTGAACAGGAACTTCTTCCTCAGCAACCTCGTTGTTTTGACCAAGAATGGAGAAATCATTATCTCGAAATATGTCTTTGTTCCGGACACAAAGCCAGTCGTTTGCTNATTGTTTTGACCAAGAATGGAGAAATCATTATCTCGAAATATGTCTTTGTTCCGGACACAAAGCCAGTCGTTTGCTGAAGCAGCCTGCAGATGAGCCTTCCCCATCAATTGAGCCGCCTGGTAATGTGCAACAACACGTCCAGGATGATTTTTAAGCCACGTGTCTATTTCCTGAGTTTAGTAGACTTTAAATGGCCTCAAAAAAGCCACATCGAGTGGTTGAATTTTTTGTGTTGATTACGGGGGAAGGCATACCAACAAAAGATGGCTGTCTCTTACCAAGTCAGTGACATACACGTTATTTGTGTGCGAATAATGCCTATCGAGCACTAATACAACCGGGTAATCTTCAGTAGGTTTCACACAATTTTTAAAATTTTGAAACCTCTGGGTGAATATGTGTTCCTGNATACAACCGGGTAATCTTCAGTAGGTTTCACACAATTTTTAAAATTTTTAAACCTCTGGGTGAATATGTGTTCCTGAATCCATCCAGAAGGATAACAAGCTGCGACTACACCTGGTGGTGCCCCATCCATTAACCCAGGCTTCATTCATATTTTCCCGTGGGAATTTAGTATGGGTGGAACAAANCACCTGGTGGTGCCCCATCCATTAACCCAGGCTTCATTCATATTTTCCCGTGGGAATTTAGTATGGGTGGAACAAATTATCCTGCTGGGTTCATGCTCGTGATGACAGTCTATATGTTTTCTCTTTCGGCAGATGTCAAAGCAGCAGCCATTCAACCAAAGTACTCCTGTCCATATCAATACTGTATTGAAATAGAGACTATTGTCAATTTCCTTCTGCAAAACAGTTTCTCTTCCCAAGGTTGTTCCCAAAGCATCTTTGGGATCAAGGGAGGTATAATTTACATACATTTGTAGTGTCGATCTCGGGACGTAATGTGCTTTGACTGCTTTCTTATAGTCCCATTTCTTTTGTTCTCATGGCATAAATGGCGCATACCATAACATCCTCATCCCACTTCTTACGCTGTGGTTTCGACACGAACAGCTGCAAGATAAAGTCTGCTGTATTAGGGTTTGTTCCAATTAACACGTTATCAGTTAGACCTTTCTCAAAATTCACTTACACAAATAATTACAATCGCATTAGTTTACAATTAATTACTTCCTATAATGGGCCCCTAGGGGGCCTATAAATATCAGGTTGAATGGTCGAGAAAGCGCAATATTCTTACACGAAGTATGCGTCTGAATACTATATGTAATTTATACATTTTATAGCACAAGCAGTGTCTTTTAGAAATAGTATTAAGTTATATTTAAATGTATCTTACCTCCAGATATTAATATCGCGTAACGTCTAACACTATAAAAAATTCAGAATGGACGAGATTACTAATATCAAGGTAGAAGTTATAACTGTTGGTGTTGCGCGCTCTCAACGTAGCAGACCACTGCTTGCTTTTTGTTCAAGGAGTTCTGATGTGCGTTTACAGATGGCAGCACCAATCACGTCGAATACGATGGGGGCCCATATTACGAGGGGGCTCTAATTTGGCGGGTTTACTTCTACATGTTCAGATGGGTAGATACTTATTTTCAAAATGGCGAACATATAAACGTTTTGGTTTTTTAAGCTAAATTTACAAAACAATGTAACCAATTTCAATTTAACTTAGTGTTATGGCAGTATACATATCAACAATTAAATGTGTCTACATGGAGCCTATTTTGTCAACCATTTTCTAAGATAGCACTACATGAGAAAATAAGATTTTCATATCATATTTCAGGAAACAATCGTCCGATTCGTACCAAACTTGGCAAACAATTACTACTGCGGCAGTTTTAAGTAGGCCAGACACTTATTTTCAAAATTGTGGCTATATAGACATTTNTGGCAAACAATTACTACTGCGGCAGTTTTAAGTAGGCCAGACACTTATTTTCAAAATTGTGGCTATATAGACATTTAGCTTAGTATGCTCTACCGTCGAAATAATATAATCAATTACAATTTAACATTATATGCTGGTAGTATATTTTACAACTGTCAAACGTGTCTACACAAAGTCTCTTTTGTTCATCTTTTGTAAGACATCACATGAAAACATTTTTTTTTTTCATATCTGCAAAAAATCTAACAGATTCCTACAAGATTTGACAAACAAATAGAACTACAACATACTATATAATTCAGTAGGTTTGATGTCGGTCAGGCACTTATTTTTAAAATGGCGGCCATATAAACATTTTAGTTTAGTATGCTATTATCTAAGAAAATACGAAACAAATTTGAGCTTAACTTTGTATGCTGACAGTATCTAGTGAAACCATCAAATGTGTCTATAAAGACCCTCATTTCTCCGCCATTCTATATATTAGCCTCACATGAAAAAATTAAGTTTTTATGTTATATCTCGAGCAACAGTTATCGGCACTCAAGACCTCGATGTTAAGAACCGCCAAAATCTCTCTACTCCACTCACTCACTCGAGAAACAATAAATCGATTCCTACCTAAAGTTGTACTATGGTAGGCCGTATTAATTAACATGTTTTAAATGGGCCAGACCCTTATTTTTAGAATAACGGCTATGAAAACATTTTAGCTCAGTATACTAGATCTACGAAACTATGTAAGTGATTATAATTTAATTTTGTATACTGGCAGTATTCGTGGAAGCATCGAATCAACTTATACATAAACTCTTTTCTCTGCCATTTTAGATGTTAGTACAGCATGCAAAATTAAGCTTCTACGCCCTACCTCGGGAAAAAATTATATAATTTCAACCTAATTCATGCGACAACGTATACTATTCTATTCCATCTAAATGTATTGTATTATATAGGGCTTATTCACGTCCCCCGCTGTTATGCCTGAAGGCTTACCAGGGGGCGGCCTACAAACTAACTTATGACCTGACTTAAACTAACACCCATGCCTTGCCTGGACATCGAACCCAGAACCTCCCGCTCCACAGATCGCTGGTGCGCCAACCGACTGCGCCACGCGAGGTCGGCATCTAAATGTATATTATTTAAGCAGGTAGTCACAATTTTGAAAATCACAGCCACGAAATTAATTTTGCTTAGTATGCTAGCAAAGTGTGTGACAATCATCTAATGTGTTAATATGTAACCTTTAATGCCCACCATTTATGAAGATCGTCACAAAATGGTGGTTTTATGCCATTTCTCGGTAAACAATAAACCGGTTTCCACCTAATTTTACACGTAAGTAATGCTATGGTAGGCGCTGTAAACCTACACGTTTGAGGTAGATCATGTAAAAAAAAAAAATTGCGTTTGTATAAATAATTTATATTAGTATATTTTATCTATTAAACAATTCAACAAAATTCAACCAAATTTTGTATGACAACAGCATTCATTCGAAGCATCAGTTATGCTTACAGATATCCTATTTCGCAGGCCTTCTTCTAATAAAGTGCCAAGTGAGAAAATATAACATTTATGTCATATTTTCGGAACCTTTCAACAAATTTACACCAAATTTCGCATACCAGCAGTGCTACAGTAGGTCATGTATACTGACATGATTTGAATGGGTCAGGCACTATTTTTAAAAATGGTGGTTTATAAATGATCTAGACAAGTTGGTAAGTTCTATTTCACAGTTCAACCAAACTTTTTGTGTTGCCAGTATCTGTTAGACGCGTCGTGTTAGACAGCCTCTTTTGAGGCCTTTTTTTTAAAAGATATGACCAAATGAGAAAATATGATTTTTATGCTTTATCTCGGGAATCAATCAACCGATATCGACTAAATTCTTCACAGAAGTGGCGCTACGGTACGCCGAGTAAACTTGTATGGTTCAAGTGGCTCAGACACTTACTTAAAAATTACGGGCGCGTAAATATTTCAGGTAAGTAAATCCTATAATTCAAAACATAAGACTGACAACACCCGAGGTCGATGCTCCGAATACTACCTCCGTAATGCAGTTGGTTTCCCGCTAGCTATTTATATGAGGTTTCCTGGGCTAGCGTCCCGGTTAGTTAAGTCACGTGTGTATTTGTAATCTTCTCTACGAGACTTCAAGGCCTACTTACCGACTAGGCTTTTAAGAAAAGCATTCGAAATATTGGCACCCTGCGTAGAGGACAGTAGGTTCGTTATTATTTCAGTAACTTCTTGTTAAAATCGGACTTTGTGCTGAAAACGTGCTATAAAAATTTTTCATTCACTGCCCTGTAATAAGGTATAATTTTATCTATAGCATGTCTTAAACTTCCTTCGCATATTTACGCCTTAAGGGCAGTATTGGACCTTCTCCAGTCAGAAAATCTTGCCGAGACACTATTTTTACATAACTCATGCTCACCTCCTTGAACGGTCTGTATCGTTGTCGAAAATTCTCGTAAAATTTAGTTCGGGTGATGGCAAGGAAACGCTTCAAACCGATGACGTAGGCACTGGCGTACTTGTGGAGAGGCGTTAGGAGACGCGAGGTAATGGTCTGCCGCGAACGACGGACGGGTCGCGGAATGCTAAAGAACACGGAAGTGAAACAGCACCCTCTAATGCGAATCACTGGACAGAAACGTGTTGAAAGTTGTCCGCCAATCAACGCCCGGTAACTTACTTTCCAGACGGAATCCCAACGAAACAAAACCTTTCGCAGCACGCAGCAGCCAATCAGAAAAACCTGCACAGAGAAATATTTCTTTGTATAGGGCCAACAAAATATTTAGTTGCTCAACAAAATATTTTTTTGAGTAAACAAAACTTAAAAAGCAACAAAATTAATTTTTTCACCCAACAAGTACATACTTGAATCAACAAAATCTCTATGCTAGGCCAAAATAAATTATACTGTCAACAAAATATTTAGATGAATCAACCGTATATATTTGTTTGGCCACTCAATTGATTGCTTTCGTTTGAAAATATACAGTTGGTAAGTTTGTTTGTATTTCTTGTGACAATTAGGATACAAACAATGGTTGGTAATGCATTTATTGATGCTTAGTAATGGTATAGATGTCACATTAAAACGAGTTCAACAGGAAATTGAAAAGTAAAGTTGTAAATGTTAAAATATTTACTTGCGCACGTTATCCAGTATTCGAAATGTATATATTTAAAAACATTCCTATTTTCTCAGTAATTACTTTAGCGGAGGTTGCTAAAGCCCGGCGCACACGACCATATTTTCCTGCGAGTTTCTCTAAGATAGTATTTGAGAGCTAGGCACTGATTTTGCTGCACACGGTATGGGTTTCCATGCGAGCTACTCTGTCAACTGGTAACGCCGGCAGCCTCAACAATTTGCGACAGGTGTCGAAAATAATAAACAATAAACTCTGTACGGCGAAGAAAGATTGCTGTAATTACACTTCTTTCACTTTTGGATCGCGAAAATAAAAATTGTAGACGAAGCAAACGACTGTGAAAAAGAGAATGGCTAGCCCGAAGTAACGAAAGCCGCGGTGTACTGCAACACTGCTTTTCGAAGAATTCGGGTGAGTACACAGATAACCTCAAAACTGTGTACAAACACGTATTTTCTATGCATCTACTAACACTGACAAAACAATCACTTTGCCACGGAGACAAAGTCACGTGACACGTTTCCGTGCTCTCGTTGGCTGAGATCGGAAACTAGCAAAGAAACACGTAGAGAAAATATAACCGTTCCAATCACGGGAACATAGTGGACTGGCCAGCTGAACTGCACGTAGGTATCGTGGGTATCTCCGGTGGGTGGGCACGTCCAGCGGCAAGCAAGACTACACGCATGCGCCGTCAGAAAGAAGATCGTCCCGCGTGCGGCGAACTCAAGTCAATGGAGTTCGGACGCAATCGGTCTAGGTTCGAATCTCTGTCGGGCTCCCAAAATTTTATGGTACCAACCGAAACTGTTGAATCTACGTAGAGTCAAACAAATATGTAGATGCAACCAAATAAGAACAACAAAACATTTTGGTTTCAAGAACGATAGATTTTATTTGCCCTATATAATTCATTTGGTCGCGCCAAGCAAACTTTGTTTTTTATTCAACAGAACCTTTTTCTCAGTGCGTTACCAGAGCCTCGCTCAGTCTATCAGCGGATTGGCACGTCCGCATCAACGAGACCGCCTTGCGATTTCAGTTCTGGGCACTTATCTATTCTGCGGCCGGACTTCACTTGAAAATGTGCATTCGTTATCGGCGCGAGCTCGCGTGAAAAGTAATTTCTTCGTTCTCGTCCTTAAATATACGCAACTGTGGTAACGCAAATTATTGTCGTAATCACAGACGCGAAAGAAATTTTTTTTAAGGAGTGCTAGTTTTGCTGTGACGGGCAATCACAATACATTTGAATGAGTTTCATGCTAAAAAAATAATAATAATAAAAAAACTTTTTATTGGAAATTACGAAACACAGTAACAAACAACAGTGTAACAGTGTTCAGAGACGTTCGTTTGAGACAGGGAGTTCTCGACGCAAACGCAGGCTTGCAACTGCGGAGCTGTACCTGCTACCCTGCTGAGCCCATCTCCGCGACGGGCGAACAAATCAGGCAGGGAATGAAGCAAATAGATAATGCGCGGAATGAAACAATGACCTGGCTACTACCCATCTTCAGCACTGCTCGATAGACTAGCTAGTAGATGGATCTTCACTTTATGAAAACAAAATATAAAATACGATGCTTCCGGAGTAAACATCCATAGGTCCGTTTTTTTTAATGTGGTTTAGTTTGCCTCTGGACTTTGGTGAAAGAGAGAGCAGTTGTGTAATTTGTCCGGTATTAAGGTTAGAGTAGAAATCGAGGAGCACATGAACCCAATTTTTTCATGAAATTAAGAAAATAACCTTCGGCACTCACTGCATTAATAGTCTTTCTTCTTACCAAGAAAGAAAAAAACAAGAATGAGCAAGTCCAAATTGATCGTAAAGATGATCATTTTCTTCGACATGCAGTTCATGACCATGGTTGAATGGCTACCTCAAGGTCAAACTAAACTGTAAAATAGGAGTATCATGGCTAAGCCGAGAGCTATCTGCTCGAGCATTCCTCATATTCGCCAACTATGGTACTGTATGACTTCTGCCTGTTTCTCGCAAAGTGAAAAGTGTTTTGAAAGAAACACAGTTTCAGTGTGTCGAAGAGGTTAAAATAAAAACGGCAGACGTTTTTAAGAGTGTGGCAGTTTTTGAGCCGGCAGAACTTATTTGAACAGTGGGACATATCTATACAGCGGTGCACAGGTCTACATTCGGGAGGGAGTTTCTTTGTAGGAGATATAAGGGAAAATATAATATTTTGGCACTAAACCACATTTATTTCGCTAGTTTCAATTATTTATATATATATATATATATAATGAGTATAATAGAATACCCCATCTTTGAAGGTCTATAATATCAAAACCAAACAACCTACAACTTTGATTGACAAATCAAATGAACCGTGGAACCGTGAAGTTTGTTTACCATACATTCATAAATGTTCAATGTGACCACCATGAGCAGCCCGAACGACATCTACGTGACAATCAAACTCGTTCGACGCTCTTGTCAGCATGTCCGGTGTTACTGTTTGGATGGCGTTCGTAACTCTCGTTTTGAGGTGGTGAGGGGGTGGCGAGTTCGCATTCGACACGTCAATGTGAAAGGGACGATTTGATACTTCCTTTATGGTTTGCCTCTCCCCATTGGCACCTAGCTGTTCGCGGATACCTGAACGAGACGTTGCCGCAACGCTGGATTGGCCGAGGAGCAGCTGGTGACCAGGCTCTTCATTACTGGCCCCCAAGAAGCCCGAATCTTACCCCGTGCGATTTTTTTCTATGGGGGTACATAAAGGGTCAAGTGTTTCGTCCACCATTGCCGGCTAACATCGACGACCTCAAAACGAGAATTACGGACGCCATCCAAACCGTAGCATCGGACATGCTGACAAGAGTGTGGAACGAGTTTGATTATCTCATAGATGTGGTTCGGGCCGCTCATGGTGGTCACATTGAACATTTATGAAGGTATGGTAAACAAACTTCACGGTTCCACGGTTCATTTGATTTGTCAATCAATATTGTAGGTTGTTTCGTTTTGATATTACAGACATTCAAAGTTTGGGTATTATTTTATACTGCACATGTATGTATGTATATATACTCGCCCTGTATCTGTATATATATATATATATATATATATATATATATATACACTCGTCCTATATATATGTCAGAAGTGACAACGCATTGTGTTCGCAGGTCTAGCATTCCTTGATGGAATAATTTATTTATGTCCTTAATACTCTGTATCTTTACACTGACCTTCCAGCGGACTTAAACCACTCAACTTAGTCCTGACGCCGTGCCATGGCGTACTTGAGAGTTAAAAGGCGAAACAGCCGCTGATTGCACGAACTCCGAACTGCACACAGTATCAAAACGGCGTCACTGGCCAGCAACATGTCGGAACGCCGCGCCGTCCGCCAATCAGCGCCTGGTGAACTACTCGCGAGCCGGCAGCCCAGCCAATAGGGATTGCTCCGCAGGAGGCAGTAATTGAGCCAGACACAAATCGCGTTCCCAGGGCCGCGCACAGTCAATCTTTCTATAAGTCATCTTCTTCTTAGCTTACCCTTCTAAAAAATACTATCATTCCTTTCCATGTTCATGTCATGGCTGGAGTCAGCTCATAACAAATGGCGGAGGCCCTTTAAAATCCCTACCTACCGATAAACACGTGAGTAATTTATCTCACACTTCCGCGCACTTCATATCATTATTCAATTAATGAAATAATTGAAGTGTAGAAGCTAATAACAATAACTGCGTGTGCTTTTAATGTGCATATTTGCTTATTATTGATGGAGTAGATTAATAATGCAATGTTTTGATACACACAGTTAACATAACATGATAAAACAAAATTAAATGGCTCATACTCCTAAAAAGCAATCTCCTTCGAAAAGATTTTAAAATTACATAACTGTTAACCCAATACCAAGTAATACGGAGGAGAATACACAGAATATTTTTTGATTGAAGCAGTAACTCAAACAGAATACACACAAGAAATTCATGGGACTTGCACGAGATAATATTTGCAAAGTTTACAGTCCACACAATCAGATACACGTATAGGTCAATTTTACACTGTCACTGCAGACTATGTAATCCTAATTCAAAATACAGTAGGAACAAGTTATCAAAATGTAGACGTAGTTTTAGTACCGAAATAGCTTAGTGAAAAATAAAATACAACACTACATAAAATTACTGACACATCACATACACAAACTCCAACCAAAGTGAACAACCACCACAATTTAATATAGCAATTCAGTGACCAGTGTCCTTGGAGAAATTTCATGGTAGCCAGGAAGAAGACATATAAGAATTTATAAAACAATTTGAAACAGGCCCGGAAATCAGTCAGTGGAATGAAGAGACGAACATTAAACGATTACAAGTACAACTAACAGGTCCAGCTAAAAGAGATTATGAAAACATTTTAAACAAAAATGAACCTCCCCTACTCACATGGCAAAGAATCACACCGGAATTAATTAATATTTTTGTCACAGAGGAAAGCATCACAAAATACAAAGGCAACTGTACAACAAGTGACAGAGCCCTAATGAATCATCCACTCTATATACCCAGGAAATAATTTTTCTGGCAAATAAGGTCAAACATAACATGCCAAAAGAAGATATTAAAGAAATAATGTGGAATTCTTTAGCACCTTCAGTGGTGGATAAATTAATTTTCATGCAAAACAACACATTAGCGGACATGATGAACAACATTAACACATTGAAACAGGCACACACAAATACAAACATAATATAGAAAACCACACAAGGCCATCAAACACTTTCACGAAAATCAAATAAAGCTGCTCAAAGAAGAAATGAATAAGCTTTCAGTTCACAAAGATACCATAAAGTTTGATGAAGTACAGCAAAATGAACAAAAATCATTTAAAACAAAAGGGACAGAGAAACANTCAAAGATACCATAAAGTTTGATGAAGTACAGCAAAATGAACAAAAATCATTTAAAACAAAAGGGACAGAGAAACAAATAGACTCTAGACATAAAATAAGAATCAACACATATATAACACCCATAATACCATCGCCTACCTTATTCCCCAAGTTCCACCTTATCCATTCTACAATCCAGCAATGGCACGCCCATACTTCTCTCCTCAACAGCCTATGTATGGCTACTAGTCTACACCTAACACATAAATTCAAGAATAAAAAAAAACCCGCAGTACAGGGTGTAAATGTCCCCGTCCACCCCCTGTACACTTGAACCCAACAAGGGGGAATACAAGCAGTATATATATNGTACAGGGTGTAAATGTCCCCGTCCACCCCCTGTACACTTGAACCCAACAAGGGGGAATACAAGCAGTATATATATGTGCAAATGGCCAGCAGATATTATACATCTAGTTAAAATTGTTACTCCATCATACCACAACATATGCATAGCATACAAATAAAGGCAAATAACAACCATACAAATTCGGGTAGTAGACTACAAAATCACATTGCCATTCAATTTGGGAACATGAAAGATTTCCAACAAAATAACACACACAGAAATGAGCAAGAAAGAGATAAAAATATAAATTGGAATACAGTATACATAAAGTAAATATTAAGGTGACTCAACACACAGCTTATAATATTAAAATTAGGGCACAGGAAATTAAGAAACAAAATAATCCACAGGAAACATGCCCGCTATGTTTCTATCAGGTATGCCCGCTGTTTCCAAATACAGATTTAAATTGGCAAAAAAACATTCCCCAAAAGTTCAAAAATTTTCAGAAAAAACACACTGTAACCAAATCAGAGAAATACCAGAGAATAGGTGAAAATGTACCTAACAGAACACATAAAGAGCAGAGTAAAAATTTAGGTTTGAAAGAAAAAAATAAAACAAAACAAATCAGAATGAAAGCTGTAATGTACAAAGGAAAGTACCCATAAAAATAATGACTCTTACAGAAAACATCATGACCACTCCAAAAATTACCATGCATACAAAAGAAAACCCTCTCTTAACTTTAATTGACACAAGTTGTTCGAAATCCTGTACAGCAGCAACGATGATAGAGAATAATAAATTAAAATCCATCACACAACCTATTAAAATAATAGCAGCAACAGAACTACCATCACCACAATATTACATAAACTTACATTTCTAAATTGAAGGACACACCTACATTAGTTTATTGTCATTGGAAACCTCAAATCAGACGCAATAATTGGTTGCGACTTCATTTGGAAACACCGACTAATACCAGATCTGTATGCAAAGGTAGAAACTTTAAGACATAACCATTATTTAATTATTACAGTTCCATTCAATGATTTAGATGAAGAAAATAGTATTTTCCTTTTAAAAACTATGCAGCAAATTCAAACACTGGAACTTGACGATCACCAACTTCCATAAACCCATCTTTACACCCGTACAAAAAGGAAAACGTAAACATTTTATTAGAGAAATATAAAGACATATTTCCATACAAAATTACGGAACTAACCGAAACAAAACAATACCAAATTAAAATTAATTTAACAACAGAAAAACGGATTCATTTTAAACCATACAGAATAGCTCCTATACAGCGAGCAGCAATTAAACCACAAATTCAGGACATGCTGGACGCAAAAATAATAGAAAAATCAACTGGTCCNCTATACAGCGAGCAGCAATTAAACCACAAATTCAGGACATGCTGGACGCAAAAATAATAGAAAAATCAACTGGTCCTTATGCAGCTCCATGTTTGATCGTACCAAAAAAGGACGGAACTTTACGCATGGTCACAGATTTCAGACGTCTCAATAGTTTTATCGCAGATAAAAATTATCCATTACCAAGGACAGAAGATATGTGACAAATATTTTATATCAATATCGTAGACTCCCAATGGAATTAAAAAGTAGCCAAAAATGTTTCCAAGAATTTGTAGATACGTTACTAGGTGATCACAAATTATAGTTAGTAGTATGCTATGCAGATGATATTTTTGTAATATGTAATGATTCTGAAGAATATGTAAGAAACCTCGAAAAATTACTTAAACGCATGACACAATTTGGAGTAAAATTAAATCCAATAAAATGTACATTTGTATCTCAGGAGATAAAAATATCCTACTTATATTATAAATGCGAAAGTCTGTGTGTATGTTTGTTACCACTCAAGTTCCATAACGGCTGAACGTTCCTGGAATCCAAGAGACGACGACACTTCTGCATATTGATAATTATATATTTAAAAAATGCAAAGGAAAATTGTTATAAACACCTACCAACCAACACGTATTGCACAAGCGACGAGCACTATGCATCGCATCAGTCGTTGCTAGAAAAGACCATGCGTCAGAAAACTGACGTGGTAGCCTTGGTTAGTACAGCAGAATAGCAGACGATTTCCTTACCAACCGATTGGAATGAAACCGTCAGAATTCAGATAACAGCCAACACTCACAACCCGCGTCACTAGCGGTGGAACGCAGTCACCCTGTCCGACATTGTGTGATCAACTAACATCTCGAGAATGTGAAAGGCAGCCAGGTGGTCGACCGACGGTGTAGGCATCGTGCCGTTCTCATCGAGCTGAAGGGATGGTACATACACTACAGTCGGTTCACGACTGGAAGAAACTTTTGAAAATCAACCTTTGAAAAAACACCCTAGCCGTTAGCGACATGCATATAACATTACAAACAGCGGCGAGCGCGGATACAGTTATGCCGTTAGGTTGCCAGCACAAAGAGAGGAAATAGTTCCAAAGTTTTAACGTAATTGTTAATTTATCGCTTACAAATGGGTGTCGAAAGGAATTGTATCTTATTATGCCAATTATTAGTGACGTGATGCTAACATATTTAGATTTCATCGTTTCTTGCATAGTCACAAGATTACGCTCAAGGTTAAAGTAACGCGGCCGTTTGTTTACTAACCTTCGTAGTCCTTGTGTTGTTGACACACGTGGCAGAGAATTTGTGCGATTATCTCGTTTAGCCTATAATAATTCATTTATTTGTCTTGTTTTACTAATATCCGCATCTTTATTATTTGGTTTTAATAACGTATGATTTTAATTTGTGCTCACTTTCAGTTCTAATTTCTTTTGTTTTTATGTGTTTCGTGCACGTGTCTTTCCTTTGCCACTTTATTCTAACGTTGCAGTATTTGCACATAAGAATTGTTTTCACATTGTCGAAGACGTAGAATCCTTCACTCGCAAACTCTGCCGTCCTGTCGAAAACCGTCACAACCATTTTTAAATAACGTTTTACAATTGCGCGAAACATTCGACTCATCCACCACGCCATTTTAACATCTGTAACAATTTCGATCAATACTGATGATCTTGCCTTCAATGTACGGGAATTTATCGAAAGTCACTAACAATCGATTGTAAATAGACAACAACTATCGATTCATCAAAATACTCGCATTTTGGGTTTATAAAATGAAATGTTTTTTCGCTGGCATCGCATATTCTTTTGTGTGAAATTCTTAAGATTAAAAACTTTACGCTTGTGGAATATCCAGTAATAATATATACATTACATGACTTTTATAATGGGTACGTGCATGTACGAACACATCTACACACAGTGGAATGTAAACATTGCATGTAAACATTGTCATGTGACTGCCACATGGCAGTCACATGGCAATGTTTGTTTACCTTTGGCGGAAGGATACGACATGGGCTCGAAAGTAAATCTTTAGCAGGGCTTCAAGAAAGTCTCTTCCAGTCGTGAACCGTCTATAGTCGAGGCAGAGTCAGGCTCCAGGGTGGCAGACCAGCCGAGACACTCCTGCACTTCCCTTTACGAGAGCGATTCAGCCATGCAAGGCAAGGTAAAAAAGTTATTACATTTTAAATACTATATACACGTACGTATTTTTAAGGGCGAAGAGAAACATGTGCACACTTTGAGGAAATCAATTTGCCTTATTCACAACAGCAGGAACCATGACAACAAACAACCATGACCTCGACCTTGGATAACATCATGTGACCTTGACCTTAAATTGACCTTGTATGACGTCATGCTACCTTGAAATTGACCTTTGTCCACCATCTCGAACAAAATATATTGCTTAAAACAAAAAAAAGTATCGCAATATTTTTTTGAAAATTTTTAAATCGCAGAAAAAATCGTAAGACGTTGGCAGCTTCAGGGAACGATTTCCCAACAGACATCATCCATCACGACGAGTGTTATTTGTTGTATCGATTGGCGATTATGGCAGACTGGTTCGTTGCAACCCCGAGAAAAGGGGCCTGGTAACTAACACGAGGACGACCCGTACAGCTGGGTTTGAAGAGGAGGTGCTGGCACAGGTTGAAGCGGTCCCCACTACAAGTACTCGTCGTGTTGCACGTTTCATGAACACAATATTAAATTTTAGTACAATGAGTGACTAAGGCGACAATAATTTTCGTTGAAATGTGTAAATAAATGAAGGTAAATGGGTTAGGAATAACATTTCGGGAGTTCCGCGGACTGGATCCCTGGCAAGAACGGAAGTTTGGCGTTGAAAAATGCAAAGTTTGGGGGAACGCAGCATACCTCTCCTCGAAGGTTGGAGGGAAGCAACCCATCTCAGTACCTATTTCCATCCTTCCTCTTTTAACCCCTAACCCTCCCGACCACTTGCAAAAGACCTCTTCTGTGGAGGTCATTTGATGCAGAGGATACCTTTTGTTGCTTCCGATGCTTGTTCGCGCATCGTTTCCACCCCGTTCGTGCTAGGAACTTCCAATTAGGGGTAGGAGCATCTCTTATGTGAGAGTTTCCCCCAGTCTAAGGAATTTTGGAAGTTTTGAGTTTATGG
>NQII01000059.1:1577269-1589752 GCA_002778355.1 Clitarchus hookeri | reverse complement strand
GGCCGCACGCGTAACAATATCACAAAGTCGTACATAATTTTCCTATTTGCATGCCGTCGCTACGTCATCCGTCTGGGAGTCCCGCGCAGCTGTTTAAGGCCCCCGCCTAGCTGGCGCTCGAACTGTGTTACTGAGTGTTAGAAACACGCGTTTTCTAACGAAACTGTTAAGCGTGCGTCCAATTTTCTGATCTGCGAAATGAACACCCTCTTCAAACGAGGGCTGTTGAGTGCTTTCAAGACGCCACGCTAATTAGAAAATAACATTCCGTAGTACTACATAATGGCTTTAAAAAAAGGGCTTTTTAAAAGCGTTTCATCTCAAAATATATGCGTCAGATACATACAAAACTACTCAGGGGCGATGCACTGAACATTCCTACAGCTTTTCCACAAATAAAATAACAGGGTCACCGCTGAATGTCCCATAGGTATTGTACACGCAGTGTGACGAGAACACTGCGCACCAGTTCAGAGACATGCGCTTAGCGGCGATGGCGTACTTGATGCGCGAGGCAGTATCGCCCTTATCGCTCCAGGTAGGCGGGAGCCTTAACACATCACTATCGAGCGAGGTGGCGCACTCGCATTCGGGAGACACGGATTTGATTCCGGGTCCGGCCATCCTGATTTCGGTTTTCCGTGATTTCCCGAAATAGTTTCACGCGAATTCTGGGGTAACTCCTTACAACAGCCCATGCCGATCCTCTCTCCGTCCGTACTCTTCTGAGCAACCTGCTCCGTCTGTAGTCACCCAACTGTCGACGAAATGTTAAGTCTTACGTACCTACCTACCAAGTAAGTCCTGTGTCATCATTCGTTTATCGAAACAAATTTATCTGTGCTCCAAGGCTCCTTCGATAGCTTTAACTGAAATGATACCTAGTTCTTACGAGACTATGTATTTCATACACTACTATCAATCATTTTTGTCAATTTTCAGTCAGTTACACTTCTGTAATTAAATTATTACCTACAACTTTCATTTATCCATCAAACGACGATGAACTATTATATATATATAATTTAATAGCTAGTAGAGTTACGATTGTTTATATCTCCTACATTAATGAAAATAGTAAAGGTGGACACCCTCTTATTTCATATAAATTTTTGTCACTGTCAGGTTTTATAGACTTTGATGCTGGTTTAAAGAGCAGGACTACCTCATTAACAAAAAAAAGTCATTAATATAACAAATTAGACAGCTTTCCTCTACATATGAATGCGAGTTAACTTTGAGATGTAGGCCATACACTAAGAATGCGATAAAAGGAATATGTGTGTTAAAATATCATATTTATATTGCCATCATTTTGAAAATAAGTGTCTGGTTCACATAAAATACATCAGTTTACATGCCAGCATACAAACTTTGGTTGAACTTGATTACAAGGTTTCATAGATACATTATAGTATGTAATCAAAAATATTTATATGGCCACTATTTTGAAACTAAGTGTCTTAACCACTTGAAACATGCCCGTTTACACAACGTACTGTATGCAGTATTTCTTGTATTCCAAATTTGATAGGAATTGGGTTGATGTGACACAAACGTTTTAAATTATTTCCCGTGGCTTTACCTTACAAAATGGTGGATGAACATGCTATTTGTTTGCATTTTCTGATGCTTGTAGTTGATCATTTCAGGAAACGAAGTTTGAAATTATAAAAACGGTACAGTGCATACCTGCAGTATGTAAAAAAATCTAAAATATTTACAGTATACGACGATCATGCTGAAAATAAGCTCCTTAGACATTTAAATAACTCACGGTATTATTACCTCCGTAGTATTAGTTACCTGCGAAGTTTGGCGCCAACATATTGAATACTTGTCGAGATATTATGTAAATGCTTTGTACTATTTTCCGGAATGGTGGTCTAATTTCAACGATCATCTCTAAACTAACGGTGTGTATGATAAACTGTAATAATGCGAAATTCTGTTTAAATTGGTTAAATGGTTCCCGAGATATGAATTGGCATCTTGAATGCCCGAGGAGTGGAGAAAGTATAGAGACGTAGGCAATCTGCAGGTTAGGCTGTGTAGTGGTCGCCCTCGTATTACTACACCACGCCAGGATCGCAGACGCCTAACATCAAATGCCAGGGTTTATGACATCCAGAACAACGGGTGTTCGTATCTCCGATATAACAATGCTCAGACGAATGCATCAAGTAGGTCTTCAATCCAGAAGGCCAATGGAAATTTTTGCACTGAATCAAAAGAGTCAGGCTTATCGACGGACCTGGCTGCATCTACATAGGACCATTGCAGGATGGAGTAATGTGATCTTTACCGGTGAGACCAGGATTGGTTTGCATTCTGAACTACACCAGACATACTATTTATGGGATGGAGACACTCTGTACGACACCAGCAGTTCAGATATGTTCAGGAAGTCCATTCATTCGCTAGTTTTGGGCTAGGATAATGGTGGGACGATGGACACTTTCAATTTCCATTCGAGATATTCTATGCACCGTCGTGAGGCCCTACAGATGCCATATCGGCGACCACTTAATCCTAGCCAATGGCAATGCAAGACCTCGCCGTACTGCAGCAAAACGTGAGTCTCTTCAAAGAAGCAACATCGACAGAATGGATTGGCCTGCACAGTCCCCTGACATGAATATCACTGAGCATGCTTGGGACGTGCTGAAAGTGGCCATTACATTGCATCACAACCCACCCGACACTCTCCAGGAGCTTACTGCAGCTGCCGCAGAGGAGCGGGATCGTTTACACCAAGAAAATCTTGAGGCCCTCACGCGGGGCATGCCTCACAGGGTGGAAGAACTCATCCATGTACATGGAGGACATACCTGTAACATTTAACCGATCAGCAACATCTTGCTGTGTATTGCATGCTGAAAGTAAATCCACTAACGGGATCCTATTGAACTCTTGTATTCTTCTATGTGGCATGCGATTGCCAAGCTGAACGCAAATTGCATGATCCTTGTGTTTGGTTTCGGAGTACTTAGTACGTAAAACAGCAGTACGAGTACGTGTACGGGCCTGGAATACGGACACGAAGCGTGCCAGCCGTGCACTCTGGGAGTCCAGTACAGGCATTGCCTAGGGAAATGGAACACGGAATATTTCCGACTGCATTTAACGACAGTATTACAAACTCTTGTTGAGGCGCTTAGTTTTATAAATACGGAATGTTTGCTTTTATAAATGCTGTACCATAATATTTGTTATTGGAATCATATTCCTGCAATTTCTCAGCAGCCATTTTTTATTTACAACGCACGGAAAGGTTTTAGCGGCAGCGACACAAGTCCCTTGCACGTAGGTGATAGCACTCTTGTAAAAAATGAATTGGCTATATTAAAATAATATATATATTAGTTCAGATACTTTACATTGGCTTAGTTTTTGTTTGAACTTAACTTAAGGCGGTGGCTTAGCTGACTCTTCAACTGCGTTGCAGCATGTTTGAAAAAATTGGATTTTTGACGAAAATATTAAACGTGCCCCAGAAATGTTTGCCTAGAAAAAGAAAACACATCACAGACGAGAACATACCCATTCTCCTCACATCACCAGGAACACTCATTGGAGAGAGTCTTTCACAACACACTGCCTCGGAAGTATCTTCACCTGCCGCTAAAGCTTTCTGTAAATTTACAAACCTTCGTAAAATACAATACTATCCTCTGTAAGACTGATTATTTATGACGTTAAAGTAGCATGATATTTTTAATACACTTAGAAAAATGTTTGTACGACAGAACAGTTAGAAAAAAAATGTTTGTACAGAACAGGAACTGCTTTAAATAGAAAAGTCATATTTAAACATTATTATTACGTTTTGTGGTAAGCATTTTACTTAAAAATACGTGATTTTTTTTCCCCCCCTAAATATAACTGAAACAATTTTTGTACTTCTATCATATTTATTCATCACAGTCGTTTTCTAGAACACAACAAAATTATAAAATTTTCTGTCCTCAACAATGCAATTTAATATATAAGCATATGTATGGCAATATTATACAAATACGATAAAGAAACTTAATCTGTAACTTTGTCAGGCATAAAAAATTTTTACTTTCACAATTTGATTAATTAAAGAGTATGTAAGAAACAGTAAGTAAAATAATTTCTTAAATAAAAAATTTTAAAGTTTACTTTTAGGATGAGGAGAGGTAATTAATTACCTTGCAGGTGAAACCTATACATGAATGAGAGCGTATATAACTTTCTCCCGACAAACTATTATTTGTTTAAAAAATTNACAGTAAGTAAAATAATTTCTTAAATAAAAAATTTTAAAGTTTACTTTTAGGACGAGGAGAGGTAATTAATTACCTTGCAGGTGAAACCTATACATGAATGAGAGCGTATATAACTTTCTCCCGACAAACTATTATTTGTTTAAAAAATTACGTAACTTCCCTGTTTACGTCACGTTTAATTTCACNACTATTATTTGTTTAAAAAATTACGTAACTTCCCTGTTTACGTCACGTTTAATTTCACCAATGTTGCGATAGATATTGAATAATACGTTTGCGCCAACATTCAACAATTTTGTCCTGAATATTACCGGTGGGCCATCAAGGGGTATTTCATCAGGATAGGAGATTGCGGAAATGAGGCGAATCGGGGGATGAAGATCGTCTTTTATAAAGAGCAAATGCCAATAAATTTTTCACAATTATGTTCACATTTACGTAGATATGTGAATATAATTTTTGCGTAAATTTTTAGGTGGTCTACAAACATGAAAATTTGAAACACTTGCACAGGGGTAATATTTAACATAGTTGGATCTTCAAGTGCCGCAGCTTCTTTTCTGTAATTGTACGTACGTCAAGATTGTGAAAATTTACAGGCTTATTGCCTGTAGGTTGGTTTTCCCCGTATCTCGTAAACAGTCATTATTTTTTTTGCCCCCTTTGTTAACCATTTAGTTGACGTCTTTGTGAGAAGCCGATTTTATTATTGGCTACGCCCCATCCGGTTCGGCCTCTTCTTCGGCCGCAGGTTTATTATTCCCTCAATGTTCTCAAGAGAACTTCAAATAAGCTGTCGCCCAATTGAAAACTGAAACGCGGTCCAGTACAAACATTTTTATTGACTTTTAAATTCTCCACTTGATGGCGGGTGTCCAATCGAGGGATTGTCTACATGCCAGACAAACTTCGTTAATGTCGCTCGCGTCCACGACTTACTCAGGGTTCGAACCGGAACCCCTTGGTCGGAACGACCCTCGAGCGACTTCGTGACGCATGCCGCCTGTGCGCGGTGCTGTTACTGAATGCAGGCACAGAGTAGAAAGTACGCAGAGGAGAAACGACGTGGCGGTTCCTTTGACGTGGGCGTAGCCGTTCTCTGATTGGCTACGCGAGGCTCTGCGAACCGGCCTCGTATCTGATTGGCCATTACACGCTGCTGAAGATTCCGTATTGGCTGGACTGCCAGCTGGCGAGTAGGTTACNGCCTCGTATCTGATTGGCCATTACACGCTGCTGAAGATTCCGTATTGGCTGGACTGCCAGCTGGCGAGTAGGTTACCCGGCGCTGATTGGCGGACGGCACTCCAACATGTCGCTAGCCAGTGATGCCATTTTACCGACGTGTGCATCTAGAGTTCGTTGACTTATTGGTTATTTCGCACGTGTTCTTAATTATTCTGTGAGGTAGGCCCATGATGCTGTTCCGAGGTGGCCGCGAAGATCAACATTGCCAGTAACAAAGCGAAAACCACTGGCTTGCTTTGCTAGTACGTTTGTAGTACGATCAGGGCGGAAATTAGTTCCTACGATATGTCTTAATTTTTAAGCTGAAAAGGCGTTATTCAATTATCAATTGTGTTCTTAAATGTTTTTCAGTATTATGTTACAATACTCTACGAGAATGCAAAATGATGCTGGTTTCCAACTTCGAAATATGTTTGTGTTTTGTTCCCGTGCGAAAACGCCCCAAAGCGACCAGTGTTGTGCAAGATGGAGGACGCAGTCAGATGTGCTGAAGCGCCACCACGTGTAAAAAAATACAAATAACGCAGAAATGAGTGCGAATAACTTAATTATGAATTAAAATAATTAGCTTCGTTAAAAACACGCATCTAAAGTTAATATCGCATCTATGGCGCAAAAGCGAAGGTCTGGATCTGACAGCATGTGTTGGTGCGCGGACAGCGGCGGAGTAATACAAGCTGCCACCTCGGACTCGCACAGTAATGCGACATGTTCACCAACCCAACCAGGAGGGGCTCTTCAAACCACAGGCGGCTGTACATCAAGGGGCAAAAGGCCCCGACTGGGACCTCACTTTTGCAGGGTCCTCGAAAATTCGTTCATAATTTTTATCAATATCAATTAAGAGAAATAATCTAATTTGTCCTTTAGTTAAATGTACATNTCGAAAATTCGTTCATAATTTTTATCAATATCAATTAAGAGAAATAATCTAATTTGTCCTTTAGTTAAATGTACATGAGAAATTTTAGTTTTATAATGCATTATTGTATATAATTACAAGCCGAATTAGCAGTACGATAACTGCTTATTACACTGCCAGCGAGTTAATACGTATGTATGTAAAGATGAGTGACAAGCAAAACTGTATACAAAAACGGCAACTTGTATCACAGTTGACTCTTGAGTTCAGTTCATCGTTGTTTTAATAAGTGGGCTCCTCTCAAATAGATGTTGTTTCCGGGTCCTCAGTAATGCTACTGCTTGAAAACACGCGCACTGGACTCGAACCCAGGGCTGGCACGGAGCTGCGGCGAGCGCAACGCCGTCGGCGGGGAGCGAGAAACGGCGCCGCCNTCGAAAATTCGTTCATAATTTTTATCAATATCAATTAAGAGAAATAATCTAATTTGTCCTTTAGTTAAATGTACATAAGAAATTTTAGTTTTATAATGCATTATTGTATATAATTACAAGCCGAATTAGCAGTACGATAACTGCTTATTACACTACTGCCAGCGAGTTAATACGTATGTATGTAAAGATGAGTGACAAGCAAAACTGTATACAAAAACGGCAACTTGTATCACAGTTGACTCTTGAGTTCAGTTCATCGTTGTTTTGATAAGTGGGCTCCTCTCAAATAGATGTTGTTTCCGGGTCCTCAGTAATGCTAGAGCCGCCACTGCTTGAAAACACGCGCACTGCACTCGAACCCAGAGCTGGCACGGAGCTGCGGCGAGCGCAACGCCGTCGGCGGGGAGCGAGAAACGGCGCCGCCGACGCCGTTCTTTCCCCTCTCCCCCCCTTTCTCTCCAGGCACGAGAGGAGCGACGGGACGCGGCGCACGTGAGAACAACCTTTACGGGGGCCCGCCGCCGGCGTGGATAACGGCTCNTCCACCCCTCTCCCACTCTCTGGACGAGCGAGGTAGCGCAGTAATAAACTTTCGCACTCTCGTTCGGGAGAGCCTGAGTTCAATCCTTAGTCCGGCCACCCTGATCTCGGTTTAGCAAGGTTTCCAGAAATCGCTCCAGACGAATACTGGCATGATACCTTATAACAGGTCGTGGTAGCCAAGATTACTTCCACTACATGTTGGAAAGATCAATGTTAAAATTTTGGCAACCAAACATTTTCTGCACTAGGTAAGCGCTAGTGTCGCACGTGTACCAGATTTTCTCTATATTTTTACATAAAAAAACAGGACACGTTACGCCCTACCTCCCCACCAATCTTCCAATTTCTGCCCTTTTTACATAGTTCCAACATTTTTTTTTAGAGATTTTAAATTTATTCGGTTTATTAACAACCCCGATAATATCCTGGAAGACTGATCGTGGAAGGGATGCTGTGACAGCTTACAAACTAAACTATAAATTCACTTAGACCCTACAGTATAAAAATTACACACACATACAAACAACAACAAAAACAACAACGACGCGTTATCCAAGTCTCAAACTAAGAGACTATCTCACTAGTAGACGTCTGGCCAACTGCACCACTAAGTCCGGCCAACACACCACTAAGTCCGGCCAACTACACCAGTAAGTCCGGCCAACTACACCAATAAGTCCAGCCAACACACCACTAAGTCCGACCAACTACACCAGTAAGTCCGGCCAACTGCACCACTAAGTCCGGCCAACTACACCACTAAGTCAGGCCAACTACACCACTAAGTCCGGTCAACACACCACTAAGTCCGGCCAACACACCACTAAGTCAGGCCAACTACACCACTAAGTCCGGCCAACTACACCACTAAGTCCGGCCAACTACACCACTAAGTCCGGCCAACTACACCACTAAGTCCGGTCCCTTCGCTGTGTAACTATCGCGAGAGCGATAAATGAAACTGATAACTGACAACATGATAAAGCATCAGCCAAGAAAAAGTGTTCGAATGACATGTTGGAAATGTGACTTAAGACATCCAATATCAGCATGCTCTAGCCAGGCTGTTAGGAGATACAAATAAACAGAGCAGGCCTCAAAAAACCTGAATTTAGATTAAAGATAAAAAAATTTTATTGTCAAGCATGGCTTAGCATATCATTATTACGCGAAAGAAAATTGGGAAACGGATGGTAAGAGTAATTGCTATGGAACGCTTGGCTGAAATTTCTAATGTAAGACAGTATTCTCTTGGCTATAATCCCAGGTTTCATACATCTGATATACTTTTCTTATTACATAAAATATTTTCACAAATTTTCTCTTCTCTGAATAAATAAGAGCTAAGTTCATGTTATAAGATAACGAACGAAATACTTCTGAAAAAAACTGTTTCATGCTAATCAATAGACAACAAATAAAAATTGTGGATTTTTACACTGTTCAAATTATATTGTGTAATTTACCTTCTATTTAAAGAAAATAAGTACAACTTTTACAGCAACCTATTAAGTTTGAGAAAAAATACACACCAAATCGCAAATAAAATTAATAAATGCTGCTTTTATAAAATTTTTATGATCACTTGGACACTTACGACAGTGTTACTAAATTAAATGAACTTTTCGTTGAAGCGGAAAAAATAAAATAAAATAATTATTATTCCATACAACTATTTTGAACATTGTAAACTTACATAGGCCTATAGGATAAAGTGTTACAGCGTAAATTCCCTCAATTATAAATAATAAAATAATTATGTTAAAAACCAGCATGTGAATATAACATGTTTTCAAATTTGTTAAATAGTAATAGTACGTTTTACATATTTACAAAAATGCACTATTAACTGCGGGAGTTTACATTTTGTCACCAAAGTAGTTTTGTGCAGTATTGATCTGTTATAGACTGTTCACGGTAAAGTGAGCACTTTTGATGCCCTAGTTACTGTTTAATTTCAGCAATTTTTTACGCTTTAATCACCTTTTTAAATCGATATTGCCATGCTAGTAACAAACACAGTGGGCATATTCCACCGCACTCTGAATTTAACGTCTAAGGCTAAAATAAAATATATTCATTGTATATTATTCCAAATGACAGGGCTTTCAAAAGTGCTCACTTTGCCGTGAATAGCCGATATACTTTTGAATTAAAATTTCTTTAAATTTTCAAAAATAACAATTATTTTTATTTTTATTTTGGTGCATGTATTTGATTGTAATAGCATGGTTTTTCTGCTCTAAGCTTTAACTTCATAGCATCACTGAACTAAAAAATTAGCATAAGTCCCATATTAGAAAAATTCGAGGTGCTTCAACGAAGGATCTCTCGTTTATGAATTGATGATTTGATGGGTTGGCATACCTCAATGTCTTGCCTATTGCTTTTCGGAAAATTCTTGATTTTGGTGTAAGCGCCATATGGACACTATTCTAAGTCATCTACAGCAGTGTGACAACGGCAGTGATTAAGCAACTCCACTTTGTCAACCCGCATCTGTTTATAGGTGAGGGATTCCTGATGCTACAATATTTTCTCACTTTATGTAAGTAATCACGTTATTAGCTTGACACTGTTTTCTTATTTATAAGTCTTTAATCTTGTGCAGTAAGTAAACACGTATTGGTCATTAAAAATAAACTCAAAACAAAAGTTTTTACGTCTACGAACTTCATATTTCACAACCTCGAAAAATATGACGAAGAGAGAGAGAGAGAAAAAAAAAGGAACTAAGATAAAGATATGGTAAACACACAAAGTCAAAAAAATAACAAAACAACTTCCAAATAAAGTTTATGCAGCTTTATTAAACGTACAATCAACTAATAATTTTTTGAGGAGAGTCCTATACTTTCCAAGTGACGACTATCAGATTGCGAATTCACCAGCTATAGCATTAGGGACAAGCAGTGCATGATGGAGCCGTGCGCAATTATGCAGTGTGATGCTATCTTCCTTCGNCGGCAGTGATTAAGCAACTCCACTTTGTCAACCCGCATTTGTTTATAGGTGAGGGATATCCTGATGCTACAATATTTTCTCACTTTATGTAAGTAATCACGTTATTAGCTTGACACTGTTTTCTTATTTATAAGTCTTTAATCTTGTGCAGTAAGTAAACACGTATTGGTCATTAAAAATAAACTCAAAACAAAAGTTTTTACGTCTACGAACTTCATATTTCACAACCTCGAAAAATATGACGAAGAGAGAGAGAGAAAAAAAAAGAACTAAGATAAAGATATGGTAAACACACAAAGTCAAAGAAATAACAAAACAACTTCCAAATAAAGTTTATGCAGCTTTATTAAACGTACAATCAACTAATAATTTTTTGAAGAGAGTCCTATACTTTCCAAGTGACGACTATCAGATTGCGAATTCACCAGCTATAGCTTTAGGGACCAGCAGTGCATGATGGAGCCGTGCGCAATTATGCAGTGTGATGCTATCTTCCTTCACATCGTTGATCAAGAATGCATGGAGGAGGTTAATCTGCTCTCAGTCGGAGCTACTGGCAGAAGAAAACAGCGTAGTCATTACAGCGCTCCTGTCCATCTTAAGGCACTTCTCTAGTTATCTAGGTAAACAATGGACAAATCATATAATATTCTGCACATAGTGCAATTACAACAAATCTGTCTTGTACTGGTGACGTTTTCGTTCCTTGGAAGCTACCACTCTTACAGCTCGAGATGCACTATAACGAAAAGCAAACTGAAAATATTTTAGGCCACAAGAAACCTTCTGAAGACGTCATCATCAAGACCATAAAGATTGCGTACTGAGGAAAGCCAAACAACTGGACCAAAATCGGTGACTTTTGGTGAAAAAATAGTATTTAAACTGTATTTCCACCAAATTTTTTCGCATCGATAGTACATACAAGAGGCTATCTCAAATTGCAAGACGTTGAAGAAATGGAACATGCCATACCCAAACTCAGGGACATTTCCACTTTTTTGCCCACTTTGTTCCATATGTACTCCAGTATTTCGTATCCCTTTGTATTAAATGTTGTAAGAAGGCACTAACACATCTTCCACAAACCCCATGGAAATAAAAAAAACTTCCTGCCTAGAATTTTTTTTTCAGCTAAACATCTGTATGGTTTAATCATTATTGCCTTCAATTGCGATAATGACTAAAATCAGTGCTATCTTTAAGAGCCAGTGCCTCTTCGTAAGCGAAGCAGCAGTACAGATCACAAAATGCTCAGCAAACTAGGAAATATGTTATTACTGTCCAAATGTCTACCTTTAGCGTATGCTTAGTGTGAACAAAATACTACTAATACTTTTAATGCAAAACGTTAACTCAAATCAGATATGAATATATGAAAATGCGAAGAAAGGCATAATACTTAACAAGTTTGGACATACGAATTGACATATCTCTCTTCAAACCCTCTTTATTTAGATGGAAATTTGATACAGATTTCTATCTTTAATTACCGTTGTATATAATAATAAAATATAATATGTATTCCATAAGTGTTTTATATACATTTAGTTGATTATTAATTCGAATAGTTGAATTAAGTTTTTTTTTTAAACAGCTCTGCTATAGTATTGACTTTATGGAGCTTACGACAATTCGTCAAGTTCAGCGACGATATTCTATACACACAATGTCGATACTAGTCACAGTACTTGTATTAAATTTGTATTGAGAAAAAATATCTAAAATCAAATTATGTTTCTCTTAGAAATTGTATATTTTTATGCTATACGCACGAATCCCAGCTGTTTATGAGTGTATGTGAACCCTACACGTTCTTCAATAGTCTTATTTTTGGAACCCAGTAAAGAGTTTGGATTGTATGTGGTAATACGAGGGTCGCTACAGGAAGACAGGCGGCTTCAGTGAAAGTGCACCGGCCGCCACTCCAGCGCTGTGTCCTCCGAGAGTGGAAAGAAGTGGAAGGGGGGGCGGTGTGTCTCAGGACCTCCCCTCGCCGGGCCCACGGGCTTACGGCGTGTAGCGCCGTGGTGCGCAGGAAGGATCGTGGAAGGCAAAGCTGAGGAGGAAATGGTGTATGGTGAGTGGAAAGGGGGGAGCGGGTAGAGACGTGCAAGCAACGGCTAACGAGCTAGCTGCCTCCGACGCCGCCTCCGACGCCGTCGCCGCGGCCGCC
>NQII01000059.1:1560631-1577116 GCA_002778355.1 Clitarchus hookeri | reverse complement strand
GGGAGGACGGATAGACGGACGAGGCAAGCGACCGGGCAGGCCGAGTGTCCCGCACCACTTTGCATAATTAGAAAAAAAAATCCCGCCAAACCTTTTGCCGTTCTAGGAGAGACATGTGAGGAGGAAAGGAAGGAGGAAGATGGGTGGGGGTTCGCGACTCGGAAAGGACGTGGGCCTGGAAACGGGAGGTGACAGGAGGATTTGGAACGCGCGCGGGTTCGTGACCACGACACGCCGGCACGCACGTTAGGAAGGTCGCGGAGGAAGGGGGAGGGGGACGTGGGGAGGGATGACAGTGCCGCGAGTTAAGCCCTGCCACGCTTCTACTTTTCTCCCCCGCCATACCGCGCGCTAGCAGCGGCGCGGGAAAGAGGAGAATATGAAACACGCCGGGCCCCAGTTCCGAACCCCTTCAAAGGAGACCCCCGTGGGGGTTACAGTGACGAGTAGGCGTTAGAGGGGGTGGTCTCGCTGTTCAAGGGGGAGAGGGGGTAGACATGCGACGTTTTATCCGTCGTGCATGATTCACGCCGGCTCGCATGGAACTGCCGGGGTAATGCAGGAAGCGGGATGGGGGAGCGTGCAATATTGAAAAGGGGAGCATGGAAGAGTGGGGCGGGGAGGTGACATAAACGGGGGCACGAGGCACTGCAGGCTGACGGCGGCCAAGCTGCGCTCTGGGGACTGATCGCTCCCCCCCTCCCCTCTCCCATCACACCCCCTAGCACCACTTCTGAAGGTTTAATTCGGCCCCGGGATTAAATCAACGTCCACACTCCTCACTCCTCTCCGTTCTCAAGGGCGCAGTGAAAGTGGTTCTGTGTTTGACGAGCGAGCCGATTGAACGTCTTATTGCAGCTCCGAAGTTCGAGTTTGTTGTAAGAGCACCGGTATTTGACACACCTGTACGTTTTGAACACGTGACGTTCCGCTTGTATGTGGTTGCACCGATGAAATACTGTATCACTGCCCAGGGAGATATTTCTCGTAGCATGTACGCTGTTAGGCGATATTATTTTTGCAACTGATTTCCCTTTGCAGTTCATCGGTCACGTAAGGCTACTGTACCTAGATCTGCGTACAGTTCTCGCCAAGCTACGTTTTCTCTGCAACGTGGTCATGCCATTGTTGCCTAATTGTGCCCTTGTACCTTTAAATGACTTAAAATACATTTTACTCATTGAGTAGTCCTTATTTCCAGGTCCCTTTCCCGCGAAAGATGCTGAAGAACATTACTGTGGCTAGGATCCGTAGGCGTTGCTCTCGTTTCAACACAGGCAGAACTTGTCGCGGAAGTTTACAATGTTGCAGAAATTATTTTCCTTTATGTTATGTGGAACTTTCCAAGGCCCGGCAGTGCCTTGAACATACTCTATTACTGTACGTAATGTTTTTTTTAATCATAATAATCACATTCTCAGACTGCACCAAAATCTCAACTGAAGGGACTATTGTTTTGATTGTAAACAAGCCTGGACGCTTCTCAGACACAATGAGCTTTAATACCTTTATCCTGTGACCACGTGTGTAAGTGCCCATTTAAACCAGGTCGTTGACAGTGTAAAGTTCAAAGACATGCCGCCAAAACTGTTTTTTGAACAAAAGTTTAAAAACATATTTTTATGGAAATAAAAAATGCTTTTATTGAAATACATTATCTAGCTATATCAATAAATTAATTTTGATTTAATTTATTAGTAAATTAATTAATTAACATTTCAAATATCCCAAAGATACCGCAATATGTACACCCTTCGTTATAAAAATTGCGCACCCAGTAGCAGACATAGGAATGGAATGAAACTTGGCACAGACAATTGGAAAGATGATCTTATTACGACCTTAAAACAAATAGGTCTTTTATTTATAGAAAACTATGCACGTGAAAAGTACCTTAAAAATGGTTGCATCGCCCCTCGAAGACTGTCCCACAGTTGCAACTGCCGCTACATTGCTGATTGCTGAAGCTGCCATCTGATCTGGCTCTGTATATGTTCTATAGGCGACAAGCCAGGATACCTGGCTGGCCAACAAATGGTGTCGACAGCGCCATGAAGGCAGCGTGGGTGGCATTGCACTGTTGGGAGACTGCTGAATCTCTTGAACGTACTGCTGTGCCGTCAGTATTTCCTCGATCACTACCAGGGAAGACCGAGGATCACAGGAGATGAAGCCCGGATTTGTGCCCAGTGCCACCTCATGCTATGGCATAGTTGTCACCCGCTTGCAGACAGATTCTGGATTCATCACCGATGACGATGCATCGCCTTTCCTCGGCAGTCCATGTCACTAACTGCGACCAAACTGCGAACCAGGTCAAATATTTCCGGGAGTCAATGGAAGACGGTGTAAAGGACACTGAGAACTCTAGTCAACTTCTGCAAGTCGCCTAGCAGTACTGTGGTTGAAAACAGAGATCACTGGTGATGCCATTGCATNTAACTCTAGTCAACTTCTGCAAGTCGCCTAGCAGTACTGTGGTTGAAAACAGAGATCACTGGTGATGCCATTGCATGTCTCTGGATGAGTGGAGAGAGAAAATGTTGGTTGAATTCGCGCCTCTTGGACGATGAGACGTAGTTCTGGGTCACCCAAAGCCTTCTCGGAGTGTATGTTCCCTTGTGTTGCCCCTGCTTACAAAACTAGACGGCGAGCAATATCTTAAACGACCTGCCTCCCGCGGTTCAGTGATTCGTCCTTTCTCAAACTCTTAAGTTGTTGATACCTGCGTCGAATACATCCCCGATACATATTGGCTGTCCACTGACGTTCCGTACACACGCTTTCTGTTTGTATCTTACACTCTAAATCTGAAACAGTAATTTTAATTAGTATTATAATTAATTTACTGAACTGTTATCTACTGAAGAATAAGTGGAATGCCATGAGGTTTACTGTCAGGAATCAGTAAAAACCACTGTTTAGTCAGTGAGTACCAGAAACTAAACATTATCAATATAATTTTAGTGATCCAAGCGGAGAAGTTTCGACAGATTTTGAGCAGTTTTAACTGTTTCGATTTAAGAGTCTATAAAGCTTCGCCCTACGAATGTTTACTTATAATTTCTGTTCTTTTTACCTGACTATGGCGAAGCTAAAGTAGGGTAATATTTTCGAGGGTCTGTTGGTGTACGGTTGCACCAATTTTGACAGACGAGGTATCGTTGGATTCTTCTTGACATAGCGGTTGACATATTATATGGGACGTCACGAGGTGTTCAATATGCCGGACGCCAGCCGCCATAATGTTTCACTCAATTTATTTTCCAAACCCCAGTAAAATGGGTATCAAATGAAATATATTGGCAAAAGGGTGTGTGTGTATATAAATATATGTATGTATGTGTATATATATATTAACTATCACACTGTCAGACTTACCTGCATAAAAGGAAAACTCTTTGCAAAAGGATTCCAAAAATTATAAAAAATAAATTATTCATAAATAAAGTAAATAAAGAACATTGAAATATATATAGAAGAGCCTGGAACCATGGCCAAAATACCAACAGCTTTGTAGGACAGGCTCCAATACATTTTTTACGTACAGGACTATGCAGAAGATAGTTCTGTATTTTCAAATAAAGTATTTGGTTACGTCACGTTTATTGCGGTACCATACATCCGCCTACGGGTCAGCAATGGAAAAAAGTGAACGTCTAAGTAGTTCTTCTTTATGATAATGTTTTGGCACCGTCGGCAATACTATACAACGCTACTGCCAGTTATAAGTGTATACCATGTTGCTTTTTTTATTTACGTTGACTTAGCGGAATTTTTAAAACCACAGTGTGTAACGTTAATACGCAATACCTGATCTTGTCTAGCGTAATATAGGCCTGGATGGAAAGAAGTTTTGTACCTATTTATACAATGTAAAAGAAATAGGTAAAATTACCTTTTTAATGTAAAGTAAGGTAATATTAAGGAATTTAGCACTTCTGAGGCATAAAGCGTGGGAGCGCTAGAGGTGACAGAGGCATTCACATCAACTCTCTCGTCGCCTCTACGCACAAAGCACTGAACTGGCGTGCAGTCTTGCCGCCGATAACGCGCCTATATAAGACTTTCAGTGGAGATCCTACCATTTTATGACGTAATAATAATACATGTTTGATGCACATCCCTATTTCTTTTTTTATGTTTTATACAGGAATTTTTATACCTAAAAANATTTAAGAGTCTATAAAGCTTCGCCCTACGAATGTTTACTTATAATTTCTGTTCTTTTTACCTGACTATGGCGAAGCCAAAAGTAGGGTAATATTTTCGAGGGTCTGTTGGTGTACGGTTGCACCAATTTTGACAGACGAGGTATCGTTGGATTCTTCTTGACATAGCGGTTGACATATTATATGGGACGTCACGAGGTGTTCAATATGGCGGACGCCAGCCGCCAAAATGTTTCACTCAATTTATTTTCCAAACCCCAGTAAAATGGGTATCAAATGAAATATATTGGCAAAAGGGTGTGTGTGTATATAAATATATGTATGTGTATATATATTAACTATCACACTGTCAGACTTACCTGCATAAAAGGAAAACTCTTTGCAAAAGGATTCCGAAAATTATAAAAAATAAATTATTCATAAATAAAGTAAATAAAGAACATTGAAATATATATAGAAGAGCCTGGAACCATGGCCAAAATACCAACAGCTTTGTAGGACAGGCTCCAATACATTTTTTACGTACATGACTATGCAGAAGATAGTTCTGTATTTTCAAAGAAAGTATTTGGCTACGTCACGTTTATTGCGGTACCATACATCCGCCTACGGGTCAGCAATGGAAAAAAGTGAACGTCTAAGTAGTTCTTCTTTATGATAATGTTTTGGCACCGTCGGCAATACTATACAACGCTACTGCCAGTTATAAGTGTATACCATGTTGCTTTTTTTATTTACGTTGACTTAGCGGAATTTTTAAAACCACAGTGTGTAACGTTAATACGCAATACCTGATCTTGTCTAGCGTAATATAGGCCTGGATGGAAAGAAGTTTTGTACCTATTTATACAATGTAAAAGAAATAGGTAAAATTACCTTTTTAATGTAAAGTAAGGTAATATTAAGGAATTTAGCACTTCTGAGGCATAAAGCGTGGGAGCGCTAGAGGTGACAGAGGCATTCACATCAACTCTCTCGTCGCCTCTACGCACAAAGCACTGAACTGGCGTGCAGTCTTGCCGCCGATAACGCGCCTATATAAGACTTTCAGTGGAGATCCTACCATTTTATGACGTAATAATAATACATGTTTGATGCACATCCCTATTTCTTTTTTTATGTTTTATACAGGAATTTTTATACCTAAAAATGAACGTGAAAACACCCGTTCGAGCCATTTTCAGTATCACAAAAACATGCTTCAGAGAAAAATTGAGGCACTGAAAACCGTATACAGATGCGTAACGTTTTTTAGATGCTATTTGTAAGCGGACCTCCCTCAGACACGTTGGGTGGTTTTTTTTAATAAAACCTACCAAGGCGGCCACCTTAACTATAACGTATATATAAATATTATATTTAAGAACACTCGGGAGTATTAAGTACTGTTTAAGTCAATATTACCTACATCCTTAGACAAATAGTAACTGAAGTCACAATTCTAAAATCCTCAACTCTCGCCAGTAAGTGGGCGCGAACCACGGTCCTCTATACTGAGAACCCAGTCCGCTATCCATTACACCACAGTTGTGGCAATAATTATTAAAGTACGAAATTGAATTAACCATAAATATTTTTAAAAAGTATTAATTTAAGTTACCTGCACAATTTTTAATTAAAATGATTGTACAAATCTTTCCTTGATAAATTAGTTATTCCTGGAACTGGTTATAATAATTATTTTGTGTAACCGATAGCGTAGTTAGTTTTGTGAAGTACAAAGCAAAGTTTGTGTAGAATTTCTTAGTTTCTTTATTAGTGCTTTCCAAGTCTTTTAATAATTCCCTTGACCAAGAATTACGCGGGTAAAGATAAAGGTGTATATGGAGATTTGAACACGGGAACAGAAAGCAATAAGTTTTCAACGGTCTGTTACACATTTTCTTATGTCTTTTTTTTTCACAGACTTTCTATTTGTATCTAATTTATAATTGTGTTTTACAGATTTTCTAACTTAATATTAATTTTTATTGCTTAGAATTATGCCTGCGCTAAAGAAGAAGCTTTTTTTCCAACATGGCGTCTCGTTTTGTTTCTTCCTCCCCTCCAGCTGTTGAGACAATGCTGAGGAGATGCGTCGTAAGGTAATTTTCCCATCCATGGATGGGATTTTCCACTGCTATGTAAGTGAATTTTACTCCAGGAAAATAAAGGAAAATATGTTTCCCAAACAAGTTTGCGAATATTACCTTACAATTGTCAGGTAGTTTTCTCAATATTTTTTACAGTGTATCATTATTATAAAGAAATACTACTTAGACNCTATACTGAGAACCCAGTCCGCTATCCATTACACCACAGTTGTGGCAATAATTATTAAAGTACGAAATTGAATTAATCATAAATATTTTTAAAAAGTATTAATTTAAGTTACCTGCACAATTTTTAATTAAAATGATTGTACGAATCTTTCCTTGATAAATGAGTTATTCCTGGAACTGGTTATAATAATTATTTTGTGTAACAGATAGCGTAGTTAGTTTTGTGAAGTACAAAGCAAAGTTTGTGTAGAATTTCTTAGTTTCTTTATTAGTGCTTTCCAAGTCTTTTAATAATTCCCTTGACAAAGAATTACGCGGGTAAAGATAAAGTGTGTATGGAGATTTGAACACGGGAACAGAAAGCAATAAGTTTTCAACGGTCTGTTACAAATTTTCTTATGTCTTTTTTTTTCACAGACTTTCTATTTGTATCTAATTGATAATTGTGTTTTACAGATTTTCTAACTTAATATTAATTTTTATTGCTTAGAATTATGCCTGCGCTAACGAAGAAGCTTTTTTCCAACATGGCGCCTCGTTTTGTTTCTTCCTCCCCTCCAGCTGTTGAGACAATGCTGAGGAGATGCGTCGTAAGGTAATTTTCCCATCCATGGATGGGATTTTCCACTGCTATGTAAGTGAATTTTACTCCAGGAAAATAAAGGAAAATATGTTTCCCAAACAAGTTTGCGAATAATACCTTACAATTGTCAGGTAGTTTTCTCAATATTTTTTACAGTGTATCATTATTATAAAGAAATACTACTTAGACNTTACCTTACAATTGTCAGGTAGTTTTCTCAATATTTTTTACAGTGTATCATTATTATAAAGAAATACTACTTAGACTTTTGCGTAAAAACAAAAAGAGGGAATGTCATCAATTTGTGGAAAATGAGTTAACGGATCAGTATTATACCTTTAAGGGAGTATAATACCACAAACTATCATCCACAACAAAAAGAATGATAGCCTCATATCTACAACTTACCAAAGATTTGGTGTGCAACACAACAAGGGGGAATGTCATTGCTGTGCAGTGCAAGAAAGGGAAATGTCGTGTTATCAAGTTCGAGTCACTGCATCACTCCAAGGCCACCATACAAGAAGAAACAGGTGCCTACTTTATCTGTGTAAAACAGTTTATTACATAACTGCTACACTTAAGAATGGAAATGAAAGTCAGCAATATTAATTCTTGGAAATAAAGAAAACCAGCTTGGTTTTAAATGTCAAGCTATGGCAATCAGCTAAAAATAGTTCGGGACCCATCCACTTGAGATCGCTTTGTATGCGGCTTTACTTTACTTCACGTCCGACCTCTGTGATTGTTTGGAAGTGACTCTTCTGGCTAAACGGTCAAATGCCACCAAGGCCATGCACAATGTCGTGAAGTGAAGCGAAGTTTGTAAGTGGTTGCCACGTTACATTTTCCATTGCTGTTGTGTGATTTATTGTTGTTAGTGTGGTTTAAAATCAGTTCTAATAATGGCACTTTCAGATGAAAGCGACAGTCCGTGTACTAGTGTCCGTGTACTAAACTCAGGTACAAGGAAACGTAAAAGTTACGGTAGAACTAGTGATGCCATGAAGAAGTTGAGGTTATCTTCCCATGAAACTGGACCAGACTGCAAGTGTCTAGGTCATCGGAGTTTTGAGGTTATTCCACAAAAAGATATTGAACGAATTGCCAAGAAATTTAATGCTTTAACATCTGTGGCTGAGCAAAATTCATATCTATGTGGATATATAGCCGTTTATCATATTCAGCAACGCAGGCCACAAAACTTAGAAGAAAATGCGTCATTCCAGGATAATGCTTATTCATAAAGAGTTAGAATTCGAGACAAAGACGGTAACAAAGACACTGTTGTATGCTGTAAGGCATTCATGAACTTACCTGGCATTTCCAAAAAAACGCATTCAACAACTACAGAAGTCTCTAAAAACAACAGGGATGGCACAGAAAGATAAGAGAGGCAAACACCGCGAGTGTCACTGGGAGTGTGGCCGACCCCATCAGCTCATTCGAGGGACGGCAAAGTCATGCCAGATACACTAAATATTTATAAGATGTATGAATTGTACAAAGAAAAAAAATGCTTCTGTGTTGTATGAATACTACAGGAAGATCTGTAATACAAGATTTAATATTGCATTTGGGTATCCGTGCAGTGACGCACGTGGTGCATGCGATAAGTACCAAATTGATGTAACATCGCTTCAACAGATTTTGTCCGATTCTTCGTAAAAAAAAAAAAAAAAAAAAAAACCCACGCGAAATTGAGAAGCAGATGCAGGCNAAAAAAAAAAAAAAAAAAAAAAAACCCACGCGAAATTGAGAAGCAGATGCAGGCAGCGCAAGTGGCAAATGAAGTTCATTAGCGTAAATCAGAAGTAGTTTACGAACGAAAGCGAAGAGCAAGAAAGAAAGGAGAGCGCGAAGAGTGAAAAGCACGAAGTGATTACGTTTGAATTTCAGAGAAAAACCTACCTATGACTAACCTCACGACCAATGATGTGCACTACCGGTGGCAACTGTCATTATATTCCTTGAACATCCACACTTTGTCCACAGGCCGTTCAATATTCTACTGCTACCCAGAAACATAAGGGAGAAGAGGTTCTGATGAGTAGACATCCTTCCTTCATCACTTTACATTTTTGATTTTCTGGACCCCCAAATGTGTGTGGGACCTTGAGTTGTTTAATGACGGATGCGTCGGACAAAATGAGAACTATACCGTTTTGCGGTTTTTGGATTATGTTGCGCGTGTTGCTCAGAGACCGAATCACATTAACCAGACATTTCCAGTTCTCAGCCATTCTAATTTGGAATGTGGCCTGGAACATGGTGCACGTATACCAGAAATATCCAGCAGAGCTACCATAACGTTGGGTTGAATTATTTGGAAGTGTTGGCATGAAGTCATCTCCTTACCATGTGGTTAATGCTGACCAAACTCTACTGAGAAACTGGACACAATACTTGACCCAATTGCACACGAAAATCTGCACGATTGCGACAAGACCTCTAACTGAAATTCTTTTTTCGGTGAATCATCCTCGTCTGGTAGAGTACAACCACAACAACCACTGCCATGGGGGAAACTGCAGCCATGGTTCCTACTTATACAAGTAAAGGAAACTCAGTTACACAGTGGAAAGCTTCTAATGCTTGAGAAGCTTTATCAAGGTAAGAATAATAGCTGAGACATATTTCTAATTTTTTTCTAACAGCTGATAAACAGCGATACCACTTTATAACCCTTTGTTTCAGCTGTTTTACCAATTTCATGGGAAAAATACAAAGATTTGCAGCATCTCAAGCAGTTTTGTGGATCCAAAGCAAGAATATATTACGACAAACTGCTTCACAATAAGTGTTTTAACTGTGAATCAACATGTTTGTAAACTTTTCTTTTAGCGCAAGATGACTGACATTCCTTATTTTTATGCTTTAATTTTGGTTTTAGTGATTGGCATTCCCCCTTTTTGTCATTTAGTTTTTTTATAAATTATGATTAATTAGTCTGGTTAGTTGGAATTTTTTTTATCAAAACGTATCAGATTCCTACTTATCATTTGTGTAATGTGTTGTTAGTTGTAGGCCCTGTAAAAAAAAATACGTACACCAGTTATGTGTTCTCATTGAACAACGGAATCGTTTCAAAGTTTAAATTTCTTTTTCTGAAGAATGACAGAAATATGACATCCCCCCTCCTTCTTTTAAAGTGGACTCTTCTATTACATACAGCAAGCTATGTGTAAATTAACTACTCGTGTGCATATGTTTCTGCGTTTTTAATATTAGTAACACAAATAGTTTTTATTCATACTAAGCCAGGGTCGGAAGTTTTCCAACGGATGAGCTTAAAATTCTAAGCCCTCCGTTTCGCGCAATGTTAGTAGTTGCCCACATGGAGAATAATAGTGAGTATTCAGGTTAGGTGACAACTATAGCCAGCCGTATAAAGTAGCGGAAATAAGTAAAATCTTAGTAACATAAAAAAAATTGAACGAATTAGTGAATACCTACACAATTAGGTAAAAAATACAGAAAAAATATGCTAAATTAAACATCATAGATTGGGAAAGAACAGAAGAGGGCGAAGCACAACAAAAACATAGGAATTCTTTCGAAATTGAGTAAAAACAAGAAGCTACCGATATAACTAATGAAACTACTTTCCTCAACATCGGTGCAATTAATTTTTAAAAAATTTCTTAAAAGCTGAGTTAGTAGGCAGGGCTTGTCTCGTTGAAAACAACATCATTATAGATGATACCAGAAACATATGCAACAGTAGTGAAGCAATTTAAAATACATACACACCTTACCAGGACTCGAACCCAGAAAACCTTGTAGCATAAGCCGGTGCGCAATAAAATGCATTACGGAGGTCGGATTCGAGTAACAACTTCGAATGTAATCAGTCTAGTGTTTCGAAAGATAGGATTTACAAACCTAAACTATTAACAGAGCCATCAATTTGAAAATAAGTGACGGAGCCACTAAAACACGTAAGTTTAAATTGCTTACCATAGCGTTACTCGTGAGAAGAATTTGGTGAAAATCGGTTTATTGGTCCCTGAGATCTTAAAGAATGAAAGACAAAAAAGTTATGTATGAGCAAATTCGATGATTTATACTGCCAGTATACAAATGTAAGCTAAAATAGATTACGTAGTTTCGTAGATATAGTACACTAAGCTAAACATATTTCAATGCAACCATTCCGAAACTAAGTGTCTGTTAAACTTAAAAACATATATAGTTCTATGGCCTACCACAGTACAACTTCTTCGCCGAATTTGGTAAGAAAGGTTTATTTGTTTCCAAAAAAACATAAAAACTTAATTTGTATTGTGGGGCTAACTTATAAAATGGTAAAGAAATGAAGCTCTGCATAGGCAAATTAATAGCTGTAATATACTGCCAGCATACAAAGTTAGGTTAAAATTTCATTCGTTAATAAAATATACTGAGCTAAAATATTTATATAGCCACTATTTTGAAAATAAATGCCTGGCCTACTTAAAAAATGGCAGTTTACACCACGTACTGCAGTGCAAATTGTTTGCAAAATTTGGTGGTTTGTCTATTGTGACATATCTTACAAAATGGCGGGAAAATGATGCTTTGTGTAGAAGATTTTGATACTTGTAATATAAACTGCCAACATACAAATTTAAGTTGGAATTGATTAAATGGTTTCGATGATAGAATACACTAAGCTAAGATGCCTATGTTCCTGCCATTTTGAAAAAAAGTGTCTGACATACTGAAAACATATGCCATTTTACATAATCTGTTGCATTACTATTTGTTTGCCAAATCCGGTAATAATCTGTGAATTCTTCCCCAAGATATGACAAACACTTTATTTATTCATATGGCTCCTTATTACAAAATGGCGGACAAAATATGATTCGTATAGATACAATTAATAGTTGTAATATGCGCTGACAGCATACCAAAAAAAGTTGGAATTTATTATATGGTCTCAACAACATAGTATTCTAAACTAAAATGGCTATATTCATGCCAATTTGAAAATAAATACCTGGCATACTTAAACATACATTTTTACATTATTTGCCGGACTACTATTTGTTTGTTAAATTTTAATAGGAATCGGTCAATTGTTTCCCAAGAAATGACATAATAAATTCATTTATTCGTGTGGCGCTAACTTTCAAAATTGAGGACAAAATATGCTTTGTGTAGATACAGTTCAAAGTTGTAATATCTACTGCCAGCATACAAAGTCAAGTTAGGATTGATTACATGGTTACGAAGATAAATCACTCTAAACTAAGATGCCTATGTAGCCTCCATTTTGAAAATAAGTGTCTCACATTTTTTAAACATGCCATATTACATTATCTGCTGCAACACTACTTGCTTACCACATTTGGTAGGAATAGGTCAATTGTTTATCTATGTATGACATAAAAATATATTTATTGTTGTAGCACTATCTTACAAAATGGAGGACAAAAGATGATTCGTATAGATACAGTTGATAGTTGTAATATATTACATGGTTTCGACGATATAGCATTCTAAGCTAAAATAGCTGTATGGCCTTCATTTTGAAAATAATTGTCCGACATACTCAAAACACACCAACTTACATCAACAGCCGCAGTACTTCTTGTTTGCCAAATTAGGTAGGAATCGGTAAAAATGTTTTACCTAGATATTACATAAAATTTTAATTATACATATGGCGCTATCGTACAAAATGGGTGACAAAAGTGACTATGTGTTGGAATATATGAAGTTTGGAACAAATAATTTCAGCATACAAAATTTGGTTAAAATTAGTTAAGTGATATGGTAGATATGCGAAATAAACCTAAAATATTTGTTAAGCTACCATTTTGAAAATAAGTACCTAATAAGTTAAATTACTTAAGTTTAGCTGGCCTATCACATTGTTACTTACATGCCAAATTGGATGTGAATTGGATTAATAGTTTTCGATATATTTTGTGCTATTTTCAAAATGGCGGACCAACAACACTATCTATTTAAATTTAATGAATTTACAATGCTCTTCCAGCATACTATATTTGGTTTTAATTGGTTGAATGGTTCCCGAAATATTCCATTACACTAAATATTAAAATGACCGCCATTTTGAAAGTAAGTGCCCAGCGTCGCTGAGTATTATAAAAGTTAGGAGCCCTTACTAAGTACTATATATGTACGAAGTTTGGTAATATTTAGTTGATTCATTCGAAAATTTAAAAAGGGGGAGCGGGACACCAGACCAGACACACACACACCTACACACACAGAAAGGAAAGTGATCTCATGCGTCTTTCTTTCCTTCGGAAAGTATGCTAAAACAACGAAATAAAGTGAAAAACAGCGAATGGAAGCAAAAATGTAATATAAAAAAGGAATACGAAAGAAATTGAGTAAAAAATATTCTAGGGAAAATCTAACGAAACTGAATGAAAACGAATGAAATTTAATAAACAACAAAATAATGTGAAATAAACAAGTTGGTGAAAATGAACTAAACAAAGACATACACACATACACACAGACATGAAGATGATCTCATATAGAAAGAAGACTGCAGATCGACGGAGTTTTAAACTGGAAAATATCAGAAATGTGAAAGTTGAGACCACGCATTACCTTATGAAAGTATGTCAACCATAAGGTTTGAGGTGGAAAACAATGTATGTCAATGTAAACAATTTGACAAAGTCGCACATTTAAAAAGTTATATTTATTTTCTTCCGGCTTGTTTTTAAGTTATTTATTCCATCGTAAGTTTGATTTAGCTTACTAATATATATATATATACACACACACACACACACATATATAGGTATTAATTTAAACATAACGGGATTTTGATTGTTACTGGTGTGTCAGCCATCTTGACTCTTTTTGCTTGTAGGTATAGGAGACACTGTACCGAAGGAAGCATGTCACCATTTAACTTCGAAGAGCGTTGAAGTATGATGAACACGTATCTCTCAAAGAATCGTGATCGATATACTCGGATATTCGTTAAGTGTTACACGGGAAATAGTTTGCCGTCGCAGAGTCATATGTTCGTGTTCGTGGTTGTTCAGGTGCTCGATAAGGAGCGGGAAGGGAATCATCCACGATATGTACAATTGCGGAAACATCCGCGCACTCGGCTTAATTGATTTCGGGGGTTGTGTGGGGAAAATGGCAAACAGTCTTTACGATAGCTGGATTGGGAATTAAACCCTGGACCTCCCGAATGAGAGTCTGTGGTTATCCATCGCACCACTTGCTCTGTCGCCCGCGCCAACGGGTCGTCGTCTACTCATGAACTTGACGCACAGCACGTAANGAGTCTGTGGTTATCCATCGCACCACTTGCTCTGTCGCCCGCGCCAACGGGTCGTCGTCTACTCATGAACTTGACGCGCAGCACGTAACCTCTCTCCTATAGGCTGACTGCCATGTTGTGGCAGTCCAGTCTTTAAGACGTTACGTCCTCTACTCGATCTCGCAAACTTGCGTCGCGTTGGATACGTTCGATAGGCAGGTAGGGCTTAACGTCTCGTTGGCAGCGAGCTTATTAGAGACGGATGAAAATCCTCGGATTAGAAGCAGAGACTTGCCCTTGAAATCGTGTTCGTGTAGCAAAGCGAACCGTGTTATTATGTGAACGAGCGAACTTTGGCAAAATGTGCGATGCTTATTGGAACTGCTGGCCTTGAAGTGTTGCCATATCTTGTAGCGCAGTGTCCTATTGAATCTTTCAAAAAAATATTTGAGATTAATATAACTCGTGTCCTGTTATAGTTGATTTTAAATTCCTAAATTAATAGTTTGAAGTTTCCACTGTGAAAATCCCTGCCAAAATGTGTTTGCAACTGGATCGATGTTAATCCTTCGAGCAGAATATCTGTCATTCATTTTGTCGCATCAGTCCCATTGTTAAACATTCCTGGGTCCTCACGAATGTCCTACGTGCATCGATGACAGTCAACATGTATCGATGTATCGAGTTCTTCTGTAAAGATATAGTTTATATCCATGTATCGCAGTGTTTCCACTTGCAGCGCATGAACTTCACGAGCATATATCCTATCTGCCTCATAGTTTATAGTTTCCCTTCTTAAGTTCTTCGTTGATGTCTATTTCGTTCAAATTAAATGTATTTTTGGTTCTCCTCAAAGCAAACACAAGTCTCAGCCTGTACACAAAGTTTTGTCAGATGATCCTACGATAGGCAATTGATGTTCTTGCTGTCGTCTAAACTCTTTAAAAAATTCAACATCTTTCACTTTTACAGTTTACAGGTAAAATCTTGGAGAATATTGAAAATTTCTTGGCCATTGTCTTTATAAGCTCCTCTCGCAGGATTTGATTGCCATACGCGTATAAGCTACAATTAATTATTACATTTATACAAAGAGCTTTAAGAATTAATATAATAATATTGCAAGTGTGTCAGTGAAATAAGATAATTGGCCTCTAACGGGCATGCAGCCACAGACAAGGAAAAACATCTGGTGACATTATAGGTACATAAAAACATCTGGTGACATTATAGGTACATAAAAACATCTGGTTACATTATAGGTACATAAAAACATCCGGTTACATTATAGGTACATTAAAACGTAGCCTGTGCTCAAATATCCCTCAAGAAAAATATGTAACCCCCCTTATAAATTAAAACACTAAAAAAAAATACTTAAAAATTTATCAAATACATATACTGTTGCCCCAAAACTATCTTCCACTCAGACGATGAAAATTTATTGCAGGCAGCAAAATGATTATTGAAATAATCTGGTATCAAAACAAGAGGTTTAGTGGAAACATATATGTTATCTTCATTCTTCAGGAGCTTTACCTATGAAAGCGGTCTTTTCTCGCAGTTATAGTACAGCTGACTAGAAAAAGTGTTTTTCTTAGAGAACAAAGCAGGAAGATACGTAGCTCTGTGGGTTTGGTGACTCTAGAAAGGTGTAGGTGCGCCTACAAAGATTTTACAGCAGTTTATTCCTTCCGTGAATGTGACACTCCTCAGAACAAATCTTCTTGGACGAGTGACATGACCCACTGGATTCATTGTTCTTCCTTTCGAGCCGTAGATACGTTTCTCGTTCAGCAAGCGACAGCTTCTAGTAAACGCGGAACGAAAGAAGCGGACGCCGAAATTTCGGTATCTTATTATTTTTTATTCTTTTTTAAGCTTTGTTCCCAGAACTTTGACTTGCGTGACGCGACACCCTCCTTGCTTTATCAACTCCATGTCGTGGAGATGGCGGCAGGGTTAGCAGCCGAGGGGCGACTCGGAGAAAATCTTATTAGGAATTCCCGAGAGAGAGAGAGAGCGAGAGAGAGGGGGGGGAGAGCCTGAGAGGATTGTTCTTCCATTCCTCGCCGCGTCCCGCGACGTCAAACAGACCCCAGGCCGGCGACTTCCGGTACTTCCGCGCTCATAAAGTCCCCCTCCTCCCCCTTTCACCACCCCCCCCTATTCACAAGGAGACATTTAGCTGCCAAAATACTCCCCATTCGGTTTTTCCAA
>NQII01000059.1:1536749-1560593 GCA_002778355.1 Clitarchus hookeri | reverse complement strand
TTTGCATTCGCCCGCTGTACACCCCCGCAGCCGCCGCAGCCCTCCGTAATGTTCGCGGGGAGATGTCGCCTACACCCCTGCTCCTCCCCTCCCCCTAACAGCCACAGTGCGAACCGCTCGTTTATGCCCCGGCGGAGGGTTTAACGCCCATGCGCCCCCACCCCTACCCCACGCCGCCCTCGTCGTTCTCTAGGGTCGGAAGAACCAGACGAGGAAAACGGAACGGGAAAAAATCTCGAGTGAGCCACGCTCCAAGCCTCGTGGAAAGTTTCCTTTCAGATTTACCCCACGTCTGCGCCCAGAGTACTTAACGATGCAGAGGCAAAACAGCCGTTCAGACCACGAACTCCAGCCGCACACGCCACCAAAATGGCGTCGCCGGCCAAAAAAATGCCGGAACGCCGTTCGCCAATCAGCGTCTGGTAGCATTCTCGCCAGCCGGCAGCCCTGCCAATAGGGAAACTTCCGCAGCATTCGGTAGCCGATCAAGACACAAGGCCTATCACCAGAGACTCGCTCAGTCAATCAGAGAATGGGGTACTTCCACATCAGAGAAACATCCACGACATTTCACTAGGGCTGTTCGATATATCGATAATTATCGATTTGAAAAATAACGTATCAATCTATACGTAACTTTGAAAAATATCGGTATATCGATGTTTTGGTACTATCGAACTTTTCGGTATTATAGAAGTTTTCAATATCATTGAAGTTTTCGGTATTATCAAAATTTTCGGTATTATAGACATTTCAGGTATCATCAAGGTTTTCAGTATTATCGACATTTATGATATTATCCAAATTTGCAATATTATCGATACTATCGGCATTTTCCATGTTATCGTCATTCTTGATATTATCGGCGTCAACGATATTATCAACATCAAATCGGCGTGGACAATATTATCGGAATACTTGGAATATCTGGAAAATGTGCTGCTTCATGCAATGTAAGTCGGTATACATATTAAACCTCGAATAAACTTGAAGAAACTTCTGACGAGTGTGTTTTGTTATATTTGCGATGTGTGTTGCAATTCTTAAAGCTTTAAAAAATTGTGTGTGTGTGTGTGTGTGTTATTTAGTATTTACGCGATTCGCAATTTACGAGCTATAACTTACATCGGCACGTATTCCACTCGTTTTGAAACAATATCGCCATGAAAATATTTTATGCNGTACTTAACGATGCAGAGGCAAAACAGCCGTTCAGACCACGAACTCCAGCCGCACACGCCACCAAAATGGCGTCGCTGGCCAACAAAATGCCGGAACGCCGTTCGCCAATCAGCGTCTGGTAGCATTCTCGCCAGCCGGCAGCCCTGCCAATAGGAAAACTTCCGCAGCATTCGGTAGCCGATCAAGACACAAGGCCTATCACCAGAGACTCGCTCAGTCAATCAGAGAATGGGGTACTTCCACATCAGAGAAACATCCACGACATTTCACTAGGGCTGTTCGATATATCGATAATTATCGATTTGAAAAATAACGTATCAATCTATAAGTAACTTTGAAAAATATCGGTATATCGATGTTTTGGTACTATCGAACTTTTCGGTATTATAGAAGTTTTCAATATCATTGAAGTTTTCGGTATTATCAAAATTTTCGGTATTATCGAATTTTCGGTATTATAGACATTTCAGGTATCATCAAGGTTTTCAGTATTATCGACATTTATGATATTATCCAAATTTGCAATATTATCGATACTATCGGCATTTTCCATATTATCGTCATTCTTGATATTATCGGCGTCAACGATATTATCAACATCAAATCGGCGTGGACAATATTATCGGAATACTTGGAATATCTGGAAAATGTGCTGCTTCATGCAATGTAAGTCGGTATACATTTTAAAGCTCGAATAAACTTGAAGAAACTTCTGACGAGTGTGTTTTGTTATATTTGCGATGTGTGTTGCAATTCTTAAAGCTTTAAAAAATTGTGTGTGTGTGTGTGTTATTTAGTATTTACGCGATTCGCCATTTACGAGCTATAACTTACATCGGCACGTATTCCACTCGTTTTGAAACAATATCGCCATGAAAATATTTTATGCNAATTTACGAGCTATAACTTACATCGGCACGTATTCCACTCGTTTTGAAACAATATCGCCATGAAAATATTTTATGCTGCACGTGAACCATTGTTCGAGAGTTAGGAATACATTAAAACAATGTTATAATGTCTGTGTGAACGCCGTAATCTGTATGAGCCGATACATCAAACAATAAGTAATGGCTTCCGCACGACTGACCTTCTAGATAAGTATTTTGGGGGCAAATTAGATTCTGCATTAAATGTGTGGATGCAGTTTCATTAAATATATTGTCACCGACTAGGTAGTGTCATTAGTATTCTGGTGAAGTTTCGTTCATATCAGTGCAGGCATTTAAATTTAACAAGCAATGTATTTTATTTGTAAAAGAAAAGTAGTAGGCCTTACCAAACGTTAGTGTTATGTACTTTAAAAACTGCGTAGATGGACGAATTTTTACGAAACTTGCATCGAGTGACAAATATTATTGTGGAAGTATGCTGTGATAATTTGGATCAATTCTGTTGAGCCATTGAGTTTCAAGAGAACTGTTTTCGTTACTCATAATGTAATAGCAACGCCCGTCAGTTGCTTGTGCGTGGTTTTGTATTAAAATATTGATTTGTGAGGTATTTATGCAATATTATTCTACTCGTAAATGTTGTTAAACAATGGGAAAGCATTTCAGCTATTCGCCATTTTTAAATACGAACGTTCGAAACGTCCTTGCGTTGTTTTTATAACGGGAAAAGAGTCATGTTTAACATTTCGGTTATTCTGTTGACAATCTAAACCAAATATATTTTCTTATGACCTCGGAAGGGTTGACCACAGTTGAAGGCATTCATTTATGTCCAAGCAGAANCTAAACCAAATATATTTTCTTATGACCTCGGAAGGGTTGACCACAGTTGAAGGCATTCATTTATGTCCAAGCAGAACAATAATTGTGAACATCAACCAATAGGCCTATTCACAAACCAATATTATCTAACGAAATTAACGCCTACGTATTTATAGTGCTGATAAATATATAAATATATATATATTGCTTTTTTTTATTTAATGAGTATGCAGTGAACAAACGAACCAGCTGACGTAAATACTAGCTGAAAGTCACATGGCAGTNAAAATAATTGTGAACATCAACCAATAGGCCTATTCACAAACCAATATTATCTAACGAAATTAACGCCTACGTATTTATAGTGCTGATAAATAAATATATATATATATATATTGCTTTTTTTTTATTTAATGAGTATGCAGTGAACAAACGAACCAGCTGACGTAAATACTAGCTGAAAGTCACATGGCAGTGTTTATTTTAATATAAAACTAAACGTATTTTAAAGAGATAAATCTCAGCTCATGAGAAACCTCTATATTTTATAAAATACATGAAAGCGGCATTGGTTTCATTCAAAAAGGTTGTTACTTCCTTTAAATAAAATAACAAATGATAGCCTTGTATTAAAAGTTACATTATTGAGAAGGGTACATAAAATAATTTTTTTCTTCTGAAAAACAAATGTTATGAATTAATAACAGAGAATAACTTTATATATATATATATATTTTTTTTTTCCAAATGTAATTTAAGAATTTTTTTTTACGGGGACCAGAACATACACCCGTAGCCTTAACCACAAGACCAACTTGACTTAAGAGCATAACAATTATAGTAAAAAATAGCTGCAAGTATCTACATAATTTTAAAGAAGCAATTTGATTCAAAAGAATACTTCCTTTCCCCCCCCCCTTTTTTTTAAGAGCTCTGTTATTGAGTTGAGAAATGTGGACGCCTCTTAACAACGAGGTCTTGAGAGCCGATTTAAGAGTTCTGCGTAGCTAGGAAATATCAACAGTTAATGAGTGACACGGTCACGTTTTATTGGAATTGTCGTTTTATTATGACTGTTTGAGTTGTTTTAAGTGTTTTACAAAATTTAAATTCGCAATACATTTCTTTTTGCACGTAACTACACTTCACATCACCCATAGTTTTTACACAAACATCTGTATACGGTTTTACGTTGTTGAGTGTCAGCCATTTTGCTGAAGCTCGTGGATACGGGCCAGCATAGTACAAACATTCCTTGAGGTCTATTACAAACGCGGACTTTGTAGTTTTAGAAACTAGTTGTTTTACAAGAGAAATCTGTGTACTGTTACAAGCATTTGTAAAATTACAAAGAGTTTCTCAGTAAAAATTACAATTTTTTTTACAGTGTGTGGGTTCCGCAACTAGGAAATTGTGCGTTGGCCATTATCAAGACGCAGAAGCCTTAACCTTCATCGATTAACACTACATTGCCCGAGCCAGACAGTATTCCAAACTATTCGCTCATTAGAAAATGAGACCAGACTCGAATCCCCACCGCCGACTAATATAACTTATACAGATTTTTGCTGATACCTTCTTTTACTGTCTTCACATATTATACGAGATTTGTTTACTTCACGGTTAAATATGATAATATATACTTCTGCGACAAGGTAAAAAAAAAACACTTCGATGGACACCAGTAAAACATGATGCAATAGATTGATCGGTTAACATGTAAATCAGAGCAGAGTGCAGGCGCAGATACAATTTGGNCTGATAAACGTTTGTGAATTTGCCATAGTTGATCGCATTTTTACGTTTCTTGAACAATTATTAGTAATTCAGCGTAAACTATATTTATTTGAGAGCACTCTCTTAATATTTTATCACTTTTGTTTATTAACACGACAACAGTGAATGTCCCCAGCACATGGCGGAAGAATAAACAACTACGCGATGCGACACAATATTGATACTGTTTATAGAACACTCTTTGTCCTTTCCCGCGCAGGCATGACTCACACTTGCAAGTAACTCGCACATTCGCACGGCACAAACCGAGTGAAGTCGCAGCTCACATTTACAACAGAAACGCTAAGCTAAGTATTACTGAAGTTAACGGTTCAACGCGGGAAATTATCCGTGCACATGTTGGTAACACTGCAGACAGGCTTCAGTCAGCTGATTCGATTGTATTAGCCGTGTTTACGTTTACAGACGTAACTACAGTGTCATTCATATTTCCGTACTTTGTGACTGTGATTGGTTTAGGATGAAAAGGCATAGAATTGATGAGTTTTTTCAAACCGGAAACAATGAAAACATGTGGTGATGATAGTGCGAGTGTCAACTCCTCTTCTGCAGATGTCAGTGAGCATCTACAGAACACAAATCAAGTAAGCATAACCTCACTAGAACTTTTGCAGCACTCACAAAGTCAGAGCCACTTGCCTAGTGACTTAGGATTTCATGTTGGGATGACAAGTGTAAGCGATTAATCCGAATTAATGTTACTTGAGAAGCCATGAACACCTCCTGCAAATCACCAATTTCCCTATAATGAATGGATGAAAATGGGAAATCCTACAATAAAATATGCTCAGAGATTTAACGCAGAAACATTTCACTGGTTTCTTCTTTAAAATAAAGACAAAGGGCTGTACTGTAAATATTGTGTATTTTTTACAACTGGTTTAGGATGTAGTTATAAAAAAAAAACACTGCTTTGAGAAATTTGTAAAATAACCGTTGAGAAATTTTAACAACCTTTCAGGGGAAAAAAGCGATTTGGTTGTACGTGAGAAAAAACCAATACCATATCAATGCTGTTGATGATGTGAAAAAGTTTCTCTTGACATACCACAATCCTGCCTTAGAAATGACAAATCAAATTAATTCGCAGCGCATGGCACAAATAAAGGAAAATAAGCAGCGTTTGATTCCTATTGTAAAAAACAATTATTTTATATAGTACGCAAAACNATGGCACAAATAAAGGAAAATAAGCAGCGTTTGATTCCTATTGTAAAAAACAATTATTTTATATAGTACGCAAAACATTCCTTTATGAGGTCACAGGGATGACACAGCCACTTGGAGAGTGCTTCGTCCAATGCTACATGTAAGCACACTCTAAATGAACGTATTAATTGTTGTAAGGAAGATATTCAAAGTACTATCTTAAGAAGAGTTCAGTGTTTTGCTCTGTAATATTCTACGAGACAACATATATTATAGTATTCGTAAATTGAGTATATCTTTGCAATACCTTCATGAACGTGTCCTGAGGGAAGATATCATTACATTTGTTAATGCCTACGATGTGATTAGAGAGGAAAATATTAAATCAGAGGGAGGAGAACGTTGCTTGACTGGAGTTACTTTAGGCCATATCGCCGAGGATATCGCCAAGAACTTTGATTTATACTTGAAGTTTTGCGTAGATTTTGGGGTCAACAATAATAATATTAAAAATAACTATATCTATAAACATATACAAAATCTTCCACATAAATTAATTAATATCAATAAATGAATCCACTTATAAAAAATTATTATTAATTAATATATTATCTATTAGAGGTCTACCCCAATACTTGGTTTTATGCCAAAATGAATAGTAATTCAATCAGCTATAAACTGAAATTAATTATTAATTGTAGAAAGTATAATAATATTAACATTAATTACTATTAATTATTATTTACGTATAATATACACAACATTAATACTAACTAATTCAGAACCAAAGTGAAATAATTTAAATATCAATAAAGAAAATAATTTAATAATACTACTTACAATCATAACAATTATAGGATTATCATTTATTACTTTAATAATAAGAATTTATTAAGGATTTAAGTTAAAATAAACTAATAACCTTCAAAGTGTATAATTAAAGAATATCTGTAAGCCTCAGTAAAATACACCTTTAAATTTGCAATTTAAAATTATTATATGAATATAAAACTATAGTAAAAAGATATGATATCTGTAAATAAATTTACAATTTATCTCCTATAAACTCAGCCATTTTACTAATGAAAAAATGACTCTTCTCAACCAATTATAAAGATATTAAAACTTTATATTTCTTATTAGGAATATGATCAGGAATAATTGGATTATCAATAAGTATATTAATTCGAATAGAATAAGGGAGACCAGGATAAATTATTGGTAATGATCAAATCTATAATACAATCGTCACAACTCAGGATGGTGCGCCACCCCATTGGCACCTAGCTGTTCGCGGATACCTGAACGAGACGATGCCGCAACGTTGGATTTGTCGAGGAGCAGCTGGTGACCAGGCTCTTCATCACTTACCCCCAAGAAGCGCGGGTCTTACCCCGTGCGATGTTTTTCTATGGGGGTGCATAAATGATCAAGTGTTTCGTCCACCATTGCCGGCTAACATTGACGACCTCAAAATGAGAATTACGGACGCCATCCAAACCGTAACACTGGACATGCTGACATGAGTGTGGATCGAGTTTGATTAACGCGTAGATGTCGTTAGGGCCGCTCGTGGTGGTCACATTTAACATTAATGAATATACGGTAAAAAAAAACTTAACGGTTCCACGGTTCATTTGATTGGTCAATCAAGGTTGTAGGTGGTTTGGTTTTGATATTATAGACCTTCAAAGTTGGGGTATTCTTTTATGCTCACCTGTATATCTTTAAAAATATTACAATTCCTGCCAGCTGTATATTCAATGTTTAGGTTAAAAAACTGCTTAAATGGCAACATTTTGCACCTTAAAATCAACATTTTCCCTGGACAGGGCCCCCGGCCCCCACTTCTAGTTACGGTCCTGGCGCCAGCACAACTATGCTGTGACCTCCTCCAAAACAAAAATCTAGCTATATCCGCCCCTGGCAGAGTGAAAATGTTTCTTCGCTGTGGGAGGAAATGTTATAAACACAGCAGCATTTATAATACAAGGACGATTTTTTTTTCGCCTCTCCGCATAGTCGACGCACGGTATAAAACGCTGGATGAAAGTTACTTCTTGTTTATTTTGCGGTGTGCTTCTAGACTTTTCGTGAGACGTCACCAGCCTGAAGCCGGATCCGATGCGGTGGTGTCATTCAGTTGGCAATANATCCTGTATATCTTTAAAAATATTACAATTCCTGCCAGCTGTATATTCAATGTTTAGGTTAAAAAAACTGCTTAAATGGCAACATTTTGCACCTTAAAATCAACATTTTCCCTGGACAGGGCCCTCGGCCCCCACTTCTAGTTACGGTCCTGGCGCCAGCACAACTATGCTGTGACCTCCTCCAAAACAAAAGTCTAGCTATATCCGCCCCTGGCAGAGTGAAAATGTTTCTTCGCTGTGGGAGGAAATGTTATAAACACAGCAGCATTTATAATACAAGGACGATTTTTTTTTCGCCTCTCCGCATAGTCGACGCACGGTATAAAACGCTGGATGAAAGTTACTTCTTGTTTATTTTGCGGTGTGCTTCTAGACTTTTCGTGAGACGTCACCAGCCTGAAGCCGGATCCGATGCGGTGGTGTCATTCAGTTGGCAATAAATTCTGCAATATCTCGCAGGAGCGCTGGTGTCACGCGTCGATGCACGGAGTCGATACATCGCGCGAGCCCCACCTGCGGCGACACGGACGTTTAACGTGGAGCCGATCGATAAGTATCGACGTGGAGCGAAGCCGGCCACCACGGGCCGCGTCACAATTTCGGGCCAATCAGCTAATTAGCGCGGGGGGAGGCGGGTCAGTGCGCGGTTATTACCTCGGTTACCGTCATCCCCACTTCTTCCCTCGCGCCGGCCGGACCGAGCATTTGCCAGCGCGATCGTCGATAGCCACCGAGCAAGTCCTGTCGCGGATCGTCACTATAATCCATTCACGTTTACTTCAAACTTTTCTGAAGCCCTGCTAAAGTTCTACTTCCAGGATATTCCTCCGCCTCGTGCAAACTTAGCTTTACTAAGTCTGGAAAATTACACCAAACGAGAACGCTCCGAATTCGTGCGCACTCAACTGTAATAATATTTTGCATGATAACTATTTCTTACTAGGCGCTACCAACACACGTGTTTTCTCACTGTTTTCTTTCATATTTATTATAAATGAAATATTATAAATCGTAAAGAAAATGTAGTTAAACTACAGTTTTAATGAAAAATAAGATACTGTTATGTTAACAGAGGTGCAAAACGCTTGTGATAAATGACATGTTTAGGAAATAACTAAACACGTCAGACATGGGGTAATTTTTCAAAGGTTTGATTCAAACAGTGTGAAGAAACCGTGAATAGACTATAACGTTTATTACACTCAGGTTGGGAAGCTAAATGCTTTTAGTTTGCTAATACTCTTTCGCCACTAGGTAAGCGCTAGCGTCGCATGTGAACCAGATTTTCTCTATTTTCTACGTTAAAAAACAAAACAATTGCAATAATTAAAAAATTAAATTAAAAATAACTACGTAAATAATTAAAAATTTTCTCTTTTACTGTTCACGTAGCTTACAATTTTGATGATATGTGACCTCTTTGGAACACTGCGCACCTGGCGGCGGAAATTTGCCCTATGCCAAACTTTCTCATAAGAAAATTTGTTTTGTTCCTAACCTGAGTAGAATTAACCTTTATCATGACGTCCTGAGCTAGGGTGGCAGTACCTACAGTCTGTTCATCGTTAACTGAGCTCCTCTGGAAAAGATATTTGCCCATATGTGCATACATTTAAACGTTAGCTCAGACTGGAATAATAGGAGACATGGTTCAATGTCACAGCGTAGTTTTAGCAATGTGACGATTTGTGTAAATTAATTTTATTTGATTTCCTTTCCTTTTTTTTTAATGCAGAGCACGAACTGATGTAATAGCGACACATTTATGTTCTTAATATTCCCAAAGTTTCACTTAATCGACGCATGAATAAAGTCAACATGCCCGTGGCAACGTTAATTTTACATGTGGCTGAAATACACAATATCGGCAGAGAATCATATCTTGAGCAAGGCTTTAAAAAGTGATCAATTAACCGTAAACATCCTACGTATGTTGGTTGTTCACAGTTGATTGACCACTTTTGAAAGCACTCCTTAGGATCTACTTTCTTAATAATAATTACACATGCATCCTTCCGCCGTATTTTTAGTCACATTAACATTGCCATGGGCATCATCCCTTTGTTAATTAATGCGTCATGCAAGTATATCCGTGGAATTCTCAGGAGCATAAATGTTCGTAAGACGTATCTTCGTGCTCAAACGTGTACAAAAACAAGAAAATCTAACTTCGGTACACATCAATTCAAACAGTACTCTCGCAATACAACGTTAAATCTTAGAACTATTATTTATTACTTCGCTGTTAACTTAACTGCATGTCAATATGTATATGGCATATACATTATGCAGTTCTGGGCAATGCTTTTTCTCCAACGTTGGTTTTTAAAGTGTTCACTTTACCATGAACAGCCTATACATTGTAATTTTTTTAGATACAATACTTTGGAAATCTTTGTATTATTTTGTAATTGTGCAAGGATTTCTTTGTAAACTAAATTGTATTTTTTTTTCATATATGTGCAAAGGATTCTTTGGAAACTGATTGGTAAATATATTTTTTTAACATTGCAAATATATTAGAGTACATTTCACAAAACCTTAGTGTGGAATGTGTAAAACAAATGTTGCATTTTTTAACACGCAAGTTTTGTAGACTACAAATTCATTACAAACATGTAGCTACATACACAATTTCGTATATTTTTTAATATGTTGTAAACATACAATTTTTCAGCTGTAGAGTTGCAAGAAAATATTTGAAAATAATTATGTTAGTAACTTGTTATTATTTATATTTTGGTACACATTTTTCTCTTTGCATAAATTTAAAGTGTTGAGGTTTAAATTTATTTATCATAATTTGGCCATCAGCCCGAAAAAAAAATGGAAAAACTAATGAAATCACGCTATAGTTATTATAAACGCAGGATAGCGACAACACAAACAACCACTCCCATGCGAGCGTAGCTTCTACAGGCACAATCTTATGCTTCCAATTTTATTGAATCCCTGCTAAAGTTATATTTTACTGCTATCCGCTACATATCCTTCCACTACATGTAAACAAAACGTGCACAAGACTATAAAAAAAACAATAAAAGGAAAACAACGCCCTATATTTGTATGGCTGGACAATCAATAATGATATTTTATTTTATATAACAGTGAATACTTAACGTANGACAACGCCCTATATTTGTATGGCTGGACAATCAATAATGATATTTTATTTTATATAACAGTGAATACTTAACGTAAAGATGGCAGTAAGAAACGTCTATTCTACAATAAATGCACCAAAACACAAAAAGAACTATTTCTTACTAGCCGTTGCCAACATAAAATTTTATCTCTGTTTTTAATCTATTTTAACTATGAAATAAATACCATGCTTCGTTAAAATATATATAAAAATTTTAATTGCAGAAAAATGAGGCAATCAAATGTAAACGGAAGTATGAAACGCGTTTGACGTATCGTTTATTTAGGAAGCAGGCATGCATGGTAAACATTTTTCGAAGGTTCGATTCAGAAAGTGTGAAGATGCCGTGAAACGGCTATACTGGTTTTTATGTCACCCAGAAACACCGAGCCATAATACAGTATTTCCCTTTTCTCTCGTAGCTGCTACACCTCACTCCTCGCGCCGCAGCCAGATACCAACTTGACTACACAAACACGTGTCAGAGGGCGCAACAGCAGAAACTATTACCAACATAACAGCAGCTGCCATTACCAACACAACAGCAGCAGCCATTGCCAATATAACAGTAGCAACTATTACAAACATAACAGCAGCAACAATTACAAACATAACAGCAGCAACAATTACCAACACAACAGCAGCAGCCATTACCAACACAACAGCAGCAACAATTACAAACATAACAGCAGCAACAATTACCAACACAACAGCAGCAACAATTACCAACACAACAGCAGCGGCTGTTACCAACACAACAGCAGCAGCCATTACCAACACAATGGCAGCAACAATTACAAACATAACAGCAGCTGCCATTACCAACACAACAGCAGCAGCCATTACCATCACAACAGCAGCAGCCATTACCAACACAACAGTAGCAACAATTACCAACACAACAGCAGCAACAATTACCAACACAACAGCAGCAGCCATTACCAACCTAAGTCATTCCCTAGCAAACACGTGAGCCAACAGTTACAAGTTTCTTACAAATAAATCAATGATACCATTTTACAAAATTCAATCAAATATAAGGAAATTTATGACGCCAAGAATAACCCCGAACAATAGCAGAAAAATCATAAAACATCTAAATCACGTAAATTCTTATTGCGATGGTGAACAACTTGACAGTCGTGAGCGTGACGCTGTGTTTGCGCTTGATTTACTACGCCATTCTGAGAATTGGTTCGTCTGGCAGTCAACAAAGTCACTTCCGTACACTGACTGGATGATGACCTTGTCCATTAGCTGCCGGGACGTGTGGCTGGGTTTCGAGGTAGACGGGCAAGTTCCGCTTCTGTAGTCTACATCGTTCTGTATAGCCGGTTTCAGGTTTGTCTCGTACGGAAAGTATTCAGCAGTGCCGTGAGACCGCGGTAGATTAGTGGTTAGAGCACTCTCCCCTCACCATGGCAAACCTGTTTCGATTCCCGGTTGGGTCAAACCCAGGTTTTCGTACGTGAAGGGGCAGACGTTGTCTTTGGCTGGTGGTGTTTTGGTTTGTTATTTCACTTCCTCACTTCAACCCCGATGGTTCTGTCATTTTAAAAATTAGTAACGTATTATTTAAAAAAATTTTTTTTCACGTGCCTTGCATTGTCGTAACGATAGTTCAACAGTATTATTTGAGGTAAAGTCTGTTTTTACAGAATTTTTAATGTTAAACCATTATGTCCATCATCGAAGTAATTTTTATTTGGTAGGTTAACATTTAGTAAGAATCATTAAGTACTAAAAACTACAACGTACGGAAGAAAATTTTTAACATCACTTAACTCTTTCCTTTGCTGTACAGCAAGATAACTTTACTGCTAACAAAGCAAGCTCCAAGAATTATTTTGTTCGCTATAAATAAATATAATATTACCATGAAAATGCATAGAAAAGAATTAATAACGACAAAATCTACGTTCTTTTAACCTTTACCTTGAATTCATGCACGATAAATAAAACCGCATAAAAACTCTTTCTTTGCTATATAGAAAGAATCATGCGTTTTATTTTCACAGTGCTGTTGAGACTATATTACGCAATCTAAAAAAAAAAAAAAAAATACTGCCAATAACATCGAACGCGAACTTATTTTTATTGTTCTCGAACATGACAGAACGTAAATTTCTGAATAAAAAATTTGTTCTTTTGCAACACACTGTGACTGAAAGCGTTAATTGAGCACTTCTGGAATGAATATTTGAAAAGGATTTCCTTTCGTATCTGCTTATATTATAAATCCTGCCAATACTTGTGTTGTATTATTATATTTATTCTGCCACGTATAAATTTCAGCACGAGGCCTATTTGTCTTGCAACATTTTTGCAGTGTCCTTACAAGTTTACATTGAAGGTACTACTGCAAGTATACGTAAATACAACTTCATGAAATAAGAAATTGTGTTAACGTGTTAGAAGTTATAGAATATTTCATGTCCTACAAATAACACATATAGGCCTATTAGAATGATCGTATTAGCAGCATATTTAAGTTTCTGGCATTTATATGTTGTTATTTTGTCAATGCATATACTAGTTGTTAAGTTGATGTCCGCGTTTTCTATTTCGGTAAAATACACAACACTCAGAATATAGAAACTAAGCTAGGCTTCCAAACCTTTCTGTTCATGATGAACCAACTCCATGACAAATGCACTTCCTGGTTTTTTCTATACATACGAAATGTTAGAAAAAAAAGACTTCGTTAGCGTAGACTTCGTGCAGAGACGGCAATGTTCGTTCCTGAAACCCGTACCTTTAGCAAATACCGAGAGGTTACGTGTTTAGTTTTTACGGAGCGCAGTTCCATTTTTCGTTATTACGGATCCCTTTTCTGTATAACAGCTACACATTAACGTAAAAATTTCGGCGAATATACAGACATTTTTAACAGCGCACTTACAAATGGTCTGACGCTCTCTGCATATATTTTTGAATTCCTGAGAAGACTCGCCTAACACCAGAACGACGCAACAAAGTGCCCGGCGTTTCGGTAGCTTAGGATTGCAGTGTTGCCAAGTACGACTTAGCATTGCAGTGTTGCCAAGTACGATTTAGGATTGCAGTGTTGCCAAGTACGACTTAGCATTGCAGTGTTGTCAAGTACGACTTAGCATTGCAGTGTTGCCAAGTACTACTTAGCATTGCAGTGTGGTGAAGTACGACTTGGCATTGCAGTGTTGCCAAGTACGACTTAGGATTGCAGTGTTGTCAAGCACGACTAAGCATTGCAGTGTTGCCAAGTACGACTTAGCAATGCAGTGTTGCCAAGTGTGGGTTGAGACAATGGAGTGGCTGGGACAACAACCGGTGCCCTAAGAGGCTACGTCTTCCAGTGGACAAAAATCTCAGGATTCTTTTGAAATGCATTAAGTTGAGACGCTATCACTTCGCATTATGAAATGACACTAGGCTAGACTTCACAAAATTTTTGTTTACTCCACCATACGTCAATTGCTTATTGACTGCTGCCACAGTTAGAATTCATTCTCTTGTTCGGCTCACCGACGCGGAATTAAGTTACCCGAGTGCTGAATGTATGCTACTCGTTCAAACGTCTTCAGGACGTGTCTTATAAGTGGAGTTCCAATGAGACATGTGAAAAAAAACTATCATATACTTGTGACTAGGTACAGGTGTTTTTCGCGAAAATATTTATGGCCATGCTATACCATATAATCCTACGCTCACAACCACAACTTCCTTTGGTTATTGGCCGCGTGTCTACGTGAGAAGACATGTCGTTATTTGACTGGCCGGGCCAATCAGAATAAAGTACTCCGATACTGAACGTCCGTGATTCGCAGACAGACACTTGAGGCACGTAACAACCACGAAAGTGCATATGAACAAAATTGTTTTGGAGTACAACTGGCCTTGAAATCTTTTCGCGGAAAACACATGTCCCTACTTACGACACCTAGCATGTTACACATATTAATACGAAATGATTTAAGTCTTAATCAGTGTAGGGTGACCATTTTCAAGAACATTTTATCGTGAGATCTTCCGCAAAATTGGGAGCAACATTCACGAAATTTAACTACTTTTTTTTGGTCACAATTAATACAAACCAGAAATTTCGCGAATTCATATGAAGGCAAGCTAGACCTCAAACACATGTACATTTGACTTTCTTTTCTTCAATTGGATCGTAATTTTCAAGCCACGCCTTGGGCGGATTTAAGCCAATAACTAACCTGCAAAGAAACAAGGACCGACTCCCATGCTGCCTGGTTAGGAGTAACACTGGAGCACGATCCAATTGAACAAACATCTGAGGGTCGAGTCCATATGAATCAGCGATATTTCTGGGTCTCTAAATCAATTACTTAAATCAGTTGTTTTTTTATACTGCTGGATAGCGTAAACAATTAATATTTATTTACTGAAAGCAACGTAAAATAAATGTTTATTTTCGGATCAGTCCCGGCGGGTGATCTGTGTCGTCTGCTGCGATGGATGTCTTTTTTTNCGTAAAATAAATGTTTATTTTCGGATCAGTCCCGGCGGGTGATCTGTGTCGTCTGCTGCGATGGATGTCTTTTTTTTTAAGCCATTCCAAGCATAATGCATACTGGCCTTAAAATTAGTTCTATATATATTTTGTTGAAATGCCAGTATTTAATTGATTCTTACTTTCTTAAATTTAACGGAAGGCTTGATTCTACTAGTATTAATAATGTTCTAAAGTGTTTACAATTACTTAGTTGGTAATGTAAATTTTATTTATTTCTTAGTTCTTAATTTTCTTGTTGAATTTGGTGTTCTATTTGAAATTGAAAGGTCTTGAATTGTTGTTAGAAGGAAGAAGGGGAGTACCCCCGGTAAAAAACCTTCTGTTGATTTATTCTGTTGATGTTGATGTGGATGTTGATGTAGTTNCGTAAAATAAATGTTTATTTTCGGATCAGTCCCGGCGGGTGATCTGTGTCGTCTGCTGCGATGGATGTCTTTTTTTAAGCCATTCCAAGCATAATGCATACTGGCCTTAAAATTAGTTCTATATATATTTTGTTGAAATGCCAGTATTTAATTGATTCTTACTTTCTTAAATTTAACGGAAGGCTTGATTCTACTAGTATTAATAATGTTCTAAAGTGTTTACAATTACTTAGTTGGTAATGTAAATTTTATTTATTTCTTAGTTCTTAATTTTCTTGTTGAATTTGGTGTTCTATTTGAAATTGAAAGGTCTTGATTTGTTGAATTGTTGTTAGAAGGAGAAGGGGAGTACCCCCGGTAAAAAACCTTCTGTTGATTTATTCTGTTGATGTTGATGTGGATGTTGATGTAGTTGTTGATGTTGATGTAGTTGTTGATGTTGATGTAGATGTTGATGTAGTTGTTGATGCTGATGAGTCCTCTGTTTCTGTGCTGGAGTCACCGCTGGAGTCTGTGGTGGAGTCTCGGGTGCTGGTTCTGGTTGCGTTGTGTGTTGAGCGACTGCTGTCGTGGAGGCCCTCGGTTTCATGTTGCTCGTCTTCCTCGCTGATGTAAAAGATGCGTTCACGCCGCTGTTCTCGAAGGTGGTCTGTGGATAAGAATGGTGGCTCGAGTCCTGCTACGTGGATTGTGAGGTTTCTTATTCATGGGTTCTGGTGGTCTTGAGGTTTTTTTCCTTGAAGGTTTTGATAATGTTTTGTAGGCGATCGACTAAACTTAATGGATGTGTGGAAGTCTTGACGTCGACATTACCCTCCTCACTATGCTACTCGGGCAAAGTCCCGCCCGCGACTGACCGGGTGCGAGCGGAGCNCTCCCCAAGGAGCATACAAGAATACAGTTGCAACTATAGTGCCCGGCTCACATGTACGCCGGACAGATGGAGCGGAAAATTACAACATCCAATCAGAAACAGGCCTCGTTTCTCACACGAGTCGCACCGAAAATACAAGCTTACGCAGAAATTTCTACTCGTGGAAAGATATTTCCCAGAAGTCAGTTGGTTCATGTATTTTATACCACTACTTTTGTTCCATAATCAACCTATAGTAATGTAATATTAGAGGAAAGGGTGGTAATATGGAATTGAACCCCACTTTATTAATGAACAATTATACCTTAGCTGAAACGCCATTGATGTTTTTACGATGAATCACTCCCTTAAAGAGTTAACTAATCAGTCCTGAATGAAAAGCAAAAATATATCTTTTAAATGAGGCGTTATTTCAAAAGATACAAAAAGTGAAATTCTTCAATATTGGAGAGGTGCTAGTAATATGGACGTCACATTATTTTAATTTTGAATGTTAAGCAATATCAATTTAACTACCTCAGGAACGTGGTTTTTTTTTAAATTTAAATAATGGTGATATTAGACACATTTTTAAGTACACAAACAAGAAATAATTTGTATTATTTGTATAAAACAAGCTTAAAAATGGAAACAAATAAAGTCAGACAGTTTTATATGCACTAAACAAAAACGAATTTTTAAAAGGCTCTTTATATATACTTTTTAAATAAATTGAAAACAAAAAAAGGTATCTGCTTAAGCATTGAGTTAATTTACAAGTACATAGACTATTTAAATTTCGTTCTATTAAAAAATGATGTCATCGTATGTTTCATGTTTATTTGCAGAAATCACACACATAGTCTGCTCTTTTACTCCTGCACGATCATCGTTGGTCCAAAAGCGGCANCATGTTTATTTGCAGAAATCACACACATAGTCTGCTCTTTTACTCCTGCACGATCATCGTTGGTCCAAAAGCGGCACACGATGCACTGAACCCGCCATTTGCCCCGCACATCATCGGAAAACTTACCTTCGCACAATACACAAAGAGCATCTTCTTTGTCGGGCAGTGGCTCTCCAATTGGAGGTTCCATCGTAGCAGAGGAAGACGTGGCAGTACGATTGCCTTCCAATCCTTCATCTCTGCCAGAGCCGGTGTCTTCGGAAGATGGCTCGTCTGTTGTGGTAGTTGTTTTGCGTGGTCGTCCCCTTCTCCGGCCACGTTTCCAGCCATGGATACGCCCAGAAGAAAGCGTACATCTGCAGATCCTCTTCAAAGCTGGTTGTTCTCGTTCTCAGGTAACTCCAGCGCCTGTTTATAAGGCGATACAGTGACGACGTTTGCAACAGATGCGCTCTAAGGAATTATTCGGAAATCTACTGCATGAGTGTATACGCAAGGTGAGAGAGCGCGAATGGTAAAGTTATTTCCCAAACATTCGTGCTAGCGTTCCTTCATTTACCCAGGGAACAGTCCTATGAGTAGGAAGCTTAACAACTTTGTATAGTAGCGAAGCTAAAAATGCCATACTTGTAGCCAGATGTGTGGTATTATTTCCACACGATATTTGGGTTAAAAACTTCCAATTCTATTTAGGAAGTTTACCAGATTTTTTTTTNGTGTGGTATTATTTCCACACGATATTTGGGTTAAAAACTTCCAATTCTATTTAGGAAGTTTACCAGATTTTTTTTTAGATTGTGGTTTTCGTCCTCTTGTTGATTTTTTTTTCTTATCGGGTATTTACAGGATGGGTATCCCNATTTTTTTTTAGATTGTGGTTTTCGTCCTCTTGTTGATTTTTTTTTCTTATCGGGTATTTACAGGATGGGTATCCCTCGGTGGAATTTGTTCTTAATTTTCAAACAATGTGGTTCCAGAAGTTTGGCTACTTTTGAAGAAGCACACCTAAGAAATATCATAAAAGTTTCGATAAATAACTGAGTAAAAAATAAATGTTTCTTTTAATAATTTTCTTTGGAATTATAACGTATAGGCCGCTTGGTTGTAAATAAAACATATTTCGTAGAAAAAAANTCTTTTAATAATTTTCTTTGGAATTATAACGTATAGGCCGCTTGGTTGTAAATAAAACATATTTCGTAGAAAAAAAAATTTTGATTAGTGCTTTTAAAAAAATATATTGTGTAATATACTGTATTTTGAAAATTTATTATGATACGATAATTTCAGAAATATTTGACATGCGTGTTACATTCAGTGTAGTTTTCACAAACACAGTTAATAGTGATACCCTTCCTTTGAAATGAAGTTTCTTTTATCATATTTTCTTTAATTACTATTACATACACAAATATTAGATTCAAAACATCCTCATAAGTGGAGAATCGTTAGGTGCAACTTAATACGGAACCGTTAGAAAACAGATACAGTATGTTTTCTTCGGAGAAATAATTTTCTGTATTAGCCCGTTTAGTCCCGGATTCATTTACGAGCTCAACTGCTGCAAGCTTTTAATTTTTTTATGGCGTGCTGTACGCTGTACCTGTGTCGTGTTTGCTTCTCGCAACCATCGGAAAATGCAATGCGTGACCATTGACGTCAGTATCGACCATTCACAAATGAGAGATGTGCCTACAGGAACTTCAACAAATCGAATATCGAACCTGGAAGACGCCCAGTGCGCCGCCCACCGAGTCCTTGTGTACAGTGCCAGCTATAAACATAGCTCACGTGCAACATGTCCTCGATCATGTAAAAGGAGGCTGAACGAGTTAAAATACTGACATTCGCATGTTTTTACCTTATTTTGCTTAGTCTCACACGAAAAAAAAGTTTTGTACTTTTACAAAAACTTTCTTGGGAACTAGCTGCCAGAAAAAAATATTTTAGTGCCATTAAAAGTTAAAGCTTGTAAATTTAGCAAGTCTCAGTATTACTGCAAGAATTTTTCTGTAGTACTACAGATCCTATTTTTGCACAAGTACAAATGTGAAAGGTTTAAAACTTTTTTTTGTAAGTATTACTACATGAAATTTTTAGTTCGGTTTACAAAGTTTTTTTTTTCCTGTGCTGCACGTCTTAAGGTTTCGCAAACGTTACAATTTCAAAAATTTAAAAATTCGCAAAAAAAAAAAAAAAAAAAAAAAAAANTTTCGCAAACGTTACAATTTCAAAGATTTAAAAATTAGCAAAAAAAAAAAAGCTTGGAAACGCAGACTTTTAGTAAAAATATAGACAAATAATAAAAAATTCAGAAATTGAGAAAATAATTAAATGACTCGACACAGCTGTTTTTACATAGAAAGAGAAGCTCGCCTGTGATAGTTCCATATACCAGAGAACTAACGTTGGCAACTCTTTCAGTGCAAATTGCCTGTAGATGTACAGAAATGTTTAACAGGTCGCTGAAGGCCACGCGATGTTTTTAAAAGCAGTTACCACGTCTGGAAAGTGTATATGAAAAAAAAGGAGGGGCAGGGGGGTACCACCTAGCGGGCGGCAGCTCTTTTCCACTCCCCAAAGTTGGCAGCACGTTTTTTTTTCCCCCAGTCCGGATGCTGGGTTCCTGCTAGCTAGGCGGTTAATAAAACTTGCCCTCCCCCCACCCCTCAAACAGCGTCAACCCGCCCCATCCCTCTCGATGTTTGAACACTTCTGTGTGGGAACGACCGGCCGAACGGACAGACGGACATTTAATGTTCCCTTCGTCGGACCAGTTGAGGTCAACACACTCACCGTGTTCTTAGAGGAACTTGTGTTCCTTGCACGGCACAAGTTACTAAGCTGACGTCACTTGTTGACGAATGGCCACAAGGCACTACAGCGTCTTCAGACTAAAGAATGCGACAGCAGGAACGGTCTTTAAAAAATAAAATAAAAAGTAGAAACGTTTTATGAAATGGGAATTACAGTAATCGGTTTTCATTGAGTACAGGAGCTTATAGAGGAAGTACAGATTGATAAAGGGCTGTTCACGGTAACCTGAGTACTTTTGAAAGCACCCGATTAAGATTTACTTGTATACACATTACGTATTATTCCACCATGTAATCAACATTGCCGTCGGCCTGATAACTTTATTCGTGCGTCCGTGAAGTGAAACTGAGAAATTATTAGAGAAATAAATATTTTACAAGTTAGCTCATTCTAACACTTAAATCATTAAAACACAGAAAGCAAAATAAATCATTTCAGAATTCATGATTGTTTACCCAACTTTTTTAAATCAGCGTTAACTCTTTGAAATATTTTGCCACCCGTCGTTACTTTTATTAGACACGTCCCAGTCAGAGCGTCCATTAGACTGTGCGTAGAAGAAGCAGTGACATTTTTCTAAGGTTGTTCTCAAAAGTGCTCAATATAACGTGAACAACCTATAGTTGACTATGAGAGCAGATTTACTACAAAAATACGGAAATTCAAGAGGAAAACACTGACTGGATAAGTACACAGATACGTAATGGCGTGGTGGTACTTTTGATGTGGGCGTACACATTCGTTGATTGGTTGTTCGAGGCTCTGGGAACTGGCCTTGTGCATGATTGGCTGCTGTGTGCTGCTCTACTTGCTGGGCTACCGAGTTGCTAGGCGCTGATTGGCGAACGGCGTTTCTGGCGAGTAACGCCATTTTGCTGGCGTCTGCCGGCTGGAGTTCGCGGAATAACCGGCTGTCTCGTATCTGTATTATTAGGTACTCTGCGATATGATATTATCATGCTCACAGCCATTGGCAACGTTTAGCAAGAGGAACTAACTGAACCTACCCCAAAAATAAAATGACAGCCATATTCTTCAAAATAACTACAACAGAATTTGAATCACCTGAACTATTCTTTATTTTAATGTTAGAGTGAGTGAGCGAGTGAAGAGATTTGGGCGGCTCTTAACAACGGGGTCTTGATAGTCGATGAGGATGAAGCGAGGATGGAGCAGCGCCGGAATGAGAGGGCGGGGAAAACGGGAGATCCCCGAGAAAACCCGCCGACCAGCAGCACCGTCCGGTACGATTCCCACATGCGTAAATCCGCGACCTCGCCGGGGATCGAGCCTGGTTCGCCCAGGTGAGAGAAGAGTAGTCTAACCACTACACCACCGTGGCCCCCTTTCAATGTTAGATGGCTATATACTTTAGGGCTACTCTAAACACAATCTTAAGTGTTTATGCAAGACTAACTTATAGGACGAGATATCCAACATGATGACCAAAACGTCACTCCCCTCTCCACCTTGTAATAATTATAATGTGGAAGTGTTTGTATACTCTTTTCTTCATACATATTGAAGCTGCGATGGAAGCCTTTGTGAATAACAATTGCGAGTGTAGTCGCATGAACTGAACCCCCGACTGGCATGAAGTGTTTACCGAGTGACCCAACAACTCGAACGAACCGGAAGAATTATTCACCTGAAACGTTGTAAGACATTTAAATTCAGATAACAATTAATATTAACTACCACGGTGGCTATAAAATTATTCTGTATTCCGAGTTGTCGACCTCTCGTGGCGCAGTCGGTTGGTGCGCCGCCTGTCTGNGGGGGGGTTCTGGGTTCGAATCCTAGGTAAGGCATGGGTTAGGCTATAAGTTAGTTTATAAGTCTTCTCGTGATAAGCCTTCCGGCATAACGCCGGGGGACGTTAATAAACCCATTCCAATCAATCAATCAATGCAATCCGAGTTAAAGAGAAAAATAAAAGAACATCTTTAATATTTAAATTTCACTCTTCTCTTATGCCTGCCGATAAACGAGCAACTATTTCTCAGCTAACAAGATCTTATTCGCCCAAGATCTATGCGTACAAAAATTTATCTTCCATAAAGTTAAAAGAGCTTCTTAAGTAGGACAACCGAGCACATATNCCAAGATCTATGCGTACAAAAATTTATCTTCCATAAAGTTAAAAGAGCTTCTTAAGTAGGACAACCGAGCACATATAAAGGCGTAATGAAGTAATGTATATCACCACAGTTCTCTGAATTTAAAACCATCATGGCATAATGGCTGTTACAATGTCCCTTCTACGACACAGGCTCGTACCTTTCAAGTTGTGAATGTGGTGTGACAAGCAGACAAACATGTTATGTAAATATGGGACGAGAGCTTCGTTTCGCTCACATTAAAAAAAAAAAACGCCGGCGACAGTAAAATACTACGAATGCTGTAACACACGTTTTTTGAGCTATAATAGTGAATCATTTTTACACGTAGTTTTATGTTTAACAGGCTCTGTTTATTTTTTCACATAATTAATTTTATTTTGTGGCAAGATTTATTTATTTGTTTTTAAACAGAGTCCATATTATTAATTTTTTTAAACAGTATTTTTATTTTGTCCGCATATTTACATGTCCTTCTATTTTTACGTTGTGTACGTGTATTTACAAGGCCATACAACTACGCGTTCAAATGAATTTAAATTGTAACCCACGTGATTGGTTAGTGTTTAAAGAACACTCTGAAGTGTTAATTTTCAACGAAGAAGACGGATATCTTGTTACGCGACATCAGGCAGCCAGTCCGGGTGGGCTGTTCACGAGGTGTTCAATCTGTATATTTAATAGGGAAGTCAGAGTTTGCACCCCTGAAATAGGCTGTCTACTAGAGACAAAGACGCGAGGTGTTTTTAAACCAATAAGCAGGCCTGTATGAGCCCCCCTCTGCGTAGCTTTCAGAGAAGTTAGCTAGAAGGGGTCAGTGTGAAGATCGATAACAACAAACCTGATGGTCACAGTCATCAATTAAATTTTTTCCTTGGATTTTTAGTAATATTTTAATATTTTTTTGGTGATTTTTCTTTATTTTTTATGACTGGGAGGGGGTAGGTGGATGGTGGGGGCATTGGTTAGGGTGTTGTGGAAGAGTGGGAGGAGGGTGGGGTAACGTTATGTGTTAATATATTTTTAGATTTTCTGTGATTCTTCTCATTTTTATTATTATAACGTTAAATGTTCCTCAATCGTTAAATTTTATTTCAATTTTATTTTATTTCATATGAT
>NQII01000059.1:1513068-1535749 GCA_002778355.1 Clitarchus hookeri | reverse complement strand
TATATATAAATTTTTAGAATTTGTTTTCTATTTTTACAATTTTTCTTGATTTTTTTATGATTGGGTGGGGTTGTTGGTTAGGGTGAGCGGTGGGAGTATGAAGTAATACTATAAGTTCCTTGATTTATAAATGTATTATTTTAATTTTTAACAATACAAAATTTTTTTAAATATAAGGGCGTGAGGTCAAGGCCAAGATGACACAGATCAGACACGGTGGTCGGGTAACGTCACAACATGGTGGCCGGTTAGCTTCGGCTACAGTTCCCCGTCCCTTATGCCTGACTCTTCGAATCATACTACTCTCAGTAATTAATTACATCACGGAACAGACATAGACTGTCTCTTATGAGCCGCGTAGTGCCGTACACGAATTTGAAATAAAAATTAAGATACCTTCAGTGGTTCGGAAGATATTTGGGGCTAACATCTTATGTTAGTAGCTGAATAATCATGTATATGAGATGATGCATGGGAAGTGGATTTAATGATGTACACATGAGAAAACAACGTCCAATAAGGAAGTCCCCTCGCACGTGGAAGGTATCATCTTTTGTTGAAACTGTATTCCTGAGTCTCATAAACAACTGCTGCCAATAATCTAACACAAACTTCCGAAATGTCATAGTGCGTTGTACGGATATTTTTACAGTTGCAAGCATGACATTTGTTAGTCGCAACGCCTTAACCAACATATGTATATGTGATTGAGAGAGTTGTGATTTAGACTCGCAATTGTAACTTGTAAGAAGTTTTAGATTTTCCGAAGCGCAGTTCTAAATGAAAATAGTGCTGATGCAGAAAAAAGGGCCAACTAAAAATTTCAGATTTTCAGGAGTGGTGAAAGAAAAAGTGTGAGTATATACAAGACCATTTTACCTTTCATGTCATCCTGCAACCACCAATATCTACATGTTCCTGGACATAACTCAAATTGATCATCACTTGTCTTAACCTCCTCTTCCGCAACACCACAGAATTAAGCTAGAAGACCAAAGAATTCAAGCTGACAAAGCATCCAATAAACATTACTTCTTAAGATACCATCATGCAGTAATCGTCATCATGACCTGGACCGCCACTCGTTAATTAGTTTCTGTAGCATCCACGCTCATAGATGACATAACAATTTAATTATTTTCAAAAAGGACTAGTGACAGCACACACCGTTGAAAGAAGATGGGTAGCGTGCGCATGCGTGCTGAGCAGTAGCCAATCTTCGCGTTCAAACATTGGACTGCTTTCTGCCAACAGCTCTATAAAAAAACAAAGTTGACAGGAATTGAGGTTAGGGCACTGTTTATGTAAGTAAGTGGCTTGAAATATTTGTACACTTCCTCTATAGTGTATTAGCGGTTTCTTCATACTTTTTGAATCCAACCTATGAAAAATCACCGAAGTATGACATGTTTGGTTGTCTCATAAATATCCCACGTATCGCAAGTGCTTTTACACTTATGTAAACATAAAAGTACCTTATTTTGGTTAAATGCAACTTTTACTCATATTATGTCTATAAATTATAATATTTAATTTATAATTAATAAGTTATTTGGACAGCTTTCAACGTCAATATCTTGAAAACCGATATAATTAATAAGAATAAAAACAGGGATAAAATAGGTACGTTGGTAATGCCTAGTAAGAAATAGTTCTTATGCAGAATTGTACTACACGGAGTGCGCACGAATGCGGTGCGTTGTCCTTTGGTGTAATTTTATGGACTTGGTTAAGCTAAAGATGTAGGCCTGTTTGAAGTTGCAGTGTAAACCAACGTGTTCATCACCGTTGGCCATGTGGCTTTGACAGATGTGCTGGCAATGGGCAAGATATTGTTGGAGACATGCACAGATCACAAACAAATCGGCCTACCTCATCTTGAGTCAACGGCAAGCGCCGTACTACCTTCTAAACTTTTTAGGTGGAGTAGATTTTAAAACAGCGCCCCAACTTCTCCCAGTCTCGCTCCAATCCTACCGCCACTCAGAGAGAGACAGGAATCGACTCGGTGTCCTATCGTTTAAGGCAGCAATGTCACACTCCACAATACTAATACAGACGTCTGCTTTACAATTACCCCTGGAATTCTGGAATGTATATAGTTTGTAGAAAAGTTCCTGGTATAAAATAAAAGTGTAGCTTTCAGTAGCACGGAACGGCTAAACTAGCAGAGAATATTTGAATAAAAAGATACGCGTGCTAGTTATATACACATATACACATTGCAGATATTCAAATTAGTTTCCAAAATTTATATGTGATAATTTTTTTTATTGTAATATTTTTTACCAAACTATTACTTTATTAAAGTTATGTTATTTTTCAAGTTAATGAATTCCATTTTTTCCAGCAAATACAATAGTAACCTACTAAAACACTACACTACATAAATGTAAAATTACACACAGTTAGATACTTCACAGAAAGTCAGGAACCTGAAGTTCACTTTATCTGTTAGATTACTTAATACACGTTACTCTCGAAAAGCAAGCTAACTCGAAACTAAATTTTATAATATTACGTACAAATCAATTTTGTTAAGACATTTAAAAATGGGATATATTTTAGCTTATTTGGTGGTGCACTACGAAGTAATAAAATAAAAGTAACCATTACCATTCCCACTATTTACCATCCTAATGCTGTAGCATAGTGCTATGTTTATAAAGTATACGTAGGCTGTAAGTGGCGATGTCGTTTGAGTTGTGGCGCGGAATAATGCTTCGTTTTCCTTCGGCAAAATTCGTTCCCGGTAGCAGAAGCTACGACAAATGCTGGAGAGATGATACGATGTTACTAACGCAAAACTGTCCTGGGTTTCACACATTAAATATTTTCCCTTTTACGTCTGTTAATAACGCGTTTCCTTAAAATGTTTTCGTTAACATACCACATCATCCACAAAACAATTTTTATTTGCTGTAGAGTTGTACACTGAAGAGCCAAAAAACTGGTACACATGCCTAATATCGTGTAGGAGCCCCGCGAGCACGCAGAAGGGCCGCAAGACGACGTGGCATAGACTCGTCTAATGTCTGAAGGTATGCAGGAGGTAATTCACACCATGAATCCTGCAGGACAGTCCACAAATCCATAGGAGTGCGAGGCGGTGGAGATCTCTTCTGAACAACATGTTGCAAGGCATCCAAGATATGCTCAATAATGTTCATGTCTGGTGATTTAGTTGGCCAATGGAAGTTTCTAAAGTCAGAAGAGTGTTCCTGGAGCCACTCGGTAGCAACTCTCAACGTGTGGGGTGTCGCATTGTCCTGCTGGAATTGTCCACGTCCGTCGGAATGCACAATGGACATGAATGGGTGCAGGTGATCGGACAGGATGCTTACGTATCTGTCACCTGTCAGAGTCCTATCTAGACGTATCAGGGGTTCCATTTCACGCCAACTGCACATGCCCCATACGATGACAAGGCCTCCACCAGCTTGAACAGTCCCCTGTTGACATGTAGGGTCCATGGATTCATGAGGATGTCTCCATACCCGTACACGTCCATCCGCATGATATAATTGGAAACGAGACTCCTCAGACCAGGTAACATGATTCCAGTTATCAACAGTCCAATGGTGGTGTTGGTTGTCCCAGGCGAGGCGTAAAGCTTTGTGTCGTGCAGTCAACAACGGTACACGAGTGGGCCTTCGGCTCCGAAAGCCCATATCAATGATGATCCGTTGAATAGTTCGCACGCTGGCACTTGCTGATGCCCCAGCATTGAAATCTGTGCCAATTTTAGAAAGTGTTGCACGTCTGACACGTTTAATGATTCTCGTCAGTCGTCGTTTGTCCCGTTCGTTCACGATATTTTTCCGGCCGCAGTGATGTCGAATATTTCATGTTTTACCGGATTCCCGATATTCACGGTACACTCGTGAAATGGTCGTACGCGAAAATCCAAATTTTATCGCTACCTCGGAGATGCTCTGTCCCATCTCTCGTGCGCTGACTATAACACCACGTTCAAACTCAATTAAATCTTGATAATCTGCCATTGTAGCTGCAGTAAACGATCTAGCAACTTCACCAGACGCTTGTTGTCTTATATAGGCCCTGCCGACCGCATCGCGTTACTCTGATTGGTTCCATACCTCTGTTATTTGCATACGCATGCCTATACANCTAAACCAGTTTTTTTTGGCTCTCCAGTATATTTTATTGAATATAAAATATACCCGCTGTTCGTAAAAGTGCCGGACTCCAATATAATTGTACCTAACATTGTTTAACTCTAACGCATTGTATGTGATGACTTTTTCCTCAGATAAAAAAAATTGCACTTTATATTTTTTGAATAATTTAATGACAAATACAAACTTCGTCTGTTTTGTTGCAGCCGCAACTAATTTGTGCAGATGAAAAAATTTACAAATTAAACTAATGCCGTGGGTTACTGCTTCACATAAAGTATATGCAATCACAAAATAAAAGTTAAAATATTAAAAAAACTTTAAAACATGAAAATATGTATTTACACTTAACATTTTTTAAAAATGTATGAACTGATATTTGATTATTACATATATGCCAAGCAGTAGCCAACGGCATCAGTTTACTTTGTAAATTTCTTATTCTGTAAAACTTAGTACTTGTTATTACGACCGCAACAAAATAGAATAATTCTGTATTTGACATAAAATTATTCAAAATATATAAAGTGTAAAATTTTTGTATACGAGGAAAATGTAATCACACATGATGCGTACGAGATGAACAATGTTTGGTACAGTTATAAATGATTAATTGTTTTGGGTACGACCCCCTAAAATGAAAAAAAAAAAAAAAATTGTAGTAGCTATCTCCAACAAAGTATTTGGCGAGAGGTACATAAAATGTATTTTAATTACGAGAAATTTTTTATTTTATTCTGTTGTGCCGTGGGGGCACAGCGGCTAGAGCGTTCACCTCCCCTCAAAGCTAAACTGGTTCAATTCCCGGTGGGTTCGATCCCGGATTTTCGCACGTGGGAAATTTGCCTGACGATGCCATTGGTAGGCCGTAGTAGTATTATGGGGACATCGGGACCTGGGACCGGAGCGTTTGATCTGTTCAAGCGCTGTCATTCCGGTCGGCCGGTGGCCATCTTGGATACAGGTGACCTTACCCTGGCCTTGGCCGCGGTAACCTTTTGACCTCGATAACCCAGAAAATTAAAAAAAAAATGCAAAAAAATTTATAAATAAATTATATTAAAAATATTTTGAAATGATTTAAAAATTATTAAAAAATTTATTTAATAGTTGACTTCAAAAAACTAAAATTTATAGATGCCCCCCACCTCTTCCACCTATAATCATTCCACCATCTTGGTAGATGCAGTCCGCCATATTGGTAGGCGTTACAGCCACCATATGCCATAGTGGTAGGTGCAGCCTTCCGCCATTTTGGTGGGTGCAGTCCACCATATTGGTAGGTGAAGCCCTCCGCCATCTTGGTCAGTGCCGTCCGCCATATTGGTATGCGTCATAGCCCCCGTCCACCATTTTGGTTAGGATAAATTACCCACGCAGAAAATGCGTCTAGAAAGGGCTGGACGATACTTTTCAAACTGACCTGATCGAAATGGAAGAGTTTGTACGCGTGAATGAAGGTGACCGCTACATTTTGTCCATAATCGATACTTTATGCAGGTATGCCTGGGCCAGGCCGCTCAAGTCGAAGAATGCGTGCGACATCACGAAAGCCGTGGTGGATGTGTTGCGCGAAGAACGCATACCGAAACATCTCCACACCAACGAAAGCGAAGAATATTTTAATTCAACTTTTCGTACACTGATGAAAAAGTATGGCATAAATCATTATTCTGCATACTCTGGGCTAGGCCAGCATCGTCGAGCGTTTTCACAGGACGCTCAGAGCTAAACTGTGGAGCCATTTCACGGCGAATGGAAACTACAAGTTTTTGGATATACTCCCAAAACTCGTTCGTGAGTATAAATCTACCGTTCATTCTACCAATCGCATGAAGCCCGAAGATATTAAAAACGACTCCCTGGTTCGGACAGTGTATGCTATTACGAAGAGGAGAGACCCACGCAAGCCTAAAGCCAAGATAGGTGACTTAGTGCCGATAAAAAAAAACGGGGAGTTTTACACAAAGGCTTCCTGTCAGAACTGGTCTGCAGAGTTGTTCAAGATGGCGCGTATACGACACTCGTACCCATGCATGTATTACTTCGAGGACCTACGTGGCGAGCCCATCATTGGCGGATTTTACATTCTGGCCTACACAGTTTCCAGACATGTATTTGGTGGAGAAGGCGCTGAAACTACGCAATGGTCGCGTGTATGTGTGGTGGCTGGGACACTCCAAACGTGACGACTCCTGGATCACCGAGAAATACATTTTAGCGTAAAAACCCTGCAAATAATTTAATTTAATATAAACATACAATTTTTAATATAATAAATTGTCACATGTGTGCTGAGAAGCTCATTCTTTAATTTATATCACTTCAACGCCTGCGGGCTGTTTTGTATGCACGCATGGTTGCGAGATTAATTCTCTTAATGTTTAAAGTTGAAGTAAAACTATGAAGCGTTTTATACATACACACACACACACTCACATATATGTTCTTAACTTGGCGTATGCATGTTTTTTTTAGAGGTTTATTAAAGAGGATATTTTAAATATTTTTTACCGTTGTTTTACATTTGATGTAATCGATATAAAATTTTTTATTCTATAATTTATGTTTCACGTGCGAAATATTCCAAGCCTTGTTAACTAACATGAAGCTTTTTATGAATGGACGGTGCAGATACTTCTATACATCATATTTTCCTTGTGCGCTGGATTTAATTTTGTTTTGAATGTGTTTGGAATGTATGTGACGGGAGGTTAATTTTTTAAAGGAATAATTTTTTATCTTTTTTTTCACGAATCAGTATGGTAATGGGTATAATTTTTTCATCAGTAAGTTCTGTTTGTCCCCATCCTATATTATGTCTGTTTTCGTAAATTAGTATGTTCTGTCTTTTTTTTTCACGAATCAGCATGGTAATGTGTATTTTTTTCATCCATCAGTATGTTCTGTTTTTTTTTTCATCAATCAGTATGGTAACGGGTACATTTTTCTCAAGTGTCAAACCAGCACCCTCTTTAAGTGTGCCCTACTGTGTATAATGGAATGGGCTCAAGACAAAAGTATTTTTCTTTTTTTTATGACGTATTAAAGTTTGCATGATAAAATAAATACACATTCTTGAATTCTTTTTTGCAATTTATTAAAGTTTTCCATGATATATGAATAAGCAATCGATCTCTGTCGGAATAATAAATTTAACGAAGCTAGCGTAAGCCACCGCTATAGGCGAGCGAGCATTCCCAGGCGGCTCGGCCCTGCGTGTTCAGCAGGAAGGGCACAGTCCAACTCACGGCTGCCAATTCGTGAATACTGCATGCGGTGCCAACCTTAACTCTGTCCGTCTCTGCCGCTGCTACACGGCACGTCGACAGTTAATTTTTGAGGCTGCCTTCATTTGCAAAGTGTTTTATCCCTTATCCTTACTTTATTTTTTAAAATAATTATGTTAATACGCATCAAATATGTCATAAGTTGTTTTAGTGATGGCTAGAGTCTAATTAAAGATGGTAATTTTTTGATTCTTTAAATTATAACAAAACTGATATTACCAAAATATATTTTTCTTTACAACAATGTTTTTTTAACTTACATGAGCAGGACATAACTCGAGGTAAAACATATATACATTTTTTTAAATAATGTATTTATGCACACACCTTACGATATTATTATTATTCTTCATAATACAAAAATATTTTTTTTGTATGTTTCTTCTCGGAGTCTTGGAGGGCATTCATAATATATTTTTTTAATGTACCATGGCTTTCTCGTAATTTTTTAAAATTATACCACAGGTTATCATAACTCCACAGTCTTAGGGTTTCGGAGCTGCACGGAGCCCAGAAATATCTGTGATTTTCGCACTCGTCAATTCTTGTGGCGTGCGTTTCGACGAGCTGTCGAAATGGCGGGCAGCGGCAATGCTTGTGAAGGTCTACAAAGTTTGTTCCGATGGGGCACGCAATGTGAATTGCCGACACTTGGCGTCTTCCAAACACATACACAGGGTAATAGGGAATTATGGCAGAGTCCAGCATTGTCGGAGTTTCCTCCTACGGACTATTTCCCTCATCTCATCTTGTCCGTACGTTTCGTATGTCTATAGGCGATACATATGTTGCGTGGTGCGGTCAAAGTGCTTCCATGGAAACTGCGAAAAAAAAGTGAAAACTTTGGTTTTCTCGTCTTCATCATTGTACGAGATGGCAATTTGCTTGATGTTGTAAGAGTCCAACGAGCGAAAACCTTGGATGTTGCAAAACATTTCCTACGATTTTTGTTGTATAAAAAAATTTAAGTTCCCTTGCACACCGAGTTTTAATTTTTTTTTACAAAGTCATTTAAAACTTCATTGAGGTCCATGCATATCGGATACCTGTGTTCTGGGTTGGTTTTCACGCCGGGTAGTGTTTACCAGTAAATTTATTGAAAGGGAGCATCTTCCACGGGCACAGTTTGCGAGCAGATAGCTTGCACGGGGACGTCGTCTTCTGCAGGGAGGGCGTCTTCAACGGGGAAGTCGTCTTCCACGGGCGCAGACGTCGCAAAGGCTGCTCGGCGGGCCTTGCACCAACTCCTGCGATGCGGAGTGTTGGGAAGCGAGGTAGTGCAGCACTCGAAACACTCCTTGCACGTGAGGCAGTCCCGTATGTCTTCGTCCTGCTGCAGATAGGCCGGCTAATACTTGAATACGGTCGAAATTGCGTCAGATGCGTAGACCAGGAGAAATTTTTTCGGCTGGTGTGGTAACTCGTCCCGTTTGTCCAAAACACTAAGCAAGCGAACCCTTCCAAATGCCAAAATGGCAGAAAGGATTTAATGGTCGCTTGGACAACACGCGTACATTTCTAAGAGCGAGAAAAATGACTGATTTCTCGAGGGGGCTCGGGGTGCGTCTTATAAAGACTTTTTAAGGGGAAAAAATAGTCCGCTCTCGCGATTAAAGTAGGCCGCTGATTGGTGAGAACGAAGGTTTCCGAAAACACCCGAGTGATTATCTAATGAGAAACATTGGCAGAGCAATTAAATATAATCGAAGGGGGTGGAGGGGAACTCATCTAATTGGTCAAACGAAGGTTTCAGAAAACATCTGAGTAATTAGCCAATGAGAAACATTGGCGGGGCAATTAAATATATTGGAAGAGGGTGGGCAATTAGCCAATGAGAATCAGGGCTGGGGCAATTGGTTAATTAAATATATTGGAAGGGGGGAGTGGAGGAGTTCAGTCGTATTCTGGGTGCGGTGCTGGGGACAGCACCAGCAATGTAAAACAAATGACAAACAAAAAACCAAGTTGGCGGTCGAACGAAGGTGAGAGACAAGCTCCAGTAGTGTATAAAAAAAAACAAGATGGCAGACGATGGTTGTGATGCCTACCAAGATGGCAGACTCTGCTACCAAGATTGCGGACTGCGCCGATCAAAAAGGCGGACGTTGGCTGTGTCACCTATCAAGATGGTGTCCTGAACCTACCAAGATGGCGAAATTAGTATGGGGGAGGGGTGTAGGGGACCTCCAGAAATTTAAGTTTTTAAAAATAAATTTTGATAGTTTTTATATAATTTTTTTATTAATTTTTTAGAATGTTTAGAATTTTTTGGGATGTTCTTTGTTTTTATGGGTTTTCAAGGTCAAAAGTCACCGGCGCCAAGGTCAGGGTCAAGGNAGAATTTTTTGGGATGTTCTTTGTTTTTATGGGTTTTCAAGGTCAAAAGTCACCGGCGCCAAGGTCAGGGTCAAGGTCACCTGTATCCAAGATGGTCGCCGGTCGACCGGAATTACAGAGCAAGAACAGCTTCGACGCTCCGGTCCCGGGTCCTGATGTACCATGGTTCCCATAATCCCTCTACTGGCCGGTTTTCTCGGGGATTTCCCGTTTCTCCCGACCCTTGAATTCCGCCGCTGCTCCATACTCACCTCGCTTCACCCTCATCGACTCTGAATTTCTGTTTGTTAAAAGCTGTCCACTCCACTCCACTCTTTTATTATTAAGTTTTGTAATTTTCGAAAATAGCTGCCAGCTTGTCAACAGGACACAGTTGTCTCGAAGGCGAGCCGGGAGGGAGAGACACGGCAGCTGCTCCTCAGGAGCTGGCCAGCATCCTGTTCCTCCCCGGAGACGACCGCCTCGAGCGCGGCAGATGAAACCTGTCCAGCATCCCCCGGCGGCCTGTCTGGTCCCGGGTCATCTCCGCAGCACCCGATTTCCCACGGATACGCGCACCCCTTCCGTTCCCCTTCCCGTCGTCCGTCCTCCACCACAAAATAGTTTTGACCAGATCGGCGAGTAGAGACGGCGAGGGATGGGGGTTGATATCAAAGATGTCCCAGGAGGGCGGGAGCAGCTATTCCTGGAGGTCCCGACCTCGCTGGACCGTTGCCGCGGTCCAGTCGTAGGTCACTCGCGGGACCTCGCATCTCCCACGACGTCCTTCTCCTTCAGCCCCCCTCGTCGGGGTCGGTCGCAGCGAGGTCGCCAACGGAACCATCCTCCAGGCCGTCGAGGACCCTTTGGTATCAGAAGAACTGCGGCGATCTCCTGCCCCCAAGGGCAGCGAGAGCGACCCGGCGCATTCTTCACGATCATCATTTCCCGCGACCTCTCCACGAGGACGTTACTTACATGCTCGCTAACGTAACAGCGACGACATAACGGCTACGGCAGTCGTACACTACGTGTTGCTATGGAGCAGGCAATTCTATGCAGCAGCCTCATCGTCTGACTGCCGCAAAGCTTGTCAAATATACTACTTCGAAGCAGCGAACTGTATGCTATTCCCACGGGTATCAAATAAATGGTAATTAAATCGTTTCTAGTCGCACGTTACAAAACGTACAAAAGTTCACTCATGAAAGCTATTTAAAACCGCTTTGCATATCTCTCCTACCCCATGCCTGTTTTCTACCCCTCCCCCCCCAACCCCATGGCTCTTCCCAGTGCGTTTCCCAAAATTCACAAGAATTAATAAGCTTTCACATTTTACATTGATTACAACTAAACTTTGTACATTACTGACCCCCGAATCGTATTCAATGTTTTTACTGCGTCCGATTTTGCGACATATTTGTTAGACGTAAATTACTTAAATAACTACCTTGCATGCTAATATTGGTGGCTTTCTGATAACCACGCGTTTAATAAAAACTTAAAATATATCTCTGAACGATATAAGCTTACGTGCTCTATAATTTGATCATGCTTNACCACGCGTTTAATAAAAACTTAAAATATATCTCTGAACGATATAAGCTTACGTGCTCTATAATTTGATCATGCTTACACTCTAAATCCGAATCAGTGATAGCAATCAGTGAAAAATCTTTCACTGAAAGTCAATTGATAAACTACTGCTGGCCAACGAATCAAGCAAATTAACTAGGAATAAGTGATTTATAGCAGTGACATTCTTGACATTTTGTGGGAAATCACAAATAAATCAGTGAAATTCAACCACTAAATTAATTAGTTATCTGGTACTGGTTATCAGTTGCTCAATTCTTACTATTTTTTTTTTCTGATTCGGCTCAATTCTCACTAATTCAAGTTCAGAGTGCGCATATGTTTTGATTCGATACATTACCTTTCTGGATTGTGTGCATTAATCATAGGTAGAACTTCTTCTCGTATGAAACTAGATTACTACCAGTCTTTGTGCGAACTTTCTGGTTACGTACTCACACCAACTTCAATTCATAGTTAGCAAAAATTTAACCATATCAATTAAAATCAAATTATAAAATAAAACCGTAAGCCACCCCCCCCCCTCAAATTAGTCTCACGTCATTAATTGGAAATTTGAAATTAAATAATTAAAATAAATTTTTGAAATTAAATAAATTAGTTTGACATAGCAAATTGATTTCTATGGATTCGCATTTCAAGAGATAAAAATGACTGCATTTTCTTTGACCCTTAACTCATTCATCAAATCACTGGCACTCCTTTAAAGACAAAGTTTTTCCATTATTTTTCTATTTTTACTTTTTTTCACGCTTAATAACTTTAAACGAATTTACTTAGATATTCGAGAACCCGCCAAGATATTAAAAAAGTTCAAACAACATTATTTAAAAAAAAAGTAATATTTTTACAATGGCATAATCTCGTAGAACTTCTGAATACTGCAAGAAAGTATGTGTGTCATTACCTACAAACTTTTAACGGTAATTCATGTTGAGAGTTTACAAACCATCTGCTTTTATAAACGTGTGTTTCAGTCGCAGATTACTTCCGGTTTATTTGTGTACTTCTGTGCATGACAATTTAGTAAATATAGCTGGAATGGTCTGTCAGTTCATACGAAAATTTTGAGATTAATTCCTTACATACAAAGATGACTTCGTGAACTGTTATTATTACCGTACGTTTTTCATGATATCTCCAGAAATTATCATTATTTTTTATTTTTATGGCAATTAGCGATTTCCTATGTGCATGCATTATTTAGGTGTATTCATATTCAGCACATCTGAGTATATGTTTTAATCTGAACACATACGATAACCCGGATTTTTAGATCTAGGAAGCATAACGGATTATGCTAATGACTGGTGAGTTTACTCTTAAATGTAAACACATTTGAGGAAAAAGTCCCTTACATGTAAGGAAAGAAAACTGACCTTGCGTTAAGGGGAAAATTATTTTGCAAATGTGCAATACATTTACACAAGTAAGAGATTATTTATTGGTTGTAAGGGAAAAATACACGACAAAAGTGCGAGAAAATCCCATGTACCAGCGCCGTACGAATCCTGCAATTACTGAGCTAAAAATTACGCCCTGAAACCCACTAATTCAGGTGTTGAATGGATAAGAACATTCGCCTTTTGAAGTCGCAAGCCATTTCACTGAACACTCTGTTAGAGATTTCATGTGTAAGGCTTAATATTAATTATTTTCAAATTAGTAATTATTGTGAGTGATAGTAATTATACAGAATAAAATATTCACGGAAAATAACAAATGTACGCTTTTATTTTACCTGTAAATATTAGTTTCTATATTACCACGAAATATTTGAGAAAAATTCTCGTTATTATAGAGTAGGAAACAGCTACATTTTAAATCGTTCAGTGTAAGAGACAATTGAAAAAATAATTCGATTCCAAAGAATTAATTTAACTACAAAAAATTCCGGGATTTCATTTTATAAATCATTTGATATAACAGTTNAATTCGATTCCAAAGAATTAATTTAACTACAAAAAATTCCGGGATTTCATTTTATAAATCATTTGATATAACAGTTGTACCCAGTTATTTCTGTGTAAAACATAAAGAGAGTATAAACATTTCTATCTTAGTTTCATTAGTGGTTGCGATGATAAATGGTATTGTGGAAATGTCATGTCTTAGTCATCACGTAGTTTAAAAAATTTCCCAAAATTAAATAAGACATTAAAAAAAAAAAAACCATTATTTGAGGTTTGGACATGCGTACAGAATAATTCAAGTTTAGGATGTCCCCAAACTTAGCCTCTAGGATTTTTCTAGAGTGCACGGAGCGATTTTCATCTTACTTCTCTGTGTACTGTCTGAACACTTCCTTATGATGTTTGTTGTTTTGTAATGTGTGGGAATTTCCATTTGTATGCATTCTCCTATTGTACTTTACAATTTTGCTTTTAAAAGTCACAATTGCTTGGCTTTTTTTCATAAACAAGATTAATTCAACCAGCTATATGAAANAACAATTTTGCTTTTAAAAGTCACAATTGCTTGGCTTTTTTTCATAAACAAGATTAATTCAACCAGCTATATGAAACATAACGTATTGTTTCGTTTCAAACCTCTCGTCGAACTGTTGGAACAGTGCTCAGGAGATGAGCAGAATAGTTCTGCTCACGTCGTGGAGTGATTTTCACATACACGTACGCAATATTTCAATGTGATACGAGTTTACATTTGCAACTTGACCACAGTTTATGAGACATACCCTGGGAGATTTCGGGCCAACAACAAACTAGCGAGAAAACAAGGGAATTCCATGAAACTCAACGAAGAATAAATTAGGCTTCTAACTGGAGAANCAACAACAAACTAGCGAGAAAACAAGGGAATTCCATGAAACTCAACGAAGAATAAATTAGGCTTCTAACTGGAGAAACCATTCGTTCTACAAACTGTCGTGGCTCAAGTAAACCAAGACCTGTGGAGACATAGCTTATGGGCCGTTGATTNAAACCATTCGTTCTACAAACTGTCGTGGCTCAAGTAAACCAAGACCTGTGGAGACATAGCTTATGGGCCGTTGATTTTCCCAGAGTTTTTCCAAGTTCCTAGTCACCTAACGTCCATATACAGGTTGTTCAAAAAAAATATGGGCACTGCTTACACGATAAGTAGGTGAAGGAAAAATCATTAACAAATGTATGGCGTATTCAGCTTCACCTCCGCGTAATCGCTTGCAAAGCTAGTGGGGCATGCTACGGTGGACGGAGTATGCATAACGGACACAGGCGGTGCCAAACTACGCCGCAGCAGTATGCCGGCCAGGCCGGTTGTATTTGCACAGAAGCAAATAGTGGTGGACGTATTGTATCACCAGCTGCATGTGTCAGCAGTGAAATTGAATACACTTATGCAGAAAAGAAAGAAATGATCCTAATATATGGGCGCTCTAACTGTAATCGTGTGGCGGCGAGACGTTCGTACGTGAACACATTTCCAATTTGATGACACCCTTTGAAAATACNACTGTAATCGTGTGGCGGCGAGACGTTCGTACGTGAACACATTTCCAATTTGATGACACCCTTTGAAAATACTTTAAAACGCGTTTATGAATGTCTACGGGAACAGTGGACGAACGCACTGCGCCAACCACGGTGGATTTGAGAGGATGAGATCACCCATCGCTAGACGTGTTGATGTCCGTGGTGTACACTTTGAACATTCCCCGTCGTACGCCACACACCCTGGGCAGTGTACTTACCATGCATACTCCATCCGTCGTAGCAAGTCCCTCTATCCCGTAGTACGCCACACACACTGGGCAGTGTACTAACCATGCATACTCCATCCGTCGTAGCAAGTCCCTCTATCCCGTAGTACGCCACACACACTGGGCAGTGTACTTACCATGCATACTCCATCCATCGTAGCAAGTCCCTCTAGCTTTGGAGGACTATTAATTACGCGTAGGGGAAGCTGAATTGACCAATTGTTTGTTAAGGTTTTTTTTCCTTCATGCATTACGCATTACTTATCATATAAACAGTGACCATCTTTTCTGAAACAACCTGTATAAAGAACAAAGAATATAGTTTGCCTTGAATGCCAATCGAACCATTTCCTGCTCCCAACGCAAAAAAACAAACATTAAGCTTTTACGTTTAAAAAACATAGTACAATGTCACCTTCCAGTCAGTCAAACTCGCTTGACAGACGCAAGCAGAATGGCGTAGCCAATCAGACACAAGGCCCGCTTCCAGAGTATCACGAACCAATCACCTAGTATTAAGTTGGCCAATGCCTTATCTTCGTCAGAAAACGCCGCATCACAAAGTTGACCACTGTGATTCAACGATATCTGCTTTGGAATAGCACTGAAGAAATGTTGCACGTGTGTATAACAGTTTCAGCTTCTCCACGTACTGTCATTACGAAGCCAATTTTTTCGCAAGTGAAATGTCTAAATCGGGTGTGGTCGCGGTAATTCTTAAATGTAAACATCCAGGTGCTGAATATTTAAAAATGCATAGACATGTACACCACGCTTTTACCTTCATTATTACGGGATAAAATGACGTGGTCACAGTCTTACGCTTACAGGGGCTCTTTATCAGTGATCTGCGTCTAAATGCTACGATGAAGCGTTATGAGTATGTTTACGATAGCGTAGACAGGCTATCGTAAACTAGACAGGCTATCGTATCGACCGGCTGCGTGAACACGCCATCACCCATGAGCGGTAATCAGGACAGCCGGTTGTCGCAATCGGGACTCGCATTGCCCAAACCCCGGTGAGCAGGAATGCCCTCTACCGGCCAGGGAATGAGGCCATGTTGCGTTATGCCACGCCGGTATGAGGGCAATGCAGGGTGGCTGCAGAGGTCTGTCTCCATGTGACGCCGGCCGAGATGACGTCACATGAAGCCTGCTGTGCCGACCGCCGTAACTCGTCATACTTCACCAGTCTTCGGATACTGAGCAAGGTGGGACAATTACAATATACTAACGTGGCTCTCAGTAAGGTAGTTTATGTAGTTAACTTAACAATGCTTCCCCGACATTATAGAATTTTTTTTGTAATTTACAGATGTTTTGTTATATAATCGTATAGTAACATATAGCTCCTTGCATTTATTTACCCCACATGCTCTACCATCATGAGATCCCCCCCCCCCCANACGGTTTGAGTATCATTTAAACAGTATTCCGATGTCGCCCTTAGCGCTTCCATTCTTCTAGACCTCGGACGTACCAGATATCTGCAGCCAGGCGGCCACCTTAAAGAGAACGCCACGCAATTTCGCTTCTGTGTACTTGCGCAGTTTGTGTCCTAGTCACTAGTGCGGGCATGGCCGAACAGGTTTGAGCTCCACGAGAGTAAGGACAGGATAAAACGGCAAAGCAAAGGAAGCGGGGAACGAACGGTATCTTCTCTCCGCAAACATTCTCCCGTGATGTTTGTCTCCCTCCAGGCGGCTGCATTCTGGACGCACAGCAGGAAGTTCACAGCTAACGTCCCGTCCGCCGGCAGGCGACAGCTCATTGGCAAGCTCGTAGGCTGCACTTTTCAACGCCGTGATTCAGACTAGCCCCGACACACTGAGGTGTCTTAGGTGTGCCTAACTTCAGGCGTCAGTCCTCAAACGCTTTGTCGTATTGAAACACGTACTTCTAGCTAGAGTGGAAACATATTTGAACAGTATATACAAATTAATTAAAACCTTTGAATATTATAATTTTTACTTTAATAATGTGACATGTGACAACTTATTTATGCTTGTATTACAAAACCGAAAGTACTAAAATAGCACGAATCATTTTTTTTTCTTTTGTAATTAAGTATGTGAAAATAATAAAATGAATTTCATCTATCGGCGGTGAAAAAAAGGGACTCCAACGTTGACATTTTCATTGATCTAAATATTAGAACCCACGTTTTTTTTTGTATTGGATCCTCTGTCATTGTTAATTGTCTGTTATATTTGCGTGATCGAATTTGATTCTGGTGTGGGACATATGTGATTAACAACACAAATACGGAAGTGTTAAATTTTATAGGTGTAGCTTATTATCATGTATATTAATATAATTTTTCTGGTCTTCAGGGAAAAATACATAATATTAAAGATAAAAAATTATTTCCTAGAAAAATACTACTTATTTCGTTATTTTTAATGTAAAAATATATTTAGAGTGAAGTTGACCATTAAAAGCATAGGCTTTCCAAACTTATTCTTGTTTGGGAGTGATACCGAATTTTACTGATTCAGGTACACTTGTTTATAATGCGAAACGAAAAGCCAGTGTAATGGTTCCAAGATGGGTAAGAATTTCGCATTCATTATCATTTTTTTAAATCTCTGCAATGAAGAAATAGCAAACTCCGATTTGCAAAGTCAGAAATTCCTATGATAAAATTTTTAGTAAGCTGACTTTTGACGAAGTTTGAAAAATTGGTGTATCTGCAATATTTTTGTTCCAGATTTCTTACTAATTGGACAACTTCAACAGGTATACCACATGTCATCAAAGCCAAGGAATAATAACCTCTAAAATACAAACAAAAGCCATGTGGTATATACAACAGTTTGCAGACGTCCAAGTGTTTTATCGAGGATGATAGTATGTTTCCATTTGCTCAGTATCTGCGAAAATAAATATTTCACATCACGAGGAGGAATAAATTTTTTTCGAAACCATTTATATGTATGAGTGTTTCAATATTTTTTTTTCTTATCGCAGAGCATTCTCAGTCCTATTATAAACACATCTCAACGCTATTCAATCAGTTCCCTTCTGCGCATGTCTGAGAGAGAGAGAGAGAGTGTGAGAGAGAGTAAGAGAAAGAGAGAGAGGAAGAGAGAGAGAGAGAGTGTGGAGAGGTTTGGGTGGCTCTTTACAAAGGGGTCTTGACAATACGCATGTCGTATTAATTTTGAATTGAATTGAATTACCGCGCTACGAAAGAGTCGTAGCGTCTGAAAAGCGTAGGTTACTTTCCACAGCTTCCCTCGGAACTTGGATGAGCAGATTCCTTTTTCCTGAACATGTCCTCTCTTTATGCTATCATGTCCAGGTCTGGGGCGGGAAATTACAACAGAAAAAAAACGCAGGAAATTGCTAAACCATGCCACACAACGGAGCAAGAGTTGAGCCTCACCCCAACACGTGTCGCTTCCGTCAGGTTCCACAGTTGCACAATATTATTACTTTCATTCTTACGGTTTGTCATTATTTGTGAGATTAAGCAGATGTAAACATAGTGTTCACAGTTTTCTTCTTTTTTTTTGCTGATTTCTTTTTGTGATCGTTTAGTTCGTTTCTTTTTACAATATGCCAAAAAAAGGAAGTGCAAATTATACGAAACGCTATCAAAAATATCGTTACTTAGAGAAAGGAAGAAGTGACTCCGAAGCAATGTGTTTAGTTAATATACAAGGACCATGCGTATCAAGTATAAATAAATGTATTACTAATTCATCAATTATTATGTATGCAAACATGCTTGACCATAAGTTTCGTGTGTTATTTATAGTAAATTTTTCCGAATATAGCTTTTTCCACAACAAACTCGTTATCAAAAAATTTAAATTTATGAAGTGTCTAATGAGTTGTTGTTGAAAATTTAGTCTTGGTGACACATAAATAAAATATATTCTGACATGTTTTATAAGCAGTTGCCTTCATACCAACTCAATAATTTGACAAATATACAATGAAAATGGGTGTATATATACTCGGCTCTGTGGGGGGTGGCCAACCTCGACCCTTCCCCCAGGCAGACCCGCTCGCGGTCCCGTCGCCGGGCGGCCGGGAATGATTGTCAGCTGATCTGGCTGACGTCACAGCCCCTCCTCCCCCATGATGGAGAAGCTGACGACTTGGGAGGATGCACAAGAATATTGTATTCTGGGAACTAGGACCCTTGGCGCAACGCGGCATTTAGGTAAATATCTGTGCGATCGCCGACGACACCGTATACACAAGCCGCAGCTTGACTGTCGTCAACCTTGGGCAGAAGTCTTTCGCTGAGTGCGGTGACCTAGCGAAGTAGAGTTCGACGAGGGACATCGGGGAAGTGGACGGACGACGACAGGAGACTGCGAGACGACGGCGGACGAGGTGTTTGTGGTGTGGACGGACGAGAAGGCGTGAAACCCGACGAGTGAAGACTACTGTGTACGAGGGCGCTCGGAGAACTCTAGAACATTGCGGACTGGTGGGACCTGAACTAAACTGAGGCGGGACTGTATAAAAACGTGATACGTACTTTATTGCAAATATTGGAACTGTCTAATATGGACATATAATTTAGAAAGTATTTTGAATAAGTTATGATACATGTTACTGGGACCGATTTTTAACTATTTAATTACATTTATTTATTTGAGGTAATTGTAAATTATACTGATTAAATTCGTTCATTGTAAACGGCACGTGATAGCAATTTATTGAGAGATGCTGGGTCGAGAGAATTTTGTTGGTAGTTATTGCAAATAAAATCAGGACATTATATTTAACTCTTTTATTTAACTAAGACTTCCATCTCTTAACGAACCTGGCTAGGCCCACCGACTATTGAGAAAATTGTAAAAATACATACAGGATCGTCCGCCTAACATGGACACCCCCAAAATTTCCGGAACGGTTGCAGATCACGAAGTGCGGTTTTTGAAAAATGAAATTACTTACTGGGGCAAGTAATTTGCCGCAAAGTCACTATTAGTAACACGTGTATGGAAAGAAATAATTAAACCACAATGATTTTTCCCCTAGATACGTACATTTATTTCAACGGCATCTGAAAGTACGTGCAAAGAGGAATTCAGTGATCTAGCATATGCAATGGAAAGTCACACAGAAACGCCAAGAAATAATGTGAAAATAAGTTAGGTGGGCCGGTAGCATGAGGCAGTGGACCTGTACTCACAGCTGTAAGTAAGCAACACGCGCCGTGACTCATCCTGGCGGGACCGCTTCCAAATATATTCTGTACCATATAAGAAGGCCACTTTTCGACAGCTTGGCGAAAGTAGCGCCCCTGTTTACATCTGACTACGTATCCTTCCGCCATCAGCTGGTCCGTCACGTCGGGGCTGTATTTTTTTTATCAACACGCTGTCAGCTAATCCACTTCTCATTGTACTGTAATGCTAAACAAATTTTAAGATATTTTAAGACTGACATCTGTCTCAAACTATAAGTAGGTTATAAAAGTAAAAATATAAAATGTTAGATATTTGATAACTCTTTTGTAATTTGTCCGAGATAGTGAATTTGGGTTAAAATTTGCGAGACGGTCTGTTGTATCTATTATTACACTTTGGACGTTATAGCTAATATATTCTAGTTCGAAATATGTGACGTGGAATAACGTTAGAATTGCTTAAAAACTATTTACGCGTGTCTACGGAATCAAGGAGATGGGTTTCGAGAGAACAATATGGCGTATAATTTACGTAGACGAACGATTACCGGCCGAATATAAATGACTTGTACTCCAGATCGTTGTATATTAAATATATATTACTTTAAAAATTATGCAGAGCTCGTGGAAAAATATAACTATTGGCATATGTTTGTAAATTCGTTATATATCGCGCAGGAAAGAGGTTCATTTCTGGCTGGTAATAGCTCGCAGAATATCCGATAGATAGCACGCAGCACGTCACGACGAAGTTTTGAGTAACTATCTTTAGGGAGCGTCCATAAATTACGTGAGGCGATTTTCATGATTTTTCGACCCCCCCTCCCCCCTTGGTGAGATGTCGTGAGATTTTTCTCGACCCCCTCCCCCCCCTCTAATAACACGTGAGATTTTTCAAAATTCGTATTTTTTGTGTAAATACGTTAATCCGTGATTGATTTATTAAAAAAAACATAGTTTGTTTAATTATTTTTATTTAAGACTAGTTAAGACTATTATTACAGATTTATAATTACGTAGTTTAGAATCACAGTGATAAAATCAAACAATACAATACTTAAGTAGAAACTACATGAATTTGTTAAAGAATATTTATTCTAATTCTGTCCACGGGGACTCATGTGCGGTCTCAAGAGTTACTATTGGAACCAACATGTCTATGTGGTTTTCAATAAAATCATCTGCTCCTTCAACCTCTCTCTGATTTAGCCACTCTAAACCGTTGTCGCTTGCACATAGAAGCTCAGTAGCTCGACGTGTGACAATTCTTGAGGGTCGTACTTTGCGCGCTGTTGCAGCTAGTGCACTGTGGACTGCACGCCGATGCTCTGCAGCTCTTATGATGGATGAAAAGTAAATACCGCACGTACTGCAGCATCTCTTTTCTAGATCACCACGTACACTTGGGCAATAGAGGTCGTAGGGCATGCTGATGAAGGCGTGCAAAGGTTGAATCGGTAGGCAGTGGCGAATCAAGAAGGGAGCGAACGACTTTCCGTCATGCTCTTCAGGGTCCGGGACCGTCGGATGCCCATCAACCTGATTGATAGGGTATGGAGGTGGCAGAAAACGGTCTTGAAGAATCATATGTAGAGCACTCCGGCGTGGGCTACAGCAGTCCCGATCATCGCATTTCACAACCTGAAACAATAATTAAAAGCAATTCATTATTTTAAAGTCTAAATGGAAATACATTCGTAAGTGCTCACGCTCGTTAAAAAATTTCAGAAAAATATAAAAAAGCACGCATGAAATCGTGGTCAAAATATAAGGTAAACTACTGTGAAAATTCATACGAAAAGAAAACAATACATTATTAAATGTGAACAAATTGCCGCGTACCTGAAGTAAATATTGGCTCTCTCTAACATGCTCGGTGTACCATTCTTCGGCTGGAAGGTCTGGGACGCTGGAAGTGTCATTATTCGAGTCTATGTATTTCGTAACGACTTCGTGTCCGTCAATGCACACTGCAGACCATATTTCAGCCAAAATTTCCCCTGCCTTTTTGAAATTATCCTTTTCCAGACTAACGTCTACTGNGTGGTCAAAATATAAGGTAAACTACTGTGAAAATTCATACGAAAAGAAAACAATACATTATTAAATGTGAACAAATTGCCGCGTACCTGAAGTAAATATTGGCTCTCTCTAACATGCTCGGTGTACCATTCTTCGGCTGGAAGGTCTGAGATCATATTTTTTGAAATGCTCTATAGCGTGTGCGATCACTTTGCGATATCGTGGGTTCTCGTCGGGACCGCCATCACTCGAAATGATAAGGACAGGCTTAACTTCGCCGTCGCCGTTTTTCATAAAGTTGTAAAAAGTATCAAGGGTTATAACAGTGTCCAAATCTTGAGCGTGACTAGTTGCAGTTGACTAAGAGTGCTTGCCACTTCGGATTGCTATATAAGTTGGTTCACTGTATGAGACGGCTTCTGCCCGACCCATCTCATTGGGCTTCACTTCACAAAGAG
>NQII01000059.1:1491013-1512099 GCA_002778355.1 Clitarchus hookeri | reverse complement strand
GTTGGAGGTCTTAGTGTTTCCCTGGAATCAAAACATCACGATGAAGACATGAGACTGACAAATTAAGAAGATACAGTGAAATCCCGATATTTCGCAGCCCGATTATTCGTATATCCCGCTAATTCGTACAAATTTGCCGGTCCCTTGAGAAAATCCCTTTAATTCGTAAAAAAAACAATGCATTCCGGTCCCCTTGATAATACGCATTTATTTCGGTGCTCGAGCTCAATTAAAACGTCTAATAATTATTATTTCCAACATAAAAATCTCGTTAACTCGTAATGTTTTTATCCCTAGACTGTACACCAGCTCTAGATTGATGCAATTCGGGCAGAGTAAAAAATACCGGATGGGTACTGAGGGACGTAGGAGGGTTTGAAGGGCAGGTAATGACGCCGAGTAGGCTGTGAGGCGATGTGTCTGTGATTCCCAGAACTAAGAAGCGCCTTGGTGTCCGGTCTAGGGTTATGAGAGGGTAGGAAGGAGCAGAGCGAGTGAAAAGTTAGTCAGTTCGGTCTTAGACATGCCTCCGAAAAGAGTTAATACGTGTCTTTCCATTAGAGAAAAAAAAGAAATCATTAACGCCGTGGCCGGTGGTGGTAAACAAATTGACGTGTCCAAACGTTATAACGTTCCTCCTTCCAATATAACATCAATTCTGAAGAAAGAAGACAAAATCGCCTCCCAGACATCGGACAGCAAATTAAAGCGCTTTAAGACTGGTGAGTATCCACTACTAAAAGAGAATTTAAAAAAGTGGTTTGCGTAAGCACGGAATTCGAATGTACCAGTTGGAGGAAACGTTTTAAGAGAAAAAGTAAAAGTTTTCGCAGAAAAAATGGGAATTAAAGACTTTCGTGCGAGTGAAGGTTGGTTTGATAGGTTTAGAAAAAGGCACAGCATAAAATTGAAGAAGCTTGGTGGGGAAAGTGCGAGTGTATCGGCCGACGTTTGTTCTGAGTGGAAAGACGAATTGGGAGAAATAATCGATTCTTACAAGCCCAACAACATTTTTAATGCCGATGAGACGGGGTTATTTTATAAGTATTTCCCCGACCGATCAATGTGTTTTAAGGAAGAAAAGTGTCATGGCAGAAAAAAAAATGAAGAACGTGTAACCATATTGTTGGCCGCCAAAATGGATGGATCTGAGAAATTAAGACCGCCCATGATCGGCAAATCAGCCAAGCCAAGATGTTTTAAAAACATAAAAACTTTTCCGATGACCTATCGTGCAAACAAAAAAGAGTGGATAACGGGTGAATTATTCAAGGAATGGATACGATCAGTGAATGCTGATATGGAGAAAAGGCAGCAAAAAATTCTACATTTCATAGATATTTGTACGGCCCACAACAATACGCCACCGGTCAGTCATGTTAGTGTTGTGTTTTTGCCTGCCAACACTACTTCTAAGCTGCAGCCTCTAGACCAGGGCATAATTAAAACGTTCAAAACCTTTTACTGCAAGGAAGTAGTGATGCAACTCCTTGACAGCATCGAGGATGGGAAGGATCATAAAATCACCTTATTTTCAGCCATGAACATTGCTCACAAGGCGTGTCAAAGTGTTAGCGAAAGCACAATAAAAAACTGTTTTCGTGCTTGTGGATTCACGAAGGTGGAACTTTCATCAGCAGTTACTGAACAAGACTTAGAATTCCCTGTGAATTGGAATCGTCTTCCTCAAAATGAAGAAAATTCTATAACATTTGAAGATTTGGTCCATTTTGACGATGGCCTAGCGGTAGCGGGGATTCTAACTGATGACGAAATTTTGACTCCATCTACGGACATTGATGGTGAAGGTGATGACGAAGATGATGTGTCGACAATTACACCTAAAGTGGCTAAACAATACATCAACAACGTGCGCCATTTCTTAGCGAAATGAGACGTTGGCGATGAAGTATTTTCTGCTTTGAACATGCTTGACAAAGCCATCGACAATACCTGTCTGCAAGGCTTGCACCAAAAGAAAATTACAGATTTTTTTTAACGTAAATTTATCATGTGTTTTTTATTGTTGTAATTATTGATTTATATATACACTACATATGTATACATATGTAGCCATGTGTTTAGCATTACATATTAATGCAAATTTGCATTATCTCGTTATTATATGTATTTTTTTCTTTTTTTGCTCCCGATTATTGGTAAACCCGCTAATTTGAATATCTCGATAATTCACATTTAACATTCAGTCCCTTGATAATACGAATTATCGGGATTATACTGTAGTTTGTTTTAATAATTTTGTGTGAGGCAAATATGTCGTTAAAAAAACTAATAGCGCTCTTCATTGAATTCGTGATAAATAAAACAATACATTTTTTCACATTGTCTTGTGTATAAAATAGAAAAGAAGGAGTTTAGCCTACCTTAGTAAGGAATGTCAGAGTAGTCCGGGCCTTTCTCTCCGCCGCTTCTCTGAGGAGTTGTTCGATCTCCTGCTGAACGTGTAGCACTAAACCTTCCTTTTCCGGGAACCTCTGTTTCGCTGCGTTCCATAACTTTGTCGCTTCTTCCTGGCAGCACTTCTTCGTCTTGTAGACGTGTCTTTTAACGCATGCATTGTAATAACTATGGTATTAACTCATTTTGAATGAGTGACAGCGTTGTGACTCGGCAGCTGATTGTTTGTGAATGCCTGCATTTATGTCGTCCACGGGGCCTGTCCGCGCGCGCTGCCACTCAGCTCGTATGCTCTAGGGATTCCCAAAAAAATATTTTGTATCGATATATCGATAGCATTGCATAGCGTACGGCTCACGAGCGTTTGGCTGGCCGGTGGCGGCTTAACAATCCAGGTACTTCTGTGCCTGGATTGTTATGGCATTCACATAACCGCGATAATTATCATTGTATATTAGGATTTAGCCGTATTTTAGTGGAGAAACATGTTTTACTTAATTTAACCAACTTTTCTCGCAATTTTAGACNCTCTGAAGTTTGCTGGGTTCGACTCTCTGCCGATGCAGCTCCCTCCACTTTCTTCCCTCTTCATTTTCTCAGCGGCCGCTTCCTCTCGCGTCGTTGCCTCCCACATCTATCCCCGTGCGTGCTGGATGGCCGTTTCTAGCGTTTCTCTTCGCTTGCCTCTCTTCACCTTCTATTCCCGCGTGCGCAGGAGTTTCGGCCTCCTTTATCCTTCGTTCGCATTGGGTCACACTTCTCATTGTCCGCTTCATCTCGCTTTGTCTCCTTCACATGGGTATTCCTGTGCGCGCAAAGCTTCTGCTGGCACAGAAGTCTGGCTCTTGAATTCCTGGCGCGTTTACTCGTGCGTGCCATAGTTAATTTATCTTCGGGCACCGACTGCGTGACAACACTGGGTTTGTTTCGCGTCTTGCGTTTACCCCTACCTCGCAGTCTCTGTACCATACAGTGCACTATTTTCCTGCCCTTTTCTTTGCCGCTCACTCCGAGCGGACTTATGGCGGACGGAAATACTGGTATACTTGTTCGGAAAGTGTCACTATTCCCCATCCAGGGAATTAGTACTTACTTTTTCCTACTTTATTCTTTCACCGGCGCTCCGGTAACTGTAATCTTTGGCGCTGTAGTTTACCTGTCCGCCAGATCCCACGTCCTTTTCACCATCCAGTGAAATTGACCTCTTTATCCTTGCTACTCTGTCTCTCTTGCCCGCTCCTGGCATCCGCTCTGCGTTTCCGCTTCCGTTCGCTAATTTCTCCGTCGTTTGTCGGCACGGTTATTTACCTGTCTGCCTGACACCACGTCACTCCCTCCATCCAGTGAAAGTGACCTATCTTCGCTAATACGTCCTCCTGCCCGCTCCTGGCATCCACTGCGCGTTTCCTCTCCCGTTCGCTAACTTCTGCTTCGTTAATTGGGACTTCTTAAAGTAATATTGCTGGATGCTACAGGGTGTTTTGTCATGGCCTCCCTGAAGTCTGTGTTTAGCCTGACTAGCTCGTTATTGTTCACCGTCTGGTGACCTAGTAACCCACTGGGGGTTTCTATTTTTCTCCGCGCACATCTGCGGCCTGCCATTTCTCGTCTGGTTTATTGCTTCCTCTGCTCCCTTCAGGGTTCTATTGTCGGTACTGGGCACCACAGGTTTAATTTTACGACTACCCGAAGTCACAAGGGTTGATTTTATGACTCCCCCTGAAGTCGTGAATGTGCTGCTGCTTGGTCGGGGCAAGGTCCCCTTTCTCCCGGGTATTTAGCTTGTCCTTGCCTCCGTCTATACAGACTTCAGCATGCCCCTTAGTTGGGCGCCAAAATTGATACCTGCCAATGCTGAAGTTTGGAAGTAGGTATTTAATCTGCTCTGCGGCGTGAGGCACCAGCACTTGATGCTAACCCTCAGTGATAGGGCGTAGGCATATGTCGACACTGTTGTCTCTAGGTCCAATTTACTAATAAATTACACTTTATTTGCGAGTTCACATAATCGAGTTTTATTGTTGCTTGAACAGATTAACTGGTACATGAACNTCCCCTCCCCTTTTTCTATGTAGGCTACGTATGGTTTGACGCCGCGATTGGCGTCGTGGGGGGGGGGAGGGCAGGATTCTTCACACCTGGTGTAGAACTACTTATCTGACACTGCGGCGCTGTCTTCCCTCGGCTGGCGGCTTGGAACTGCTCCGGCGCTTGGTGGGGCGTCCCGACGCCTGCTCTCGGAACCCCTCCTCGCGGCTCCACTCAGCACTCTTCGTTTTGCGATGGCCGGCTGCAGTTTTCTCGGATTCTTCCCGCCGTACGTCCCGTTTGACGGCCTACAACTGAGGTACACGTCTTGATGCATTTAACGAACTTGTTTTCTCTCGGCTCCCGGTACACCCTTCTCGTTTGACGAAGTCTGACTGACTTTTCTCGGATTCTTCCCGCCGCACGTCCCGCTTGACGGCCTCCGACTGAGGTCGACGTCGTGATGCATTCTCGATCCTCGACTGACTCCGACTGACTGACTCGTTGACGTCTCTCAACTTACTGCTCGCGTCTGACTGCCTGATGTTGTCCGGTTCCGAACCGGACATCTCGCTCTAGGTCCTCCAACTGACTGACTGACTCGTTCCTCCCGCTCTCCTGCTCGTTGCTCCCTCTCTGCACATGGTCGGGCGCTTGTCGTGTCCCCCTGGGTTATAAAACACGTGTTCGGTGCACTAGCTCTCTGCACTTCGGTCCGGCGTCGTCCATCGACTCTGGTATGGACGTTTTATTGTTTCGTTCTACACATTCTACTTGGTGGGTGGCCTTTGGTTCAGCGAACGTGGTCCTTCCCTTGTCCCCGTATATTGCCACTATTCTCCCAGCACGCCCGCTAAAAGCTCTCAATGTTTATTGCTGACACTAGCCCGGGACAGACTCAGCCACTGGTGTGGGCTCTCGGTGTCCCTTGGGCAGCTGCAAAACGCAGCTGTGTCCGCGCCCTGGTGCCTTTCGCTGTCTCCGGATGTCGTCTGCACGTGCAGGAACCGTTGCACGTGCAGGAAAATTTGGTAGCCCGCCTTTGCATCTGCGAGGCGCGGTTGCGCCTTCCTGGCGGTATTCTTTCGGCATGTCCACAAACCCTTAATCTTTATTGTGGTCGTCCACTTGCGAGCTTCGCCAGAGCATGTGTTCTGACGAATAAAATATAGGGAAGCAGAATGCATCAAATTTATATCATAGACGTGTTGAAAGCAAGGTTTGAGATGGATGATACGACTTGAAAAAGCTTTCTGAAGTTAGCACAACTTCAGAAAACTTTTCCACATCATATCGTTCTATTGTACATTTCATTTAGATCACCTAAACATAACTACATTATCACGAAGTTTAGTTTTTAACACCAACAACCATTGTTTTGTGACCTCGTTAAATAAAATGTATTATTAAATCTAAGAACTCTTTCTTATCCGCGTATTTTATGCTTTTCTGATGTGCATCGGCAGTGCACTCAGAATAGCGAACGTAATTTTAACTTTATTTCGTTCGTACATCAGCTGATACAGGATTTTGTAAATGGCGCTTTGTTTGTTTCGTATACTTCAAGTTGCCACTCACTGACTGTCAGAAAGTGGCCTTCTTATACGGTATGGACCATAGCAGCGCAGCACCAGTTCCTGTAATCTGTTATGATAAGTGGTATTGCAGTGTGTGGCTGTAGGTACGCAATTAAGTTCACGAATGAGGGAAAACTGGACGCTCTACTTATTTACGGTGTGTGAGGAATAGATGCCAAGCAAGCCGTCCAAATGTATGATGAAAGGTATCCTAATCGGACGCCCATCTCACGGCAAACGATACGAAGAATTTGCACACATCTCTCTTGTCACAAGGTGATTGGAATTCCACAACACGAGTGTGACGAAAGACTGCCACAGGTGAGACGCATCAACACGAAGTGTTAGCATGTGCAGATGCCACCCCCCCCCTTTTTCCAAGATACATCACAATGGGTACGCGAGAACTTTCCAGTCTCGTAGAAATAAGTAAAACAAGTGTGTTACGGATACTAATCCGACGGAAATTCCATCCATATCACGTGGCTCTTCATCAGGCATTAAATGAAGGTGATTTCCAGCAGCGTGTTCAGATTTGTAAGTTTGTTCTGATGTCTGTAAGGAATGACAGCAATTTTCTGAAGAACATACTATTTATCGATGAAACAACCTTCACAAATCATGGGCACGTAAATTTACGAAATATGCACTACTGGGTGACGGAGAATTCGCTTTGGGTCTGGCACGTGGAGAACCAGCGACAGTAGAATGTGAACGTGTGGTGTGGAATCGTTGGAGACTACGTCATAGGATCATATTTCATTCAAAGGACAATGGCCGGATGTACGTACGCCCATTCCCTCCGAGAGACCTTACCGGCACTTCTGGAAGATATACCACTCGACAAACGTCGTGATATGTGGTTTCAGCATGATAGTTGTCCTTTGTATTTTGCTTTGGTGGCGAGGCAAGTGTTAAATTAAACTATTCCAAACCAGTGGTTTGGGCGTGGTGGTGGTGGACCTCACACCTCTTGATTGTTTTCTTTGGGGAACACTGAACGATGGGGTAGATACGACGCCAGAAGACATGCAGGAACGTATTGTGGCAGTTTGCCGAGACATTGCGCTAGAAATGCTGCAGGCCGCTCGCCTCTCGCTACATATGTGTTTAAAGATGTGTATTGATGTCGATGGTAAACACATCTAGCACATGCTGTGAAAATACCTAATGTGAAGCGTTTCAACCATAACTGTGTTCTTTTGTACTATGCATGAAGATGAAATTGCATTTCTCCTTAGATTGGTTTGTTCTATTTTTGTTGCGCATCTGTACGCAATCGTTACTCTGTACAGTTAATGACTAGGAAACAAATCTCCTGAATTACGTTGATATCTGAATAAAATGTAATATATTGATATCAGACTTGCACTCACATTGCCTGTCTTCCCTCCGCTGCGATGCTCTCCTTTGTCCAATATCGCATTCCGTGTCCCTTGCACCATTAAGGTAAGCACTACGCTGCTATAAGGAAGCGGTCGCTCCAGGATGAGTCACGGCGCGTGTTGCTTGCTTACAGCTGTGAATACAGGTCCACTGCCGCATGCTACCGGCCCACCTAACTTAACCATATTTGCACATTATTTCTTGGTGTTTCTGTGTTACTTTCCATTGCATATGCTATATCACTGAATTCCTCTTTGCACGTACTTTCAGATGCTATTAAAATAAATTAGTGTTTCCAGGGGAAAAATCATATGTGGTTTAATTATTTCTGCCCATACACGTGTTACGAATAGTCCTTTTGCGGCAAATTACTTGTCCCCGTACGTAATTTAATTTAGCAAAAACGGCATTCCGTGACCTGCTACCGTTCCGGGAATTTTAGGGGTGTCCACGTTAAGAGGATCATCCTGTATATATATATAAATGCCACTGTAGCACACTGGAACTATGTGCGAAGTCAATAGGATACGGAATTTGTTAATGGTATACTAGTGGTTCGGTGCAAGTTTACAAAGATTTAATGTACCGAGTTTTACAGATCTACTGTTTTTTAGAAAAATCAAAACCCCTACAAGATATTGGTTTATCCATAGTAATGGTTAGCGGTAGTTAAAACTGTTGTTAGGTGTACCCAATAAACTTATAGTTGGTAAAATCCATTTATAGGCCCTACCTAGTTCTGAACATTTTCATAAATGAATGGAAATTCACCCAAGAAAAGAGTTTTCCTTTTCTTTCTCTCCTTGTCTCGCGTTTTTCACTTTATTTTTCTTCTTTTCCACTTATTAAGGCCCCTGTTCACACTTCCCGAAAGAAGGTTGACCTGGGAGGATAAAATACAAAACGTTAAACTAAGAAGTGCAAATAAGGGAGCAGACAGGTAACTGCACAGAGTTAGCGAGTGGCTGAACTTTTCAGAATTACCGGAGGAGGCGAACGGATGCCGCCAACTTCTTCACAGAAAGGAGAATATGATATCCGCAAACACATCACAATACAAGCGAGATTTCTGCGTTGTGAGCGAAGTATGGCCAACATTTAATTTACGAGACCCCAACTAAAATGGTCAGTTCTTCAGAGCAATTACTTGCAATATTATGTTTAGGCTTTTAATAGACGTATCATCAACGGACATACAAACTTTATATAATTCAAGCAGCCAGCATTTTTAACCCGGCAAACGGATTTCGTTAGTTAACTAATTTTATGAGTTATTTATAAGCCAAACATTTTGTACAACTGTTGAAGATTTTTCGAGAAGCAAGTGAAGGGACGAAATAACGGTGGCGTTCCTGCCTACCACTCGATCAGAAGTGTACTGTTTAGAAGTGCTAAGTGAAATCTGTACACACGCGATGTGTGCCGTGTTTTCATTGGCTCCCTAGCTTGCTCTCGCGCTCGAGTAGCTTGTTATCTACAAGTAACATTACTTTTATTAGCTTTGGTCAAATGAGGAAATAACTTCTGTACTTCAAACTGTCAACTACACTGAAGAGCCAAAAAAACTGGCACACCTGCCTAATATCGTGTAGGCCTTCGGCCCCGAAAGCCCATATCAATGATGGTCCGTTGAATAGTTCACACGCTGGCACTTGTTGATGCCCCAGCATCGAAATATGCGCCAATTTGAGAAAGGGTTGCACGTCTGTCCCGTTTAATTATTCTCGTCAGTCGTCGTTTGTCCCGTTCTTTCACGATCTTTTTCCGGCCGCAGCGATGTCGAAGATTTGATGTTTTACCGGATTCCCGATATTCACGGTACACTCGTGAAATGGTAGTACGCGAAAATCCAAATTTTATAGATACCTCGGAGATGCAATGTCCCATCTCTCGTGCGCCGACTATAACACCACTTTCAAACTCACTTGAATCTTGATAATCTGCCATTGTAGCAGCAGTAACCGATCTAGCATATTTGCCAGACGCTTGTTGTCTTATATAGGCGCTGCCGACCGCATCGCGTTACTCTGATTGGTTCAGCGCCTCTGTTATTTGCATACGCACGCCTATACCAGTTTTTTTGGCTCTTCAGTGTAATTAGCAGAGTCACTGCCTACAGCGACACATTATTCCATTTAAATGCTCAATGTTTCGTTACCCAGGATATTTTAGTTACCGTGGCACACAACACACGGAGTGGAGTGGAGAGATTTGATATTGAGAACCGACGTATGGAGCAGTGCCGGAATGGAAGGGAGGGGGAAACGGGAGATCCTCGAGAAAACCCGCCGACCAACGGCATCGTCCGGCCAGATTCCCACATGCGACAATCCGGGAGCGACCCCGCCGGGAATCGAATACGGTTCTCCTAGGTGGGAACAATGCACGGACGAAATTATATTAATTTCTGGCGATATGAAAAGCGCGGACTAGAAATATGAATAAAAATATTTGAATATACATTTACGTATAGCACAGGTGTACTTAGTGTTGTGCTGAGTTCCCATTAGCTTCACCCATGTGTTTATTCAATCATGTATTATTGGCACGTCTTCATGCTGAGTGAATATCGCGCAAACCGGTGTGCAATCGAATTAACTTCAATACCATTACTTTCAATTTAACTCAGGGGAAAAATACTATATTGCTTTTAGTTTTCAACATTAACAATTCACTGGTTGCTTAAATTTAACTCCTAGTACTAGAGAAGGATTCCAACCAGCCTTTTACAATTTTGCTTCCTCTAATCAACACAAAGGCAAAGCCTTTTGATAATAGGTGTTGAAAGTCTACATGGGATTGTAAAGAGCATTTTTTTACATTGGCTGACCCTGAATTTAACTTTCCCCAATTATTGCCTCACTTGGCCATGTAAATCTCACCAACTGTAGGGATGGATATTTTAATGGCTCACGTTTGTGTTTCACCACGGGTTAAATTGTTTATGTACCTTGCCTCCATGGCAATGAGTGCAGATGAAACGGCGTTACCCCGTGCTAACCCACTGGCGCGGCGTTTGAAGTTGTCAATCGTGTTCGAAATGATCCAGTTAACATTGTCCACCCGGGCAGCCACGAACCGAGGGCGAGCGACTCGCCGTTCATGACTCGTTAGTCCCGGCAAAGGAGACCTCAGGAGAGATCTGCAGCTCCCCCCAATTCTGTGTCTTGGTCCTGGCGGAGTGGGGACCCGTAGGGTCGCTGGCCATGAGTCGATACAATCGCCTTCCCTTTTGTCCCTCACCCCCTGTTCCGGCCCCCGACACCNTTTCAACCCCTGCTGAAAACTTGTGCGTCCCCCTGCCAAGCCATCGAAGAAGCGATAAACAGTTTACGCAGTCCCCTACTTTCCAAGGTTCCCCTGCATATTGTTCCAGGAAAGCCGACTTCTTGCACCGCTGAGCGAAGAACACAGACGAGAGAGGCCAGGGAAAGAAAATATCTGGACGGGAATGTGCAGAAATTTGTTTTGACTATGGAACCCCCCACCTTTCATGGAAATCAAGCTCAATTGGCTGGAAAAAAAAATTTCCCTGCTGTAATTTGTGCTGGTTGAAATAATTAAATTACTTCTCCTGTTTTTTTTTGTTGTACGTTTGGCGTGCAATCAAAATGTACTTTATAAGGATTCCTGAAGGAAAGAAAAAAAAAACGGGAGGTGGAAACTGAATTATTAAATTTTCATCTGGTGGTAAGTAAATCTGCACACGCACCTGTAATAAAGTCTCGAAGACGTTTGAAGCAAACGAAAACATCCGAGATGTTTAATCCAATGCTTATTAAAATATTGAAAAATGAATCGAGAGCGAAAACACTTATTTCGCAATTATTTTATTTTCACCGTTTTCACTGAAAGAGCACAAAAGCAGAAACTTCAATTTTATTTTTTTTATACATTCAGCCTTTGCGAAGTTACAAAAAATATACCACAATTTCTGCCAGACGAATGCTACTTGCGAAGAGTCCGTTTGTACCCAAAAAGAGTAAATGTTTTAAATTACTGGTTATTTTGCAGTCATAAGATGTTTAACCGATCTGGCCACAGATAATACGTCACTACGTTTTCGTGAATATTTATTACCGTACCGTGTTTCAGGATGTGGCAGTTCACTCGTGCTGTGAACCTAACACACTAACGGATATTGTTTACATAACCATTTATTTAGTAAGAATATTTCGATCATTATTTTATAAACAGAATTGTTGAGAGAGAAGTGAGAGAGACAGAGAGAGAGAGAGAGAGAGAGAGAGCGAGCGAGAAAGAGAACGAGAGAGAGATTTAAAAAATTCAGTAACAGACACTTCGTAGTTGGAACGCAGTGCTTTTAAACTCACGCTCTTTTATACATGCCAAGTTGCTCTATAAGATATGATGAATTAAATAACTTAAAGATTTTCTGAGATCATAGTTTTATGCCCAGATTGCTCTGGAAAAAATTAATACTACTGCGTGATGAACAAGACTACGTTAAATATTAATATCTGAATAAGAAGCAAATAAACCTTTAAAGGGATATCGTTAGATAGTAATTTCAATTAATGATTTAAGAAAATACATTNAAAGTAATTTCAATTAATGATTTAAGAAAATACATTGAAATAAATACCAGCTTCGCTGCAGAACCTTTAGTTTAACAGTTTTTAAAGGCAATTCCCATAGTGCGCAAATCAGTTTAACCATCTACTTCACTTACAATGAAATTAGCTCCTAACTGCAAAATAAGGGATGCTTTAGTTANGCGTGATGAACAAGACTACGTTAAATATTAATATCTGAATAAGAAGCAAATAAACCTTTAAAGGGATATCGTTAGATAGTAATTTCAATTAATGATTTAAGAAAATACATTGAAATAAATACCAGTTTCGCTGCAGAACCTTTAGTTTAACAGTTTTTAAAGGCAATTCCCATAGTGTGCAAATCAGTTTAACCATCTACTTCACTTACAATGAAATTAGCTCCTAACTGCAAAATAAGGGATGCTTTAGTTANCGCAAATCAGTTTAACCATCTACTTCACTTACAATGAAATTAGCTCCTAACTGCAAAATAAGGGATGCTTTAGTTAGACTAATAATATCACACACCTGAAATTAAGTCCAGAACGATTGCAGAAAATGGAGAAAAGAAAATTCTACGTCCCACTTCCTACTAAACCTCCATTATGTCTCTACTCTATTAGTAAAAAAAAATTTGTCTCTAACTCTTTCGGTAGCTTACAGCGTAACGCAAAAACTAAGAGCCTAAGTTCTGCTGGCGTGCATGCATCTTGCGCAGTAACCTAGTTGAAACACTTATTTTTGTTTCAGAGATGGTCAAATAATACTAACTCCGATACGTTTAGGCAAGTAGGGTCTAGTGCAGAGACGAGAATGAGTCCTTTCCAACGTCGACCTGGGTTGAACAGCCCTACGTTTCTCGCCACCTGAGGAAAAGGTCATCGTCTACATAGACGAGGGAAAGCTGGGAGCCGGCTGTGTTACCTGATGGACAGGCAAATCGTTTGCTGCCAGCGAGAGATGAGGCGATGATGTATTGGATACGGAGTGAGGGTGGCGAAAGAAACGTGGATGAACCCGAGAAAGGCCAGTATGAAGAATTACAATAAACGATTCTCAGCAAAGGGCGGCGTTAATGTATATTCAAACTACTCGCCTCCTACCAAGGTGACACATGCTCGATTTCTGGAGGAGTCACCTCCGAATTTTCGCACGTGGGAATCGCGCCGGAGGATGCCGCTGGTAGGCGGGTTTTCTCAAGGCACTCCCATTTTCCCCGCCCTTGCATTCCACTGCTGTTCCATCATCACTTCATTTGACCCTCACAGGCGTTCAAGACCTCGATGTTCAGCGCCCATAACAACCTCTTAACTCTCAATAATTTCAGTGGTGAGTGGTTAGTTACTAAAAAATAAGCTAAAAAATAAGCCTAAGTTCGAGGAACAGAACCACAAAGGTGCGTGAGGACAACAACAACAACAGCGTTCGCTCCAGTTCACAGCCGGTGGCCATCACTGGAGCTGCGATAACCATGATCTTATGATGCTCTTAAACTATACGGGATCACTCCTCGTATGCCCCATTTCGATTTATATTTGGACTAAAATTAGCCCAATCGTGAGCATCATGCCGGTGGGCTTCACAATATCCGGATCCATTTGGCTGAATTTATTTTGCGGGTCCCACAACATATGTGGTCACCCGACAACAGCCCCGCTAGGGGTTTTTACTTGACAATTTATTTTTCTATAAATAAAGTACCACATCTACCATCTCCCGGCTTTACATTTTGCAGTAAGTCCATAAAGCGTGTTACAATGTCATTTGCTTTATTATGGGCGCTGCTCATCTTTCGATGATTGGGGCTCCATGCCGAGTGCGATTTTCAACACACTGCCCACGAGAGTCCAATCTCAACTGGCCTCATGAGCGTCGGAGCCCTCCACCCCACCCCACCCTCTTGTCGACGTACGGGATGCTGTTTCTCTTCTGTTCTTACGTGAGGACAAAAAGATCGGGGCTGTGCAAGAAAGAAAGGGAAACAGTGAAATGCTCTTAACATCGGGATCTTGAGAGCCGATGAGGGTGAAGCGAGGTGAGTGTGGAGCAGCGCCGAAATGCAAGAGCGGGGGACATGGGAGATCCCCGAGAAATCGTCCAGCATGATTGCCAAGTCTGGGAAAATAAAAATACTTGTTACATAATACACTCTATTAAGCACAATACACGTATTGTACATGACCCAATACACGAACATCACCATTCGTACCAACCAACTTCCTAAAAATCCAAATCGCATCTTCAAGAGACATTATATGTTGGAAAATTTTTGCTATTAATGAGCTTGTTGCTACTTATAATTCTGTTATTGCTATGTCTCCTTCTCCAGTATTGCGTTCTCGACGTAGGCTTAAGTTTGCGCTAGGAGATGCGATTTGGATGAGTATACGGCTGGCCTTGGTGGGAGGCGAGAGGTCACCGCGGTGCCTCGGGGAGGAACTGCGCGAGGCTGTGAAACACTGGCGCGAGCCTCGCGAGCGGACTGTTGACGTGCGTCTGTCAGCTCGGCGTCTCGCCTGAGTGCTGCAGAGGTCGGCGACCTCGCAGGGCCAGCAGCTGTCGTCTCGCGGGTCCACAATGGGGCCCCGCGCCGCCGGGTATCGCTTACCCCGGGGACTCGACACACAATGAGGAGGTTCTCCGACCAGTCCCCGGGGACGAGCTTCTCCTGACTGCTCGTCTGCCAACTGTGGCAATCTCACCCCCGCCCTCTGCCCTACCTCGGTGGCTGTGCTTGCTGTATTCAATTCCTGGTTATTGTCTTTTCGTGATGGTTTCTTCACACTTTTTGGATCAAACCTTTGGAAAATCACCCCACGTGTTTGGTTGTTTCCTAAAAATGTCATGTATCGCAAGCGTTTTATACTTTTGTGAACATAAAAGTAGGGGCCTACATTATTTTTGGTTAAATTGAACTTGTAGTTACATTTCATTTTTAAATAATAATATTTCATTAAAAATTCGTATGAAATAAAACGGAAAGAAAATACGTGCGTTGGTAATACCTAGTAGGAAGTAGTTCTTATGCAAAATACTATCAAACTGAGTGTGCACGAATGCCGTGAGTTTTCCCTTCTGTGTAGTTTTCTAGACTCGGTTAAGCTTTGTTTGCCTGAAACAGAACAAGTGAGTATACTCAGTCGTAATAGCGAGGCGGTTCCTTTGATACAAGCGAACTCGGTCGCTCATTGGCGGCGCGAGGCTGTGTAAACGGGCCTCGAGACTTAGAAGATCCCCTACTGGTCGGGCTAGTTAGTTAGCAAGAGCTGATTGGTGCGCTACGTTCCTCCATTTTGCTGGCCAGTGACGCCATCTCGCTGGCGTGAGTGGCTGTATCTGGAAGTACATGACGGTATTTTACCTCTGTATTCGTAGGTACTCTGTGGGCCAGCGGCAAATGAGGGTGGCAGTGTTGCATGGAGTGACTTGAGAGATTTGGGTGGCTCTTAACAACGAGGTTCTGAGAGCCGATGACGGTGAAATGAGGTGAGAATGGAGCATCACCGGAACGAAAGGGCGGGGGGGGGGACGGGATATCCCCGAGAAAACCCGCCGACCAGCGACATAAGTGTCGGCAGAAGGATGGTAGAGGCCTGCAGGGTTCCGCGCCTCCACGTGACGTCAGCTTCGGGGGGCGCATGTCGGGCTTAATCCTCGGCGCCGCGCCGGGGGCGAGCTAAATGGGGTGGCTGAAGGGTGCTGCCAGCCTGATACCCTTCACACAGGCCATCCACAGCAGGCGACTCCGCCCTCTCGCGTCTCCCTTCGCCTATAGGCTCTGCCACACACTACTAGCTATTGACCTTACACTGCAGTACAGTCAAGCAAGGAAACTAGGAACTCGTATTTACGTCACATTATTGTGACGTAAATACGAGTTCGCAGTGTAGTCGTTACATCTTTGCCGCTGTGTAAGGTCAAAAGATAGTTAGGTATAAAGATACTTTCAGAATTTTCTTTTTAAAATATAAACAAGCTATAAAAACCAATAACAGAATATGGCAGGGAAGGTTACCTTTTCGGCCATGTTTATTTTTCATTTATGTGCCATAACTTTCTTTTCAATTAAATAACTAAACATNGGAAGGTTACCTTTTCGGCCATGTTTATTTTTCATTTATGTGCCATAACTTTCTTTTCAATTAAATAACTAAACATATCTTACTAGGCCTTGTTTACATTTTACAAATACATTAAAATATAGTCATAAAATTTTATCTACGCGTTATCTGGTATTAGTAAACCGGCAATCATGTATTCATCACTTAAAAATTATACCGCTTTAGTTACGTTATAATTATTTGGCAATAGTTCAGAGTTTGTTTGCTCCACAGCAACATGTATAAATATATTGCCAGAGAGGTATAGTTGTTGTTCCAAAATATATGTCTCTAAATAACAAAGATAAGCTAGAAACGAACATTTCATCATGGCTTTGAGGGCGAGCCCACCAAGCAGTAGTCGCGAGCTTCAAATGGCGAGTCAATGTTGAACGAAATTCCTTCTCTTTGCGTCAATATGAAATATAATTATATCCAATAAAAAACATTTTGACCTGACTTTCTCAGGGAATATTGTTATATAAAAAATTATTTTTGGAAAAATAGTTTATTTATCTTTTTTTTTGTTATATGTAAATTTTTATATTACATTTCAGAAATAATTTTTTTAAACAAAACAATTGGCAAGATGTCTTAACATAGGAACATTCCTTAAGATATTGTATGTAGAATACTTTTTGTTTGAAATAAAATTGACGCAATGAGAAACAATCTTGCTTAACATTGATTCCCCATTCAAAGTTTTTCACTTGATGTTTTTTTGTTTTATAAAAAGTTTTAGGTTCCCATGCACACATCGACTTTCAAAAAAAATTTACAAATCATTTAAAACTCTTTCGAGGTCCGTACACATCGGGTACCTGTGTACTAGGTTGCTTTCCACGCCGGTTTCCACGGGCACAGCTTGCGAGTAGACAACATGCACGCTGACGTCGTCAACGGGGACGTCGTATTTAACGGGGAAGACAACCTTCCACGGACGCAGACGTCACGAGGACTGATGGCGGGCCTTGCACCAACACCTGCGATGCGGCGTGTCGGAAACCGAGGTGGTGCAGCCCTAGAAACACTCCTTGCACGGCAAATACTTCAATACGGTCGGAATTTCGTAAGGTGTATAGACCAGGAGAAATGATTTCTTCAGGTACGGTAACTCGTCCCGCTTATCCAAGGCACTAAGCGAGCGCACCCTTCCAAATGCCAAAACGGCCGAAAGGATTTTATGGCCCCTCGGACAACGCGCGTACATTTCTAAGAGCGAGAAAAAATTATTGATTTTCCGAGAGGGCTTGGGGTGCGTCTTATAAAGAGTTTTTAAGGAAAAGAAAATAGTCCGCCCTCGCGATTAGAGTAGGCCGCCGATTGGTCACAACGAAGGTTTCCGAAAACACCCGTGTAATTTGCCAATGAGAAACTTTCGTGGAGCAATTAAATATATTGGAATGGGGTTGACAATTATCCAATGAGAATCAGGGGTGGTGCAATTGGCCAATTAAATATATTGGGGGAGTAGTGGTAGGGGTCAGTCGTCTTTTGGGCGTGGTGCTGGGGATAGCACCAGTAACGTTGACAAACAAAAACAAAACCAAGATGGCGGTCAAACGATGGAAAGAGACAAACTCCAGTAATGCATAAACAAATTACAAACTAAAAAAAAACCACGATAGCGGACGGTGGCTGTGACGCCTACCGAGATGGTGGATTGCACCTACCAAAATTGTGGAATGAGTATGGGTGGCGGTAAGTGGGGGAACCTCCAGAAATTTAAGTTTTTTTAAAATAATTTTTTTGAAATAAATTTGTTAATACATTTTAGATTTTTTTATATATTATTTTTTAACACCTTGGAATTTTTTTTTAATTTTTTGGGATTTAAGGTCAAAGGTTACCGAGGTCATGGTCAAAGGTCACCAGGGATCAGGTAAAAGGTCAAGGTCATCTGGATTTATTATGACCGCTGGCCATCTCGAGTATACAGAGAATTATACAATTTAGCACACAACGCATAACCTGTGGACTTCTCCAGACATTAGTGATTTGTCATGTCATAGGAATCATCACCTGCCAGAAGTCTGGCAAGTACATTTCCAGGCACTGAATGGTGAACTGTAATCGGCCAGTTTGCAAGATACAGTGATTGCTGCAAAAATTTGTATGCCTCTCTTATTTTTGAAGTTTGTGTTTTTGGAACTGCGTAACTGTTCCCAGCTGAATCAGTTTGGTAAAATAATAGTCACAGTATCACTGGTTCAATTAGAAGGAATACAACTTCCCACGTTTGCAGAAACAACATTTTTGTAATCGTAACCCATCTATTCTGGGGACAGATATTACAGTAGCCTGGTTACAGGTGCCATCCAAATATTGTTAACGTAAATAGTAACTGGAACGGAACTTTTTTTTTAGTTGTTGTATGTGATTGTATCTGCAACTGTGAATATAGTACATACATCAGAGCATTCTGTTACTCATACAGAACAGATAGTTATTTCTACAGAACAATTTCAGCAATATTTGGATTGTTACCACGCCAAGCAGTATTGTGGTAAACTAATAGAACATTCTGTTGCTGGCACAGGAGCTTGGTTGCTGATACCCTGAAGCTTGTCTACAGACCTGTTCTGTTGTCGCTTCTCTGATGATTTTTCTAGCACTCCGTCAGCCTAAGGAAAGATAAACTGCTAACATGTGTATGGAACATTGAAATATAGCAAGTTATAGAAATATTTGCGCTATATCGCTTTTTATGTGCACCGTAAGCACTTCAGGTATTTTAATGAAGCATTATTGTAGTGCGGGTTACACGAGGTCCACCATCGCTAGTGTACGCGGCTACTGTTCGCTGTCTCTTAACAGTTCAATTTGAGTACTTAAAGGCTAGAGGAGACAATTTACTTTTGCCAGACGTGACACGTTATCATCATCCCCATTACTGAAAGGAGAAGCTGTGAAAACTTCTCACATGAGAGGGGCCTGCGGTGGTGTAGTGGTCAGACTACTCGCCTCTCATCGAGGCGTACCGGGTTCGATTCCCGGTGAGGTCGCTCGCTGATTTTCGCACGTGGGAATCGTGCCGGACTATGCCCGATGGTCGGCGGTTTTTTTTTCCGGCGATCACCAGTTTACCCCGCCCTTGCATTCCGACCCTGCTCCATACTCACCTCACTTCATCGGCTCTCAAGAATTGTGTGGGCAGAGTGTTGGAAATCCGCGTTTTTATTTTACGAAACCGCTAAGCGTGTCCTTATTATAACGATGTAAGAAAATAAAACACACTTCAGACAAATAGCATTCTCAATACATATTTCACATTATAAATAATATTTCCGGGTCCTCCAACATAGCTAAAACAGCCTTTTCACACTGCTGTATCTCATAATAGACTGGTTGGAAACATGCGAAACTATTATAGGGACCTGCACTAAACTTTGCTTCAAACTTCCCAGCAGTAAAATGACAGGGTCACCGCTTACAGTCCCATAGGTACACGCAGCATAACGGAAACACTGCACGCCAGTTTAGCGCCGTGCGCGTAGGAGCGATGGGGTACTAGGAACGCGTGTCATTGTCGCCCTTACAGCTCGCTTGCTTCTAAGCCTCAAACGTGCTAAAAAGCTCCAAGCAGACGGCGCCTAAGATCCGCATAAGTCTCTTCACTGCACTTCTCTCTTGAGATTGGTTACAGCGCGTCAACTCTACATGCGTCTACGAGAAATAGCTATTTTCTTTTCACGTCCAGAGTGTCTTGCTTGTTTTGATTACAAAGAAAAGGCCTTCATAACCCAAGGCATGTGCCAATTCACCTACGCAACTGTCAAAATGACAATGCTAACGGGCAATGTTTATCAATCTATCGTTGTCATACACGTTCATTTCGTTCTGCTAATTGTGAGCAACTTTGTATGCATTTTGTGCCGCCAAGACTGATGCTTCCTTAACATTAATATTTATTATTGTTCTAACGAAAACTATTTGTAGTGCGACTGTAGTTTTTCGTTACGTTTGGTGTTTTGAGGGGAATTTCAATAATGACAAGATGCGAAATAACGTTAAATGCTATTTATTGAATCTCTATTCCAGTACTTACTTTGCCGTTTTATCGTTTTACCATAAGCGCAAAACGAGTACTGCTGTCTCATTCCTGAGTGAAAAGTACCAGACGGCAAACTCTGAAACGAAGAATGAGCCAATCTGGACGCGACGTGAGATCGCGGAAGTAGCTGAGAGACCCCGGGCGTGCGACGGAGTTGGCACGAGCGTGCGCTAGTCGGCGGGCCGTCGGGGCAAGGAGTTCCACCCTGCGCCCCTCCACCACAACCCCCCTTCTCACCCCCCCTCCTCGACATGCTAGGGACGCGAGGCGGTTTTACGAGCGCGTCCTAACGACCGTCTGGCACGTCACAAGAGCCGTTACCGCGACTGCAGCGCTCCTACCGAGAACTTCCACTAACTGATAAGCACTAAAATCCCCCCCTCCTCCATTCCTTGCCCTTACAAAAACCCAGTTCTTTCACGCTTGGGGATGCACGTTCGGATTTCGTATCTTTTCCCCTCCCACACATCCTTACGCTGAACTCGGATCAGAACCAGCTCACTTCAAACACATGTGCATTTGAGTTACTTAAATGTAAAGCCACCTGTTTTTCGCGAAAAGATTCGACGCCTAGCTGTGCTCCAAAACACATTAGTTCAGAACCAGCATCACGGTTGGATGTTTTAAACTCGCACGCGTCTTAAGTGTCTGCCAGCCAATCACGGACGTCCAGTGTTCGGGGTAACTTTATTCTGGTTGGCCCAGCTTAAATCACATTACGGAAGAAAATATTTAAACTTTTTTTTATTATCTTTGTTATACACAGTGAAATACATGACGAAGATAAAACTCTTTTTCTTAACCCCGTTTGTAAACCCTGAAATAAAAAAAACAATCTCGCAAAACACTCTAACACGACTAGAAACTAGGAGAGGCACGTGCGTCATTCTACGTGAATCCCGTATTTACAACAAATGTTTCTTGTAAAAGCGTGATACGTGAGTGGGGTCCTGCCCCTGTGGCT
>NQII01000059.1:1372075-1465400 GCA_002778355.1 Clitarchus hookeri | reverse complement strand
GGGGGGGAGAGAGAGAGAGGCAGATGCTGGCGGCTGTTATGAATGTACTTTTAAGTCAATTCATACCTGGTAGGGTTTATGGGCGTAGCTAAATAATGAGTCATGATTAGGAAGAGAACAGCAGTATAAGATGGAGTTTATCGAACATAAGTAATATACAATTACTATTTACGTGACTATTGATCGGGGGAGCTTAAATGGAACACCAAGATTCTAATTAATTGTATTAAGTATTATTACCTCACGCCATTACTATTACAATCTAATTGGAAAGTCCCCACCTTGTTCATGTTGCCGGAGGCTGATTCTAGGAGGTGGTTAACGACGGCAGGACACACCCATCTTCAGTGATCTTCTCGTTCCAGTGGCCCGACGACAAAAGACCTCGCTCCCAGTGTTACGATGGCCTATATCGGACGCGTTGTTTAATATTTTCGGGCCCGTTTACTGTCCAGTGGAGGGGTTTCTGCAACTGTCTTTCGCAAGGTGTTATTGCAATCACGCTCGTGCCTTGGTTCAAAGTTTGAAGGTGTGATCAGGCAGGCCGTTCAGCTAAGGCCTGATCACTTCATAACACGGCGTTCTTGTGCGACGTGTCAGAATGAAGGCCGTCACGCGATCACATCTCCTCCGTCAGCATACTCCCCTTACATCCTCACACTCACGAGAGCTAGTTAACGTAGGTCAGTAGCGGTACCATTTATACCACACCGTTTTTGTGAAATGCACATTTTTAAAAAATTGAATACTTTTCTTTATATAATTACTAGCAAACCGGCCTGGCTTCTCCCGGGTACAATTGAGTTTTACAGTGATACACTAGTAAATAAATTTGGAAAAGACAATTCATTTATGTGAAAACAGAATTATTAGATTATACTATGTTGACATAGGTTTATTAACTGATTACGGCAACCCAAAAGGAAGGAAATATTTTTTACCTGATAGCCAAGAAGTAGGATAGCTTTAATTTTGTAGTTGTAGCTTTAGAAATAAGTGTATCTAGTTACTACTTTTTGAGCTTGGCTGAGGGATATTAATATATTAACCAAATTTAAGCAACGTTCCCAGCGGCACACATTTGGATGGGTGACCGTTTAGTGGCATAACATCTGAGCTCTTCCGGGCTTCGGAGGGCACGTTAAATATTCGGTCCCGGTTGTTATCGATTGATAGCAGTCGTTAAGCCATTTCAGAGTTCCTTGGGCGGCCTGATAAACTCTGACACCAGAGGAAAAAACATTTCGATCACGTTCCCAGCCGTTGCAGAATTAGGTTTTGTAGTTATTCCACAGGAACCGTACAATTTTCCGGGACAAAAAGTATCCTATGTCCTATTCCAGGACTTTAAGTATCTACACACCAAATTTCATCAAAATCCGTTCAGCCGTTATGGAGCTGAGTGGTAACAAACAAACAAACACACACACACACACAGACTTTCGCATTTATAATATTAGTAGGATTTGCTAAATATTTCACACAAGTTATTTTTTGTAATAGTCAAACAAAAAAGTTAACAATTTGCAGCAAATTTTAAAGTATATTTTTTAAAATTGTTGGTAAATAAGTTAATTATAATTATTATGTACTAGGAGGCACTGTTATGAAATATTGTATGTACTTGTCCCTTCTCCAAAGGAAAAGAAAGCACAATAAACATATTCAAAAGGAGAAAAAAATATTTCACGTACTTGACCCTTCTCCAAGGGAAAAGAAAGCGTAATCAATATTTATACCAAAGAAAGAGGGGGGAAAATACTCACGTTTTTTACACGCAGAAAAAATAAATTACTGAAACACACACACACAATTAGAAGATAAATAACATTTCTCTATATTTAACTCAAAAACATAAATACTACACCAAAAATTAGGTTAAATTGCTTGGTTCGCAAATATAGGAGCAAAAAATGCGTGTCTCTAAAATCACATTTTCACATTCATTCAAATGTCTAATGTAGCTGCAGACTCTAGGATGGTAGAAACTTAGCACAAATTCTTCCATGTAACATTTCACGTCCGTAATAACGCGCACGCAGTTAGTCAGTTCCAGGTGTAATATGATCAGTGTATACTGATTGCAGTATGTCCAGTGTATTCTGATTGCAGTATGTCCAGTGTATTCTGATTGCAGTATGCTCAGTGTATACTGATTGCAGTATGTACAATGTATACTGATTACAGTATGTCTAGTGTATANGAAACTTAGCACAAATTCTTCCATGTAACATTTCACGTCCGTAATAACGCGCACGCAGTTAGTCAGTTCCAGGTGTAATATGATCAGTGTATACTGATTGCAGTATGTCCAGTGTATTCTGATTGCAGTATGTCCAGTGTATTCTGATTGCAGTATGCTCAGTGTATACTGATTGCAGTATGTACAATGTATACTGATTACAGTATGCTCAGTGTATACTGATTGCAGTATGCTCAGTGTATACTGATTGCAGTATGTCCAGTGTATACTGATTGCAGTATGTCCAGTGTATTCTGATTGCAGTATGCTCAGTGTATACTGATTGCAGTATGTACAATGTATACTGATTACAGTATGTCTAGTGTATACTGATTGCAGTATGCTCAGTGTATACTGATTGCAGTATGTCCAGTGTATTCTGATTGCAGTATGTCCAGTGTATACTGATTGCAGTATGTCCAGTGTATACTGATTGCAGTATGTCCAGTGTACACTGATTGCAGTATGCTCAGTGTATACTGATTGCAGTATGTTCAGTGTATCCTGATTGCATTATGTCCAGTGTATCCCGCCCGCACTGTGGGTGTTGGTTCCTGCTACATGCAACCATAAAGTCTTCATTTTGATTTAAGGAAGAACACAGCAAAAATCACTTAGGATTCGAGCAGCTGTGTTCTCTGCACTTAATTGTGTGTAAAAAAAGTACTAAAGTTAATAATGCGATAAACTTTAGTTAATAATGCTGTTGCGAAAAAAAAAATATTTTAAACAACCAGAAAACAAGTATATAAATTTTCTACATAAAAGGCGGTAAACAATTTTGTCGTATACATGATACGTGGGCTTTTTACACTACCTTCAAACCGATATAGTGGGGAAAAATTGCATTCACGACAAAATTGCTTATCACATTTTTAGTAGGAAATTCGTCTTTAATTTAATACGACACGTTTTACTAACAGCAAAACGAATAGGAACAGTTCACAAAATTATTTTGTCCTCCAATTTTTTAAGTGCAACGCAGCAAGGACAGCTTGTATCTAGTCTTCTTTTAATATGTTATTCTTATATCAAAATTAAGATCTGTATCAATTATCATCTCTCTGCGAAATTTTTCTGAAGACACCACATTGAGAAAAAATGTGGTTGTAGGGACCAGATTTCTGTACAAATAACCCATCTAGACTGAGTTAATAAAGGGACATAAACCATATAGATTGTTGGCACAATCTCAATATTTTTAAAGGTGCATAGTAATCACAACCGAACTGTATGTCGTCTTGTCTATGGTTGTATCTGCAACTATGAACATAGTTCTTACAGCAGAATACTCAGTTCCTACTACAGATCAGGTAGTTTATTCAGCAGAGCATCTTCAGCCATATTTGAATTGTTCCCGCAATAAACAGAACTGTAATAAACTAACAGAACATTTTGTTGCTGATACTGACGTTTGATTTGCTACCCTACAGTCGGTTTACTGTACTCTTCTGCTGTCATTACTCTGCTCATTTTTGCAGTGAGTGAAATTATAAAAGCATTGCAAATATGTTGGACATCATTAGGTCACGTTTCCTAACTCAGAAACATTTATCTTAAAATTTTAATATTTTATTAATGGTAACAATTAAGAAGTCCGTTAATTTTTTATTATTTGTCAGTGTTTTTGCAACAAATTGTTATGAAAGCGATGCAATAGTCACTCGGATTTTACCTCACCACAAAAATAACAAAACAAAAAAAATATGTATAATAATCACGCATTAAATGATTATAGACACGGTAAAGTAGGCACTTTGAGGCCCTAGTTACTTGTTATTTTCAGTCATTTTTTTATCATTAAACAACCTTTTACAAATAAATATTGCCACGCACACTGTAAAAATAAGTTTAAATTTACACATACAAATGTTGGTAATTTTACATTTTGTATGTGTAAATTTGTAAAAACAACTACAGCACGCGTAATTTTACACTAATGTTCTTAATAACCCTGAAAGTACTGCATGTCTTTGGTGAAAATACAGGAATGTATGGCTTAAGGGGTCCAGCTTATTTGGAGCTTCTTAGCGCGTTTGAGGCTGAGGAGCGCGGGAGCGATAAGGGCGACACTGACACGCGTGCCCAGTGCCCTATCGCCCCTACGCGCAAGGCGCTGAACTGGCGTGCAGTGTTCTCGTTGCNCTGCATGTCTTTGGTGAAAATACAGGAATGTATGGCTTAAGGGGTCCAGCTTATTTGGAGCTTCTTAGCGCGTTTGAAGCTGAGAAGCGCGGGAGCGATAAGGGCGACACTGACACGCGTGCCCAGTGCCCTATCGCCCCTACGCGCAAGGCGCTGAACTGGCGTGCAGTGTTCTCGTTGCGCTGCGTGCACTTATGGCGCTTTAAGCGGCGACCATATCATGTTATTGGTGGGAAGTCTGAAGCAAAGTTCAGTGCAGGTCCCTATAATAGTTTCGCGCGTTTCTGACCAGTATATTATGAGATACCGCAGTGTGAAAAAGCCATTCTTGGCAATGTTGGAGGCTTGGGAATAGCATTTATAATGTGCGTGATGTGTTAAGAGTACCTCGTCTCAACTGTGTTCTATTTTAGTACGTTGGTATCATGGGGACACGTTTGATGGTTTCGTAAAAACAAACGCAGATTTCAAACACACTGCAACGCAGTTCAAGCACCAGGCTGGCGGCGCCCTTAATAAACACAAGGTAGGTGTTAATTTACACATTTTGAAGTACGTATAATAATTAGAGACCTGAAAAATTCGCGAGTTCAATGACCTACAGGCTAGATCCTACAGTCTTATATAAACATATGCCGATGTCAACCGTGCATTGGTTGTCTGCTGTCACAGTGGAAGGTGACGATTGGGCCAGCGTTCTCCAGGAGGTGTCAAACACCGTGTGGACCAATGACTAAAGTTATATGAGCACACGTGTGTTGAATTCTAACTTGTCCCAAAAGGAACCCGCGAATTCTTCAGGTCTCTAATAATAATACACTCACCCCTTGTATTAAAACCTTAAGTTATGCGTTTTTTACCACTACACAGTTGTATTAACACTAAAAGTTGTGTATTTTTGCTGCTGCATGATCGTTGTATGAACACCTAATGTCAATATAGTTGTACACCCTCAACTGTGTAATTTTTTAACGACAGTTTTTGTGTGTGTGTGTGTGTGTGTAAACTTGCATTACATTTTGAAGTATCTGTGAGCATATATTTACACATGCAAATTTACGTTATTTTTAAATTTTTATGTGCAATTGCTGAAACGAGTACAGTATTGTAATTTTACACCAATATTCCTATGAATTCGAATATAACTACAAGTATTTGTTTAAAACACGCGATCTAGCGGTAAGCAGTAAACTACTTCTAACTCCTTTTGTGTGTTCAAAAGGAAAACTTAACTCCCACTGATGGAATATGCTGACATTTGTATACAACTACCTATTTTATATCTGAAGTCAATTGTAACACGCATTTTGGAGATAACTTTTTTATAACTGTGTTAAACTACCAAGTTACAAAAAGGATTAAAATAACATGAAAATTGCAAAAATACACATACAAATCATGTGAATTTACATGACGCAGTTGTAAAAGACCATATGCTGACGCTATAATTGCTTAGTAAAACAGTGAAAAATCAACAGAAACTGTGTAATAACAATTACAGTGAATCTGCGATTTCAATTTTTTGTAAGTGAGAAAATACACATACACAGTGGTGAAATTACAACTGCGATATCTGTGTAAATTTACTTGCCGTGGAGAGAAAATAGAATAATTTTGCCGTTTATTTTCTGCTACATAGTAATAGTAATTTTACACCATTCTGAATAAAACAGTTGTACGATGCATATGTTATTTTACTAATTTGTAGGATAAATTTACTTGGACGTAGAGTAAAAAAAACATTGACACATGTATNTGTAATTTTACACCAATATTCCTATGAATTCGAATATAACTACAAGTATTTGTTTAAAACACGCGATCTAGCGGTAGGCAGTAAACTACTTCTAACTCCTTTTGTGTGTTCAAAAGGAAAACTTAACTCCCACTGATGGGATAGGCTGACATTTGTATACAACTACCTATTTTATATCTGAAGTCAATTGTAACACGCATTTTGGAGATAACTTTTTTATAACTGTGTTAAACTACCAAGTTACAAAAAGGATTAAAATAACATGAAAATTGCAAAAATACACATACAAATCATGTGAATTTACATGACGCAGTTGTAAAAGACCATATGCTGACGCTATAATTGCTTAGTAAAACAGTGAAAAATCAACAGAAATTGTATAATAACAATTACAGTGAATCTGCGATTTCAATTTTTTGTAAGTGAGAAAATACACATACACAGTGGTGAAATTACAACTGCGATATCTGTGTAAATTTACTTGCCGCGGAGAGAAAATACAATAATTTTGCCGTTTATTTTCTGCTACATAGTAATAGTAATTTTACACCATTCTGAATAAAACAGTTGTACAATGCATATGTTATTTTACTAATTTGTAGGATAAATTTACTTGGACGTAGAGTAAAAAAAACATTGACACATGTATNAATGCATATGTTATTTTACTAATTTGTAGGATAAATTTACTTGGACGTAGAGTAAAAAAAACATTGACACATGTATATGTAAAATTACACCGATGTCAGTGGAGAGACTGCCACCACATACACTGGGTGTGAAATTACACACATATTTTTACAGTGTAAGTAATAAGCACAGTATTTATATTCCACCGCAAAAGGAAGTAAACGCCTAATTGTAAAACAAAATATGTTCATTGACTATTATTCCAAATGAGAGGGCTTTTAAAAGTGCTCATTTTACAGCGAATGGCCTATAACAGTCATTATGGAATACATTGACAGATTTACAAATATCAGATAGCATGAAACCCGTACTTGAAATCTGTTAAAACGTACTTATTCAATCTAGAATAAAGGTATGTTCCTTGACAATTGTTAAAAGAAAAAATGCATTTCAAGAAAACTGAAACATTCATCGTAGGTGAAGTGAAACACGACCTCCTAGATGGGCATGTGCTTACAAATGAAAAAATTGAATGACATAGTGCACTTTTGCTTTGAGCGTACCCAGTAGAGTTTTGGTCCAGGCCCAGTTGGGATGCTGTGAATGAGTACAGGTTTTTTTTACCACGTTACGTCGCTCGCAGAGAGAGATAGAGTGAGAAGGAGGGGGGATTATGTAATTCTTCCCGTTCACGGATTCTGCTTTTTCCTCTCCAGCCGCTCGACTTTGATTGACAGTTCCCTGATACACAGAGATTTACAGCTACACGTTGATTTCTGACGCACATAAAAAAGTAATCCCAGAAGGAAAATTCACACTTCGTGGGGTTCACACGCAGATTGCGCTGGATTTGTAATGCGATGATGCACTGCAATTATTTCAGGCCGTTTAGCATGCACGCATGAGTACTAAACCGACGTAACATTAACATTAGATATCAGGAGCTGGAGGAAATAGTCTATTTAAGAATACAACCTTCAGTCATTCTCAGTTCTAGACATTTCNCATTAGATATCAGGAGCTGGAGGAAATAGTCTATTTAAGAATACAACCTTCAGTCATTCTCAGTTCTAGACATTTCTCAAAATTTCTTAACGAAAAGATTAGAAAGAGTTTCTGACGCAATTTTTTTCCATACGAAAACTGTTATTACAATATATGCGTATTCTTTAACCACTACAGTAGTCTAAGTCACAAAAATTAAAAATTAAAAAATGAAAGCAAATTTTTTGTTGTTTAAAAAATCACACATTAAAAGCTGAAATTTTAAAGATATCTTTAAGCTTTAAGTATTATATAATAATTAGCTAATTTAAGCACAAAGAGCGCATGCAAATTTTGAATTGTATATATTATCGTACTTTTTTTAAATAACACAATCAATGTTTTTATAATGAAATAAAAAAAAACTCAGACAGCACTACTTAACTTCTTGCAGTCAGTTCCTAGTTTCTGCCCATTTCAACGTTGACTAGGCGAAATCTTAAAAAAAAAAATACTAAGTGAGTGACAGAATGATTTTCGAAGATATTTCACAGTACCGTTCCAGCGATATAAAACGTTCAGTACCCAAAACACTTAGTTAATAGCTTCACAACTTCGAGAGAGTTAACTTTTTTTAGCTATACCGGCAAAATACAGAACAATTATTAAAAAAAAAAAAAATTGGCTGAATGCATTAATTGGCAGAACAACGATTTCTTTGTTCATCAAATTATTTTCATGTATTTTTCAATTGAAAATATGTATCTAATAGAGTTTAAAGAAGCAAACTAAAAAGCTCACATATTATTATTAACAACAATTTTGATACTTTACGTAACATAGATATTTGTGTTTATATTTTGACTTGACTGTTGGCATAAGTCACTTTGAAATGGTAAATGTATGAGATCTATACACTGTTAAAAAATTCCGTATACCTACTTAAATTTGTACGGAAATGTACGGTACCATAAATATACGGGAACGCAATCCATAATGACGATAAACGGAGCTGACTCCATAGATAAAAAAAGTACGGAAAGTTACCTTACTTCCTATAACTTCGGGTTTCGGGAACGAGCATTGCCGAGTCGACACGAAGCTTACATTCGTCACTGTAACCAGGAAATTGTAGTTTCTGCCGCAGTTATGATGTCCACACCACTAAGATCCATTCTTTCAAACATCAAAAAACATTATCAGGCATCTGCAATATTCAGCAACACTTCAAATACCCTAACTTTAAGGTTCCCGCCTACCTGGGACTTGAACTGCGTTATACAGAGTGTTGAAATATTCGTTTTCCCACGAAACTATTAAACGTGCGTCCAATATGCACTTCAGACGAGGGCTCTTGCATACTTTCATCCATATGTCACGCACGTTAAAAACACAATTTCCGAGTACATGCTCCAAAACGGCTAAAAACGGCTTTTTGAAAGCGCTGTAGGTAAAATACACGCATCAGATAAATAGAAAACTACTATAGGGCCCTGCACTGAACCTTCCTGCAGACTTTCCACCAATAAAATAATATGGTCACCGCTGAAAGTCCCGTAGGTACACGCAGCACGACGAGAACACTGCACGCCAGTTCAGAGCCTTGCGCATAGCGTCGATGGCGCACTTGATGCGCATGGCAGTGTCGCCCCTATCGCTCCAGCGCTTCTCGGCCTCCAACGCGGGAAAAAAGCTCCAGGTAGGCAAGAGCCTTAATTAAAAAAAACAGCAAAAAAAAAGTTGCGTATGTGGCTGTATATAAATTTCAATTATACCCTCCAAATTGTATGAGAAATTGTAGGTAATTTGTTACAGAACTGAACTTCTAATTTCGGGGCCGGATTAAGATCTCCTTCAGGTATAAAATATTTTAAATTTTTAAGTATTTTTCTTATANAACTTCTAATTTCGGGGCCGGATTAAGATCTCCTTCAGGTATAAAATATTTTAAATTTTTAAGTATTTTTCTTATACACAGTAGAACACCCACATAACGGAAATCAAAGATTTATTCATTACCTAGTTTTTTTTTTTTACTGGAATTACAAATTTAACAAGAAAATTAACGGAGAGATTCCGCCAATTCACGGAAAGTTCTGTAAAATTGGCAGAAAGTCCGTTTTAGAAAATCAATGTGTTCCTTGATTTTACGGAGAATTTACGGACACCAGACACAGGTACAACGAATATCAAAAACTTGTACGATTGCAAAACTTCGGCTCAGAAATGAATGCGCGACGGAACAGATTAAACTAATGTATAAACTGTTCACGGTAAAGCGAGAACTTTTGAAATCAATATTTGTAAAATGTAACTGCCTCTACCTGCACGTATTTTAACGGACACACTGACTGCCATGCGCCCAGTTAAGTTGGAACTACAAAACTACANGGGAAGGGGGGGGGGGTGTTCCATGACTTGATGAATTACAAGTTTTAGGTACACATTTTTTGGATACTGAAATTATTTGTTGTGCTTTCTGTTTTTTTTAACGCACGTAAATACGTTATAAGAATGAACAAATTTGTTAAATATTTCCTTTCTAATAATTTCACAGTTTCTCTTGACTGACGCATGGATAAAGTGACGAGGCCAATGGCAATGGTAATTTTACATACGGTGGAAGAATACACAATGCGCATGCAAGTAGATCTTAAGCAGGGCTTTCAAAACTGCTCAGTTCACCGTGAACAGCCTTATACAGCTACCGTACAAGTACATGTACAAGTACTTGTACAAACACGTGTACATGCACAAGTGCCGCATATTTTGAAACGCGCCTTGGAAGGTCCTGCAGAACGTTTTTTCAAGGAAAGTGTGTCGTTGTGTAACAAAGGAGTCCTATGCTGTTAGGTCCAGGGTAAAGATGGTTAATAGCTGGACGTGAGTGCCTCAGGCTCGAGCACGCAAATCACATTCACACGTTAAATAATAAAAAAACACTTTTGTAGAGCTACTGTAGGACCGGTGGTTCAGCTAGTACTACCCTTCCGCACACCCTACAAAAATAAAATAAAATCTCCCAGTGTGCTCTCCCAGTGTACTCTCCATATGTGCTCTTCCAGTCTGCCCTCACAGTGTGCACTCCCAGTGTGCTCTCCCAGAAAGTACTCGCCAAGAGTGTGCTCTCCCTGCGTGCTCTCCCAGTGTGCTCTTCCAGTGTGCTCTCCCAGTGTTCCCTCACAGTGTGCACTCCCAGTGTGCTCTCCCAGAGTGTACTCACCCAGAGTGTGCTCTCCAAGTGTGCTCTCCCTGTGTGCTCTCTCAGTGTGCTCTTCCAGTGTGCTCTCCCAGTGTGGCCTCACAGTGTGCACTCACAGTGTGCTCTCCCAGAGTGTACGCGCCCAGAGTGTGCCCTCCATGTGTGCTCTCCCTGTATGCTCTCTCAGTGTGCTATACCACTGTGTTATCCCAGTGTGGCCTCACAGTGTGCACTCCCAGTGTGCTCACCCAGAGTGTACTCGCCCAGAGTGTGCTCTCCCAGTGTGCTCTTCCAGTGTGCTCTCCCAGTGTGGCCTCACAGTGTGCACTCCCAGTGTGCTCTCCCAGAGTGTACTCGCCCAGAGTGTGCCCTCACAGTGTGCTCTCCCTGTGTGCTCTCCCTGTGTGCACTCCCAGTGTTCTCTCCCAGTGTGCTCACCCAGTGTGCCCTCACAGTGTGCACTCCCAGTGTGCTCTCCCTGTGTGCTCTCCCAGAGTGTACTCGCCCAGAGTGTGCTCTTCCAGTGTGCCCTCACAGAGTGCACTCCCAGTGTGCTCTCCGAGAGTGTACTCGTCCAGAGTGTGCCCTCACAGTGTGCTCTCCCAGTGTGGCCTCACAGTGTGCACTCCATATGTGCTCTTCCAGTGTGCTCTCCCAATGTACCCACACAGTGTGCACTCCCAGTGTGCTCTCCCAGTGTGCTCTCCATGTGTGCTCTCCCAGTGTGCTTCTCCCAGTGTGCTCTTACTGTGAGCCGACACCTGACCAGGACTTTCTTATGTCCGATCCCACGCATTTACACAAACACAAATTATATTGAGCATCGTTCTAAACGAGACCAGGATATCTCCCTCGCGGTATACAAGATGGCAAAATCGTGGGACCAGGCATCGCACACAAAGGTGTCCATCTATTCTGTAACAGCATCTCTGGTAATTTTAACTGATATGAGTTCACGCTACAGACTAAGATTGACTGAGACGTCTTTTCTAAAGTACCTCTACTAGAAAGGCTGTGAACTGATGTTTAAGCTCCGTTTAAGCTGAATTTACTGTCGGGACTTTAAGCTGTGGGCATATAATTTTGTTGGTGGAAAATGTGTAGAGAAGTAAGCGCAGGGTCACGTAATAGTTTTGCATATACCAACGTAGAATACCTTAAGACGTAGGAATTTGCAAATTCAGCATCTGGTTATGCTGAAAGGCTGTAAGATAATGTTTGCAATATGTCAGAGTAGTTTTCGCATAACAACTGTTTGTATTCGCATTTTAAAAACGCATATTTACTTATACAACTAACGAGCCTACTTTCCTCAACATAGGCGCAATTAATTTTTAATTTATATCTTAAAAGCTGAGTTNACTTATACAACTAACGAGCCTACTTTCCTCAACATAGGCGCAATTAATTTTTAATTTATATCTTAAAAGCTGAGTTAGTAGGATGGACTTGACTTCTCTTTGAAAGCAATAACTTTAGAAATGAAACAAGAATCTTATGCCTCATCATTGAGACAATTACAAATGCGCATATGCCTTTCCCGGTACTTGAACACAGAAAACCTCGTACTATAAGATAGCGCGCAATCCACTGCATTACGGAGGTCGGATTCGGAGCAACAACTTCGAATTTAATCAGTCTAATGTTTCGAATGATAGGGTTTACTAACCTAAATATTTACAGGACCTTTATTTTGAAAATAAGTGACTGAGCCACATAAAACATGCAAGTTTACATGGACTACCGTAGCGCTACTTATGTGAAGAATTTGATGGAAATAGGTTTTTTGTCCCTGATATATGACATAAAAAACCTTATTTTCTTATTTGATGCTATCGTACAAAATTGCCATAAAGAGAGGCTCTACACACGATGATTATAATGTATACTGTCTACATAAAAATTTTGGTTGAATTTGGTTAAATTGTTTTATATGTGTGTCAAAATTACCTAAATGATTTATGAAGCTGCCATTTTGAACATCGTTGTCTCGCCCATTTAAATCATGAAAGTTTACATGGTCTTCTGTAGCACTTTTGGTGGGCAAAATTTCGTACAAATTTATTTGAAATGTTCCAGGGCAACATTTGGTGGGAATCGGTCGATTGGTCCTCGAGACATGGCATAAAACCTCCGTAATTTTCATGCGNGGGCAACATTTGGTGGGAATCGGTCGATTGGTCCTCGAGACATGGCATAAAACCTCCGTAATTTTCATGCGGCGATCTTCATAAATGGAGAAAAAAAAACGTAATGTAGTAGCAATTTCTATGATTGTATACTACCAATATACAAAGTTAAGTTAAAATAGGTTTTAAAGTTACGCAGATATCGCTCACAAAACTAAAACGGTTTTATTGGCGTCGTTCTGAAAATAAGTGTGCCCTACTTAAAATAATACATTTATTATTATGGCCTACCACACTACAACATATTCGCCCNAGCAATAACTTTAGAAATGAAACAAGAATCTTATGCCTCATCATTGAGACAATTACAAATGCGCATATGCCTTTCCCGGTACTTGAACACAGAAAACCTCGTACTATAAGATAGCGCGCAATCCACTGCATTACGGAGGTCGGATTCGGAGCAACAACTTCGAATTTAATCAGTCTAATGTTTCGAATGATAGGGTTTACTAACCTAAATATTTACAGGACCTTTATTTTGAAAATAAGTGACTGAGCCACATAAAACATGCAAGTTTACATGGACTACCGTAGCGCTACTTATGTGAAGAATTTGATGGAAATAGGTTTTTTGTCCCTGATATATGACATAAAAAANTGGACTACCGTAGCGCTACTTATGTGAAGAATTTGATGGAAATAGGTTTTTTGTCCCTGATATATGACATAAAAAAACCTTATTTTCTTATTTGATGCTATCGTACAAAATTGCCATAAATAGAGGCTCTACACACGATGATTATAATGTATACTGTCTACATAAAAATTTTGGTTGAATTTGGTTAAATTGTTTTATATGTGTGTCAAAATTACCTAAATGATTTATGAAGCTGCCATTTTGAACATCGTTGTCTCGCCCATTTAAATCATGAAAGTTTACATGGTCTTCTGTAGCACTTTTGGTGGGCAAAATTTCGTACAAATTTATTTGAAATGTTCCAGTGCAACATTTGGTGGGAATCGGTCGATTGGTCCTCGAGACATGGNGTGCAACATTTGGTGGGAATCGGTCGATTGGTCCTCGAGACATGGCATAAAACCTCCGTAATTTTCATGCGGCGATCTTCATAAATGGAGAAAAAAAAAACGTAATGTAGTAGCAATTTCTATGATTGTATACTACCAATATACAAAGTTAAGTTAAAATAGGTTTTAAAGTTACGTAGATATCTCTCACAAAACTAAAATGGTTTTATTGGCGTCATTCTGAAAATAAGTGTGCCCTACTTAAAATAATACATTTATTATTATGGCCTACCACACTACAACATATTCGCCCANTTCTGAAAATAAGTGTGCCCTACTTAAAATAATACATTTATTATTATGGCCTACCACACTACAACATATTCGCCCAATTTTCTAAGAATGGGTTGATTGTTTCCCGCGATATGAGAGAAAACATTATGTTTTATTGGTAGGGCTATCTTACAAAATGGCAGGGAAATGAGGCTCTGCATAGACAAATTTGATGGTTGTAATAGGTATTGCCAGCATACGAAGTCAAGTTGGAATTAGTTTCGTTAATAAAATATATTGACCTAAAATATTCAACCATTTTGAAAATAAGTTCCTGGCATACTCAAAACATATTTTTAAACATCATCTGCATCAGTACTAGTTGTTTGCCAAATTTGATAGGAATTGGCTAATTATTTACCGAGTTATGACATAATAACATTACTTATTCGTATGGCGCTATCTTCCAAAAGCCGACATAGGTGGTTATTTATTGGGTTACATGATGTTTGTAATACACTCGTAGCATAAAAAATTTGGTCGAAATTGGTTAAATGGTATGGCAGNTCGTAGCATAAAAAATTTGGTTGAAATTGGTTAAATGGTATGGCAGATATAATAAATAAACATAAAATATTTAAGAGTCGTCCGTGAGAGGGTGGGGAACGTTATATTTTCCTCGATTTTTAGAATTTTTTAGAATTGNAGATATACTAAATAAACATAAAATATTTAAGAGTCGTCCGTGAGAGGGTGGGGAACGTTATATTTTCCTCGATTTTTTGAATTTTTTAGAATTTNCGATTTTTAGAATTTTTTAGAATTTGTTTGAATTTCCTAAATTTTTTATTATTCGGGGGGTGGGGTGGTGTGGTGTGATCTTGGTTAGAATGAACGGGGGGAGATTGGGGTAACGTTATATGTTCGTTAATTTTTTTGTATATTTCCGTTTTGTTTTCAAGATTATTCAAGGTTACGAGTACCGGGTCAAGGTCAAGGTCGCCCGGATCCAACATGGCATTCGGGTGACGTGACAACATGGCGACCTGTCGGAACTTGACACCTGTGCCCATGCTCTTCTTACCAACTATTCTGCTTGGCTCCAAGTTAATTATTTACCACAGTAGAGAATGGTTGTTTGTAATGTTGTATTTACATTCGTTGCTCGTCCAGACGATCCCGACACGACGAAAGTAGAAATAGAATCTACTTTTGTCGGGATGTCGGGGCTGTGATTTTGTCGTGCCAACGTCACAGTAACCTTGCTTTTCGTTGGCTGCTGCTCAGATTTCGTCGTGTCGGGTTCGACGTGGTATTTGACTCCAGCATAATTGTTCATACTTAGAGCCCCTGCTTAAAAAAAAAAGCATGCGCAGGCTTGACATCAATATTGTTACGAGCGGCTCCTTTGTCTTCGTAGCACCCCCATCACCTCCAGGGCATACGTGGCGCAGTCCTCCGAGCATCACCGGCAACCGGGGAAGTAAAGGCGGAGCTGCACGCGCCCNAATGCTTGTTTGTAATGTTGTATTTACATTCGTTGCTCGTCCAGACGATCCCGACACGACGAAAGTAGAAATAGAACCTACTTTTGTCGGGATGTCGGGGCTGTGATTTTGTCGTGCCAACGTCACAGTAACCTTGCTTTTCGTTGGCTGCTACTCAGATTTCGTCGTGTCGGGTTCGACGTGGTATTTGACTCCAGCATAATTGTTCATACTTAGAGCCCCTGCTTAAAAAAAAAAGCATGCGCAGGCTTCACATCAATATTGTTACGAGCGGCTCCTTTCTCTTCGTAGCACCCCCATCCTCTCCAGGGCATACGTGGCGCAGTCCTCCGAGCATCACCGGCAACCGGGGAAGTAAAGGCGGAGCTGCACGCGCCCTATAACACTTACACCGGCCACGATAACGCAATCGGGACTGATGCCACTCCAGTCCCTACAATAATAAATGACATTCGAGCTGTTGCGCAAAATTTCTGGTCACCGCTTGACAATTTTTTTCTGTGTTACAGAGAGAGAGAGAGAGAGAGAGAGAGAGAGAGACTGGCTTCTGTCGGGTGGGTGGCTCAGTTCTGTTCCCCACCACCAGGGCCGCATAGCGCGACCTTGGTTACACTCTCAGCAGCGCGCTCATTTCATATCACCCCGCACCAAACCCCGCACATGTCTATCTTCGCTAACTAACAACAGATTTTCCCAATGCCTTCTCCGCTTTGCGCTGGTTTGTTGTGACCTTCCATCTTGACCCTTCCTCTTTCGGGATGTGTCCGTGGCTACAATTGCGGCCACGGAACCAGACAACCCTGCTCAACCGCGACGCATGCGCCTATTCTAAACATAATAAACCCGACCTAAGGCGTATAGGGCTTGCTCTGAGACGCATCTCACTCACCAACCGTCTTAGCTACTAACAGCATCCCGGAGGACTATCAGGACTGTGGAGGAGCTCACGCCGGCGTGGCGGGATTTGGTGGCTCGCCATATGATAATAAGGAAAATTGTCGAGGAGTCTTGTACGATCATCTGTGCTTGACGCGTGGAACATCGGAGCGACAGGCGACGTATTCTCCGAGCATCGGGAGAGTAGAGAGAGTGAGACTGTATGCGTGAGTGGCAGAGTATGCGTGAGTGGCAGACACTTGGACTGATGTGAATGTATGGCAATGGACATTCTTATGGTGTCGTTAAGTGTCGCTGGTCTGCTCTGCCGACCTTGGTTCGCCCCGCGCGAGCGGGCGGAAGAGGAGGACAGAGTAGTGAAGATGACGGGACAGCACTTCAATGGAATGTTTTGAATGGCAGGCGGACGAACCGCGTATCAGTTACAAAAAGCGAGCCGACACGTCAATCCCTTTTGCGGCGCACGCTGCTGACCCTGGTTGTATTGATTTCTGCGTTTATCTGAAGAACGTTCTGGATGACTGACCTCGTTCTCTCAGCGTGACTCGGAGGTGCGTTGAACCTTCTAGATGGTCAGGGCGAAGGATATATAAGTGTGACAGGCCTCCGAGCCGGAAGTTCAGTTGAGAGTAGTTGATGAGTGGATGAGTGGCTGAGTTCCGAGCGATAGAAGACGAGCGGCGAAGTGACCAGCGGGAGGGAAATCTGCGACTGCGAGTATCAAGCAGTGAAGAGTGCGGCTGGCAGGCTGGACTATTGGACTAGATGTTTGATTGAAAGACGCTACAAATGATGACAACAGATAGACTGAACATGTGTTAATGATGAGTATGAGCTAATTCACAANCAGGCAGGCTGGACTATTGGACTAGATGTGTGATTGAAAGACGCTACAAATGATGACAACAGATAGACTGAACATGTGTTAATGATGAGTATGAGCTAATTCACAATATCTAAACGTCAATTATAGTTGAAAGAGATATTACGTATTGCGCTCACTAAGAAATAAATGAGTAAGAGTGGAGATAGAAAATTGAATGCTTTAAATAATAGCTGTGTGAATAAATTAGAAATCAAATTGAGTTCTTTTATTTTTTTTTTAAGACCTCCATCCCTCACGAACTTAGATACGCCCCTCAGGCGTCCCATGTAACAGTGTGTATATGTTTAATTAATATGTGAGGATTAAGTAACTGTAGCTAACTGAAATTGCAATACATTTCGACATAAAAATTGTGCTTACTGATAAGAATAATAAGTGGTAATTGTATAGATATGTATTTTATTGTTGTAAAGAGTAGCTGTGTGTTTTTTTATAACATTGTAAATGAAGATATTGAATTATTTTATTTTTACCAAGACCTCCATCTGCCACGAACTGTGTCTCACGTGCGCACTTGCAACTTTCGTTTGCTCTCTGGCCGCGTGTCTTTGAGAGAATACAGTTTCTTAACTGACCGGGCCAACAAGAACTCCATTGCTGCGGCAACGGGCGTCTATGATTCGCGGGCAGGCACCTCTGACCGGTGCCAGTAAAATCATATAATCACGAAAGTGGATGTGAACTACGATGTTTTGCAGTACAACCAGCCGTGAAATAATTTGCGAAATCATGCGCGCCTATTAAAATTCGTTTTCATCTGTATCTGACTTTAATACTTAAATTTAAAAAAATTTATAATGTAATTGCTAGTTAAATTGAAACAACCATTAAGACTTTCAGTTTACAAGTTCTTATGCAAAATAACTATACATTTGTATTAAGCATAACGACGTGCATACATTACATTTCTCGTTGCAGTTTATTTCGCAGGAGTAATGAAACACCGACCAGATATCCGCATCATGTCGTGGTAGCTACTGCAATCTCAGGCCGTGTTTGAATTGCAAGTTTTAGTTCAATAAAAGGTCACGTGACCCGAATTAGTCGACCAAATCGACCAAGTATCTGGTATTTTAGTATTTATTTATTTTTGTATATAATTAGACTTACTAAAATACTAAATTAGCAAATCGCAACCATCACTGATCAAGTGACTGTCGACAGCGTCCGAATTGAACGGTACTAAATACTTAAATACTAATATACTAAATCGTCAGTTCGAGCACAGCCTCAGCCAGACTCGGGTAGCCACGGAAAAGAGCACAGAATATTCAAGAGGCGGTCAGCTGACAACGGAGGGAAAATCTTCAGCGAACGGAAACTAAGGCCGTGTCCAAAATCACGAGCTAAAGGCCTCACCTGCCTGCGTGCCCTAGAGAAGTGCATCAAGGTCGTGTAGTTAATTCGCCCCTGTCCAAATGCACAGCAGGGGCACGACTGTACCCTGGATTGTCCACGACAGCCAAGGCGGCACGACACGGGCCATTCCTCGAACCCTTGGTCGGTTTTTAAGGCTCTCCTCAATTCAAGTATTTCATTTATCGGTGTTTACAACTTTGCACGGCTGCGGAAAACATGTGTCACAAAAGACAAATGAAACTCGCAAAGAGTAAAATTTGACAGGANTACAACTTTGCACGGCTGCGGAAAACATGTGTCACAAAAGACAAATGAAACTCGCAAAGAGTAAAATTTGACAGGATGTAAGTCGAAGTGGAAGGGCACAAAGCTTCCAAATTCACAAAAGAATCAGGAAGGAGACAAGAAGATCAAGGGCCAGAGGACAGGGGTGCGTGGTGGGCCTACTGAGTTTGGACATCAGCGCAGGATTGCGACTTTCACTTTCNTACAACTTTGCACGGCTGCGGAAAACATGTGTCACAAAAGACAAATGAAACTCGCAAAGAGTAAAATTTGACAGGACGTAAGTCGAAGTGGAAGCGCACAAAGCTTCCAAATTCACAAAAGAATCAGGAAGGAGACAAGAAGAAGGGCCAGAGGACAGGGGTGCGTGGTGGGCCTACTGAGTTTGGACATCAGCGCAGGATTGCGACTTTCACTTTCCTACACCTCACTGGGTCCTGGTTCTCAGCGAGGCCTGCACATCCATGTCGTCACCTCAGTGATCAATTAAGAATGTCCACTGTTTCTTTACGAGGAGAAGTTATAAAAAAAACACACCGATTTTCCATTACGGTTACCCAGAAGCAGAAAGTACGTTTGCTGTTGTTCATCTCACTTTTACCAACGTCCCGACGAGGTGCCATCTGGTCCGCTTCTTTGCACTGAAACTCGACCTGCCAGGCGAATCTCTCGGGCGCGAGAGAGTAATTAATGTATTCGGAAACAAAACCGCGTACCCCGCGCTCTCACTAGCCGTCTCTGGGCGCCTTCCAACCTGCGAGGAACTGAACCAACTATCGCGAAACACTCCGACCTCGCGGAGTGACTCTCAGATAACGAGTGTTCAAAACACAGCAGCATTCCCAAGACCGAGGCTACAACATGCGGCTAAACGTCCTAGCAAATCAGGTGCTCCAAATACGAACAATAACTAACATACTTGTTGGTTTCAGGTGAGCCGTTTATTGCACCTCAATTACATTTTTATGTTTTTACATTACTATAATTATCAGCATACATGTCAAACAGTTTTATCATAAAATCGATAATTATCATGTGCCGAAGCACAAATAATCACAAACAAAAAATTCAATATATGTTTATATTTGCCAAATAAANTCGATAATTATCATGTGCCGAAGCACAAATAATCACAAACAAAAAATTCAATATATGTTTATATTTGCCAAATAAACCTATATGGTGACAGACAGCACCCTAAAACTTTGTTACAAACAACTTAGCAATTATTGAAGCTGTGATCTCAAATATAATTTCCTTCCAGATCCACACAAAATATTTAAAAGTTGACAAAACGTAATACAAAACGTTATGAAAATCAATGAATTGCTCTGTTGATTATATATTATTTAAAACAATATAATCTGCAAATTACCAAAAGATTACGATGAATTAAAACAATTATAATGTACAGATTAAATTAAAGCATATAATTTGCCTAGACTTGTGAATAAAAACAATAACAAAAAAAAGGGCAGCTTTATGAGCCCAGTAAAGCGTGATTTATATAAAATATCACATTAAAATATTTAATTAAAAGGATATAAAAAATTGTAAAATTTCGGTGGAGGCAGTCAAATGACCCGTCAAAGCTCCAGCGAATAAAATGTAATGACAACCACAATTAAATATAAACTACGCCCAACGCGAGCGTCGTAGACACGAAGTATATTGAAAATACTGAAAAATGCTTGGGCAGCAAACAAGACTAGACACTACACGTTAAAACGGGAAACACACAGCAAAGTTAGGTTTTAGTTAAAGCGAAACCAAATTTAGGCTGGCGACCGAGATCACAATTTTGAAAGAAAAAAAAACGCCAACTTACCGCATGCCCAAGACAACACATCTACGCCACACAGAACATTAAGAACAATTAAAAAATACCCAATTAACACACAACTTGTAGTCCACGACTCGTAGTTTTGTAATGCTCAAACATCTCGGCAACTCAGGTGACAGAATAAGAAGCAAGGGGCCGCATCAAGGCGAATCATAACTCTCCTAAATAAGGGCCCGGTGCCCAAAGCCCCACATATACACTGCCCCTGCCGCCGACCCAATGATTTGAGATGTCAGGGTGCTTTTACTTCACAAACACCTAGTTAGTTATGGAAGTTTCTGCTTCCGGTCTCACAACACTCAAAGCCATTCGGTGGCATATGAGGGTTTGGTAAGGAGAAACGCCCAAAGGACGACAAATTTGACAGTTTAAAACACCATGCAGGTCTTCAAGGACTCGTTCTGACGACGGCCGGGCGTAGAGTAGGTGTGCAACGACTTAAATAAACTTCCCCGATCACAAACAAATGATGAAGCACGAGAGGAGGGGAAATTATCGAAGGGGGAAGAGGGGAGGAAAAGGCAGGGGATCCGAGCCGGGCACAGAGCAAGCCACCGCGTGGAGCGCTGGCGTCGCTCAGTGTGTCTGCCAGGACCCACGTTAGCCCCGCCTTCTGGGCGTGTAGAGTCTCCCTCCGCGCGTAACTGAGAAAGCCAACGCACTGTACTACTTCTCCCACGCAGCAGTCTGTAATGTGTACATCAGAGCGTACAGTGTGGAAGGGAGAGTGCATCAGTAGCGGGTCGATCTGAATATTTTTTTTATCTTGGACCAAATTAATAAACACCACTAACATTGAACGTCTCACCTAGAAGTTGAAATTGCCCGGCTCCACAGGACGGTAATGATTTTAGCAGCAACGTGACACGATTAATCAGTCTTGCCAGTGATGCCAATCTCTGGAACCTCAAATGCAGCCAGTCTCCGCAGGCTAAAAACAACACGCTTGCAGCACTGGAAGGACACAATCAAACAAATGCCACTAACTACAGAAAATAAAATAGCTGCAGGGACTTGTGAAAAATGATTGAGATTTAATTTACATAAAAAAGCTTCAATTCTGACCATAAAATGAAATAGGACCAGTAAAAATATCATTTGAAAAATCATTGCAAGTTTTAAAATTAACTTGGTTTGTGTGGTCGTAACTTAATGGTAGCTACTCTCGTGAATGTATCTCTCTCTATTTAAAAATTCAAAAAATAGTTTACGTCTTTGAACTTCTTCTACATTCTTGAAAAATTAAATTAAATTTAAGAAAAAAAAAGTATTTTTTTTAAACCAACTGAGTCCGGAGACATTGAGAACTTGGCCGGGCTCCATAGGCAAATTACGTGGTCAGAGAAACTTCGATATTTAATGGTCCAAGATGGCGTAACCTTTGCCAAATGTATTTTTTTTTTTAAATAGTGATTGAAATTCTTTTTGACGTCCATGCGGTGGAAATCCAAAGTTACTTAGCTGACGAAACTATTATGCAACAACGTCTGGTAGAATCGTCGCCGCTAGTTCCGCTGGTTCTTCTCCTTAATATCTGGCTTCTTCCCTCACAAAGCTCACAGGCCAGGGGCACGATACTCAAGTCCATATCGTACCACACGTGCTTTCGCGGTACTGCAAACTTGAATTTAATAACAAAATCGCATAGGTAGCGCGAGCAGACTTAAATTTGGCAGAATTTTCTTGGCGAGTCTTCGCTCCAATCGGGCAGTCTGCTTTAAATGATCGCACTCGACCAAATTACTTAATCAAAATTAAATGCCCTACCAGGCCTATGACCCACTCGGTCTCAACACGCCTGGCGGAAACAAGATGGCTAGACGCCTCCTAAACTACATACTTATCAAAGCTTTCAAACGTCAAGCCAATAACGCGAGGGCTGCATCATTTATTTTGCCTCACGTCATGAGTTACCATGGCAACCAAATAAAGCATTTCTCCATGTACGAAACCCCAGTAGTAGAAATTCTGAAAGATTACAAATATAATTAGGCGTAAATAAATTATCTGAAGTCACACATTCTTGCAAATAAAATAAAAATATAAAATCAGAATTAAATGAATTGTAGCTGCCACAAATATATAACCAATAAATAATTCAATGTTACGTGTTTACAAACAATGAAAAATAATCTGAATAACTAGCAGATAAATGTAGCAGTTTTAAGGTGTTACAATAAAGTTTTGAGTCTGTCCGAAGAATGTCACATACATTACAAAATGGCGGACCAACAACAATATTCACCTCTGAGTTCAATGTTTACAACTTGCGCTGTCAGCATACAAAATTTGATTTAAATAGGTGGAATGGTTTCCGAAATACGAAATATCACCCTAAATTTTTTAATGGTCGCCATTTTGAAAATAAGTAGCCGGCGTGGTTGAAAACTGTTAAATTCAGGTGTCCTTATTTAGTGTTATATATGTACCGAGTTAGGAGAAATTCTGTTAACGCGTTCAAAAATTGAAAGGGGGACACAGACGCACAGACAGGAAAGTGATCTGATAAGCCTTTTTTCCCTTCGGAAAGCAGGCTATAAAGAGAGAAATTCTGTTTATTTTGAAACTTTCCGCCTCGAGAAAAATTCATTTTCGTGTACCATGTGCCGATCATAAGAGTATTTGAAATTGTATGATGCCAATTTTTCTACTTTGATGCGTATACAACAAAAATATACTTTTTTTTAATTTCCACTTATTTTAAATTACACTTTTAATAATGCGCTAAGACAAGAGACGGCTTCTTGTAACTTGCTGTCAACATTGTACTTCGGTCAGGGGTCACCTTAAAGTACGAAAGCAGGAGTTCTGTTTCTACATACGAATTCTAAAATGGCCTGGTTAACCGAAGACCAGGGATAGTCACTCCGTCTCACACACACAAAGCCGGAGGGAAGCTGTGAATGACAGATGCGTTTCTGCGTGAAGCTGGCAGGAATTGTGACTGTTCCCTCGAGACAGCTCGTCCGCGAGCGTTGCCCCAAGGCAATCTTGTCTTGGGCGTCACAAAATATTGATATCAGTAACGAGTTATATTATTTTGTACGATAGCACAGTATTTCATATTTTCTAATTATCTAGAACTATATTACTTTTGAAATTTTCACACATTTTAGATCTCAATTCGAGACGTCACTAGTCACCAGTTTTTTGTTGNGTCGCCGCTAGTTCCGCTGGTTCTTCTCCTTAATATCTGGCTTCTTCCCTCACAAAGCTCACAGGCCAGGGGCACGCTATTAAAGTCCATATCGTACCACACGTGCTTTCGCGGTACTGCAAACTTGAATTTAATAACAAAATCGCGTAGGTAGCGCGAGCAGACTTAAATTTGGCAGAATTTTCGTGACGAGTCTTCGCCCCAATCGGGCAGTCTGCTTTAAATGATCGCACTCGACCAAATTACTTAATCAAAATTTAAGGCCCTACCAGGCCTATGACCCACTAGGTCTCAACACGCCTGGCGGAAACAAGATGGCTAGACGCCTCCTAAACTACATACTTATCAAAGCTTTCAAACGTNACCAGGCCTATGACCCACTAGGTCTCAACACGCCTGGCGGAAACAAGATGGCTAGACGCCTCCTAAACTACATACTTATCAAAGCTTTCAAACGTCACGCCAATAACGCGAGGGCTGCATCATTTATTTTGCCTCACGTCATGAGTTACCATGGCAACCAAATAACGCATTTCTCCATGTACGAAACCCCAGTGGTAGAAATTCTGAAAGATTACAAATGTAATTAGGCGTAAATAAATTATCTGAAGTTACACATTCTTGCAAATAAAAAAAAAAAATATAAAATCAGAATTAAATTAATTGTAGCTGCCACAAATATATAACCAATAAATAATTCAATGTTACGTGTTTACAAACAATGAAAAATAATCTGAATAACTAGCAGATAAATGTAGCAGTTTTAAGGTGTTACACTAAAGTTTTGAGTCTGTCCGAAGAATGTCACATACATTACAAAATGGCGGACCAACAACAATATTCACCTCTGAGTTCAATGTTTACAACTTGCGCCGTCAGCATACAAAATTTGGTTTAAATCGGTGGAATGGTTTCCGAAATACGAAATATCACCCTAAATTTTTTAATGGTCGCCATTTTGAAAATAAGTAGCCGGCGTGGTTGAAAACTGTAAAATTCAGGTGTCCTTATTTAGTGCTATATATGTATCGAGTTAGGAGAAATTCTGTTAACGCGTTCAAAATTTGAAAGGGGGACACAGACGCACAGACAGGAAAGTGATCTGATAAGCCTTTTTTTCCTTCGAAAAGCAGGCTATAAAGAGAGAAATTCTGTTTATTTTGAAACTTTCCGCCTCGCGAAAAATTCATTTTCGTGTACCATGTGCCGATCATAAGAGTATTTGAAATTGTATGAAGCCAATTTTTCTACTTTGATGCGTATACAACAAAAATATACTTTTTTTTAATTTCCACTTATTTTAAATTACACTTTTAATAATGCGCTAAGACAAGAGACGGCTTCTTGTAACTTGCTGTCAACATTGTACTTCGGTCAGGGGTCACCTTAAAGTACGAAAGCAGGAGTTCTGTTTCTACATACCAATTCTAAAATGGCCTGGTTAACCGAAGACAAGGGATAGTCACTCCGCCTCACACACACAAAGCCGGAGGGAAGCTGTGAATGACAGATGCGTTTCTGCGTGAAGCTGGCAGGAATTGTGACTGTTCCCTCGAGACAGCTCGTCCGCGAGCGTTGCCCCAAGGCAATCTTGTCATGGGCGTCACAAAATATTGATATCAGTAACGAGTTATATTATTTTGTACGATAGCACAGTATTTCATATTCTAATTATCTACAACTATATTACTTTTGAAATTTTCACACATTTTAGATCTCAATTCGAGACGTCACTAGTCACCAGTTTTTTGTTGTTTTATTTCACGTAATTTCTGATTATTATAAAATTAAATAATTCGAATGCTTGGTTTTCAAAGACGCTTCTCCTTTCATAATTACCGTAAGTCACAAATCGTGTTATGTTTCGTGCCTTAATTTAACATTTCTCTGCACTTTACCGATTATATGACGATAATGTCGAGCAAAAAAATATATATTAAATACATTTTACATGGCAATAAAAAATCAGTTTCATTCTTTCTTGCCACGGGAGTGTAAAAAAAAGGGGGGAGGGGGCATAATTACTCAGAAAAGGTAGCCAAATCAAAACAATAAGTCATTTCCTGTCGAGGGCTGTTTCTTCTAATAATTCTGCAAATTCATAACTGGCGACTATTAATAACAGCGGCCCGACCGCAGATTGTGGGGGCTGCAGCGATGCCCGGACCCATCGATCCCCCGCCGGCCGCTTTTGTCGGCGCACTTCAAAGAGAGGCGGTGCGTGACGTCACCGGGAGGGGCGCGGTAACGAACTCCAGCGACGACAATGGGCGGCCGGCCCCGCGCTCGCTCGCATTGTTTGCTTCCCCTCAAGCAGGCCTTGTCCGCTACACGGCCCCCTCCGCTGCTAATACCGCTAACAACTACACACAGGGAGCTGGCTAGTAGCGCTGCTGCAATCTGCTGGCGGCTGGCGCAACTACCTTGACGAGCACTTGGCGCGTCTAGCTGCGTTGAGTACAACTACTACAATCTCCATCAACTTGGTACGGTGGCTCAGTTGGTTAGCCGGCTGTCAGCCCCTCCCCAAGTTTCTTGCCGACTAAGGTAAACTGCCAATGTTTGACAATACTCGTAATAAAATAATCACCCGCCACTATCATTACATCTTAATCGCGATGTAGAAAAGAATGCAGGTCTCTTGCAAAAAACCAAGACTCAGTAAATTGAAAGAAAGCTGTCGATGTCAAGTACGGTCATTTGGCATAAACTTTTTACCAATTATGGGTAACATTATACCACACATTTTTGTTATTATAACGAGTGATTTACACCCCCAACTTAATATATACTATTTTGCGACCTATTTTATTTATAAGGGAAATGTGAAGGTAATCTTTGGGCTTTCATTTAAAACTAAACCAGGCAAGTGGCACAGTTTCCCTGACGATACAAAGTTACCCCAAATTAGTGTAGTTAAAGTGTAAATGTGGCGTATGTCGCAGATCCACGCGGCACCAGCGGCGGACACAGGGGTGGCCACTCGTGGAACCCCCAATAAATAGCCTTTTAAATATTTAATATAGAATTGCCAGTAAGAATAATTCGTTAGTAGTTTACTTTATTCATAGGATTTAAGTTTCTTGAAAATGAAAGATGAATGAAAAAAGTGGGCTTACACAGCAAGCCATATATACATATATATATAGACACACACACGAGGGTTATTCGGAAAGTAAGGTCCGATTTCTTATAAAACATAAACCATCACGGTTTTTTTTCTTAAAAAAAAAAAGTTTTTTATTTAATTTCTTACATGTTTCTCTGTTTTCATACATATTTTCCATATTTGTTTAAACATTTGTCATAACGTTTTACAATCTTATGTATGCCTGCTTCTTTCATCTCGACATCTGTGGCAAAGCGCTTGCCTACGTAAAGGCGTTTGCCATTATTCGTCCAGTGTCGAGGGTTAAAATGGTCTTTTGACAAAAAGCGTGACCGATACGAGAAGAACCAGGACTTGATAAAGTCCGTGATGGATGAGTTTGGGGTGGCTGGGGTGACCGTACTCCCGATCACTGTCTCGTGGTTTCCCCAGTCACTCTCTTCTCTTAGGGTGCGTGGTGTTAGTGAGGCTCTTTTGCGGCCTGTGCCTACCCGCACTCTCTTCGGCTCACGTATGTGTTGGCGACGTTTCTGCTGCTCAACCAAACAGGGTACCCATGTCCCGTGATNGGATGAGTTTGGGGTGGCTGGGGTGACCGTACTCCCGATCACTGTCTCGTGGTTTCCCCAGTCACTCTCTTCTCTTGGGTGCGTGGTGTTAGTGAGGCTCTTTTGCGGCCTGTGCCTACCTGCACTCTCTTCGGCTCACGTATGTGTTGGCGACGTTTCTGCTGCTCAACCAAACAGGGTACCCATGTCCCGTGATNGCTCACGTATGTGTTGGCGACGTTTCTGCTGCTCAACCAAACAGGGTACCCATGTCCCGTGATTACAGTGGTCTTCAGACATTTCCTTGTTTTCTTTGTTTATGTTCAATTGGTGGGATGGTGGGTGGATTGCCGTGCCCGGTATTTTTCTATATTGTGTGATCTGAGTGTTATGTCTTGTTGTGTTAATTTGTGTTAGTCTGGTGGGCCTTGCATTCGCCAGCCGGTCGCTGTCAACCAAAGGGACGTGACTTTCCTCCCCTCGAGGGTCTGAGGGTGTAGGTGGCAGCCACAACCTGGGGCCCGCGAGGGCTAGTGATAGCTAGCAGCGCATTGTAGGGGGGGTGGGGAGTGACCACTCCTATGCGAGGGAGTGCCACCCCCACCCCTCCCTCGAAATAAGCCTGCGTGTCATAGTTGGTAGGTGGTCTCTCTGGGAGCATTTATGTCCTTCTTCTCGTATCTTCAAGAAGTGAGGGATGTCTATCTTCCTGGCTTCCTCTGATCACCTCTCCTACCGGCTGGCGCCTGCTTGGCCTTGGACCTCTATTACCATTCTCAGTTGTTATTATCATTAACCTATCCTTTTCCGGCGAATGTAAAGCTTATTTTTCGACACCCTTAATCTATTGAGTGATACCAATTGGCAAGAATACATAAAAATAGCGGAACAAGTGAAAATCGCTCGGTGCCAAGTCTGGACTGTACAGTGGGTGGTCAATCTGTTCCCATCCAAAAGATCTGATCAGATTTTGGGTGTGAGTAGCAGAATGGGGTCTGGCATAGTCCTGCAGCAACAAAACTCCAGACGTCAGAAGGCCACGTCGCTTATTACGTATTGCACATCGAAGTTTAGTCATGATAGCGCAGTAAGCGGCTGCATTGATTGTTGTCCCTTGCTGCATTAACTCGACTAACAAGACTCCATGTCTATTCCAAAACACGGTTGCCATAACCTTGCGTGTTGAGATTGTCCGCTTGGCCTTGACTGATGATGTCAGGTGACGCCATTCCATTGACTGACGTTTAGACTCTGGGGTCATGTGAGAAACCCACGTCTCGTCCACTGTGACAATTTTTTCTAAAAATTGATCACCTTCCTTATGATATCGGTCCAAAAATCAAGAGCACAAGTCATTCTTTTCAGTAAGCAGCCTGGGAACCCAACGTGCGCACAATTTGTGAAATTGCAAATCGTCTGTCTTCACGCATCTTTTCGTCCACGGCTTTGACCAAATCTTCTGTGATCACTGATGGTCGGCCTGATCGCGGTTCATCATGGACATTTTCCCGTCCGTCCTTGAAAGCTCTCACCCACTTACGCACTTTGCTGTCACTCATCGCATTGGGGCCATACACTTGACTTATCTGTCGATGAACTTCCGCTGCTGAAACGTTCCTTGCTGTCAAAAACCGAATCACTGACCGTATTTCACAGTCGGCGGGCTGATCAATTGTTTTAAACATTTTGAACTGACACTGTAAACAGCACAACTGCAACAATACCAATGCAAATGGCGTCGTTTGACGAGCAAGGCATGCCGGGAGTCGGTGCGCATGCGCGTTACAATGTTCGCGCGAAATTCGATTAGCTACGGTGATTCGGACCTTACATTCAGAATAACCCTCGTGTGTGTGTGCATATATATATTTAATGTGTGCTAACAAGGTACGAGCCCAGGGTTTTAATTTGGAGAGAGCACAAAACGTGCGTGCTGCTGCTCATGGCAGAGAGACACGTGTCCTCGCCACGTGGATGGAAGCTTACAACATATCAATAGAATCTGGAAGAGAATAGCAATTCAATTAATAATTGGTGTGTAGTAGTTACAATTGGCAAACCTAATTACCATTTTCAGAATGTTATATTTTGAGACTAATAAATATTTTTTACTGGGTATTTGCCGNAGCTTACAACATATCAATAGAATCTGGAAGAGAATAGCAATTCAATTAATAATTGGTGTGTAGTAGTTACAATTGGCAAACCTAATTACCATTTTTAGAATGTTATATTTTGAGACTAATAAATATTTTTTTACTGGGTATTTGCCTGTTTTAAGTGAATTTTTTTAAATGTTATATAGCACACTATATAAAACGATAAAGTTTTTAAACCGTCGTGCAGAGNTGTTTTAAGTGAATTTTTTTAAATGTTATATAGCACACTATATAAAACGATAAAGTTTTTAAACCGTCGTGCAGAGGAAAAAAAGTAATAAACATAAGCAGCTGGTCACAAAATTGTATCTGCTGTAAATAATGCTTGTAATTATGTATTGCTAAGGATAACTGCATCTGCATGGACTTTCCCAAATGCGTACATTTCACAGGCAATAGCACGAACTACGAGAGTGGTTCATTTCAGTTATAGACGTTCCAACAGGCTTTCACAGACATTCAGTATCGGAATAACGTAATTTCCAGTTATGAGAAAAAACAGAGGCCGTGTTCGAATTGGCACTTTTAGTTTACCAAAATTTCACGGGACCCGAATTAGTCGACTAAAATGATTACTTTTTTGATATTTAGTTTTTAGCGTGTAACGAAACTTACTAGAAGATAAATTACCAAATCTCAACCATCGCTGAATAAGTGATTATTGATGGCGTCCGAAATGAACACTTGTAAATACTAAGATACTAATACAGTATACTAAATCGTAATTTCGAACACAACTAGAGTGCTCTCACAAAAATACATGAACGTGCAATGATTGAATTCTAATCTGCACGTATAGACACATTCGTCGCAAAAATCAGGCGTCCCTGATATGCATGGCATTTGATCACAATGGTTGATTAAAATAAGTTATTAGGCGCTTTAAATAACCACAAATATTGCAGAATTTACTTTATAATTATCATCTCGTGAGGAGCTCATTACAGGGGGCACGGGTCAGGATATGCCCATATTTCCAATAACCTTTCTTTATCGTTCTGGGCCGGCATGGTGTTTTNTACAGGGGGCACGGGTCAGGATATGCCCATATTTCCAATAACCTTTCTTTATCGTTCTGGGCCGGCATGGTGTTTTTATTATTTTTCGAGACACATGTATTGTAATAAATAATGTCTGGAAATGACGGCTTACAATTGTTGACTGTTAGCTGTTTAGAAAGTTAAACAGAAGCGAAATGGTCCTACGGACATATGTCCTACAAAGTGTTGTTACTGTTAGGTTTTCCACTGCGTTGTTACGATGGATCGGGCGTCGCGGTCCAGTGCATTGGCCTGTCCGGTCTCCTGACCTCAATCCACTGGACACATGAGAAGTGTGGTGTATGCTACGCCGGTTAACGGCATGAAAGACTTCAAACAGCGGACCAATAACGTCTGTGCAGCTGTTCGACATGACTCAGGTATTGTGCGACAAAATTAACAAACGATCCCGCGAGGGGAAGGTGGCAGCTCTTCCCCTCCTCTCGCGATGCACGGCGGGGAAGACAGGTACACTCAATGCAAACTAATACGGTCCATCTGCGACACATTCGGGAATGTCAAAAACGGTAGTGTGGTTTCCCTGTCGTTTATCATATGACATACGAGGTTTCAATGGTGTAATGCTCCCCGAGTACACAGATATATCATAGTCACATCTGTTATAATGTGCATTCGAGGCGAATAAGAGTATTATATCAAAAGACCACTTAAAATTTTTAGCGAATAAAGATAGATTTGTTGGAGTGACATCAGTAATAATATGCACAGTTAACATTTATTCGAATTCATTTAACGGACCTAAACGTATTATTCGCAGTAAAGATTATATTGTGTTAACGATAAATTGCGTTCAAAGTATACACAATCACTATTTTTTAACCCTTGTTATCATGTTTTATTTGTAAAAGACGCTGTTTTGAAATGCATAAAATGCCATGCATGCAAATAGGATTTAAAACATTTCTTGAAAATGGTACAAAAATTTATTAAGAATAAAATAATTGATGAGCAAAACTGGAACCACAAAAACATGATTGAAACTATTACCACAAAAATGATGATATTAATAAAGTCATACCTGTTCAGAAATGTTGCATGGAATCCATCTACCAAAAGAGAAAAGAGGGAATTGTTTTACCGTATAAATATGTAAGTCGCCTCGAAAGACGCAAATTGAAAACATGCATATTATGTCACACGTCACTCCAAACTCCCAGTAAAACTTTAAATGTTCGCTGTTAATCAAATCACTGTCGTTTAAAATATGACGTTTTCTCTGCAAGTTGGGGCCGCGGTGGTGTTGTGGTTATACTACTCGTCTCCCACCAAGGCGAACCTGGTTCGATTCCCGGCGGGGTCGCCCCCGGAATGTAGGAATCGTGCCGGACGATCCCGCTGGTCGGCAGGTTTCTCGGGGATATCCCGTCTCCCTGGCTCTTGCATTTCGGCTCTGCTCCTTACTCACCTCGTTTCACCCTCATCACTTCTCAAGACCTCGATGTTAAGAGCCGCCCAAGTCTCTTCACTCACTCTATGCATGTTACTTCGACTCTTGAAAGTGCACCATAAAATTTCCACTACAATTGCTAACACTACACCTTGTCATCATTGCAACTATTGCTTTCACTGTCGCTGTCACCACCAACACTTATAACAAAATATTCTATTTCTTCTCCAATGCAACAATCCTTTTTTCAATACTTCTTCTGCTTCTTCTTTTTTGCATGTAACACAGCTTATTTTCCAGTCTTTTTCTGAAATACTGCCTATATCCTCGCATCTGGTCGGCTCTTTGCGATACATTTTTATCAACTACACGAGATTTGGCAGTTTTCCAGATTTATTCTAAGGCATTCAAATTACAGTGATATGGCGGCAGTCTACTTTGTGGCTTCAAGAAGTTTGTCTACACAATACTTGAGAGCGGGGTGTTGGCATCTGACAACGCAAAATAGTTCTGCTTTAGAAATATCTTGTTCATAAGCAATATTGTTCACCTTGAGCCATTCTTGTGTTTTTGTAGTACGTACATTAGCTTTTTTACAGTAAATACTTATTTTCTGTGGGCATAACATNTACAGTAAATACTTATTTTCTGTGGGCATAACATTTTTTAATTGTGCATCGAACAACGCACAAATGAAAGCCATCCAAAACTTTTCTTCTGCTACTCATCTTTAGTTTTTTTTCCAGTGTACGCCTACATAATTTTTTATCTGTTAGTTTTGACTCATTTCCTTACATATTTTAGATATTTTTCCCACCGATTTCCCTGTTGCAGCTGCTGCTCGTTTCGTGGCATTTTCAATGGGACATGTCTTCCAGAAACTTCGTTATCGAAAAAAAAAGGCAATTACGTTACCAATAATTTCTTGGACTTCACTATTGACAGTAAGACTCTTTTTACTCGAACACGCCATGACTTACTCTTTAGTGAATACCTCCTGCAATACTGACGTGTTCGCTTTAGATGCGCACAGACTATACAGTAGGTATCGGTGACACTGTTGCTTCCCTGTGATTGGCTCACTATGCCTTCCCCGCTCCGTTATATCTCCTCGAGCAAGGTCAAGACCTGCGACCACATTCTTTCCAGATATTTTGTTAAAGTTGCCGAGTTATATCTTGGAGCGGCTTCGCCAGTCCATGTCGAGGCATTGCCACGCATGCATTAGCTGCTCATGGCGGACACCTGGAGCATCGCCTGTGATGTGGCCAATGTACGCCCTGTAACTCAATAACAACGCATTGTAGGACATATGTTAATATAAACATTATTGCTTGTTTCGATCCCAGGAATCACCTACCGAAGTTTGTTACAATAGCTTAGATACAAACTGTATATTGCGGGGCTCTTGTCAGTTTTTAGCCTACTTTCCGAAGGGAAGAAAGGCCTATGAGATCACTTTCCTGTCTGTGTCTGCACGTGTGTATATCCCTCCTTTCATAACTTGAACGCGTCAACTGAATTTTACCAAACTTGGTAAACATAATACTTAGTAAGAACACCTGACTTTAATAGTTTTTGACTAAGTCAAGCACTTACTTCCAAAATGGCTGCCATTAAATTTTTTTGGGTGACATGTCATCTCGGGAATCTTTCAACGATAGCACCAATTTAAAAAATTAAGATTTTACATCATATCTTGGAAAAATTTCAACCAATTCTCATCCAATTTGGCATGTAAGTAATACTATGGTAGGCCATGCAAACGTAAGTAATTGAACTAGATTAGTTACTTACTTTCAAAATGGCGGCCATACAATGTTTTAAGTTTATTTAGTATATATGTCATACCATGTAACTGATTTCAACCAGATTTTGTATACTGAAAGTATCTATTACAAGCATAATATAAACCAACAAATAACCACTTGTGTCGGCCATTTTGAAAGACAGCACAACACCTTCAATATTGCAGAAGTCTTCCTTGGCCAATACCTTATATCTTGGTCTCAATTTTTTTGAGGCACAAGCCACTATCTTGGTAATATAATATTGATGTTAAGAGACATTTTGTGCTCGAAAAACTCTTCTGTGAATGAAGATACGTACTATGTTTTCTCAAACTGCTACGACCAGTGTTGCACAAGCACCTGTAATGTATTCATGTAAGAAGTTTAAATTAGGACTAGGCAATAAGCTGTAGATGTCTCATAAACTGGTACAAATGGAAATTTGTATGTATATGGTCACACAAACTTATCCAATGCATGAATAAATTTAATTCTGTAGGAAGTAGGTTCAGTTTCCAGCTCGTAGGAATTTCCAGCTGCTGCCCCAGCAATGGTATGTGCACTACTAATGGTATGTGTACTACTAATGGTATGTGTACAACTAATGGGCTGACCCAGGGTGCAGTCTTGGAGGAGAAACTTTGTTGTGCAGTTTTCTGCTTCTGTGGAACATATTTGTAAATTCAGATCACCAAAGCAAGAGTTGAGGACTGATAAAACCATAACAGCTGGCCTGCCACACAGTACTTTTAAAACCATTATCATAATGTCAAAATACTTCCTAGCTAATATTAGTAAAAACAGCTACATATGTATGTATGATGCCCTAAGGAAGTTCATGGAAGTTCACAGTGAATTTGGCAAACTTTCTGTGTAAGTTTTATAACTTACATTATTGCAAGCACATAATTTTTAAGAGAGATTTCCCTCTGTTCCTTTGTGAACAACATCCAGACGTGAACCAAGAGACCATTACGTTCAAAGAACCCGAGGGCACGATACACCAGAAAGCATTAATAATCAGGAGAAGTCTCACTAAAAAAATTTGGAGAGAGAGTTGAGAGATTTGGGCAACTGTTAACATCAAAGTCTCAAGAGAAATTTTTTTTTAGAAATTTAAAGGTTTCAAATGCTGCTAATAACTAGTATTGGCAACAAATATTTAATAACCAGTATTGGCAACAAATATTTAATAACTAGTATTGGCAACAAATATTGTGTGCATGGTTGGTATATTCTTTCCATAGAAAAATATAACAGGCATGAATGACGCACCCCTTAACAAGAACACTACACACCACACACAAACCGGTACTTGAAATCATCCCTGTGATAACTTTGTTTGCATTTCATCAGTGATAGTTACGACAGTGGTTCTCGAATCCCAACTGATGACTAGATCAGCCAGTCAGCAAGGCACACTTTCTGTAGGAACTAGTTTTTATTTTGTTTCAAAGCAGAGGCACAATATTAACCATAAATGTATTACATTGTGTTCAATATGTAAGTAAAGAAAGCATCACAAGTAAGTAAAATGTTAAAAATCAAAAAATTACCATCTATATTGCATTTTATCAAGAATAATAACACATGAGGCAAACATTATAATATAATAAATTTTAATCTCGGTGACAAACCTCTTCATAAGGAAAGTTTTGGAAATATTAAATAAGTACTGATACATTTACAGGTGTAGGAGAGCAATAAAAAGGTTATGCGAAAAATCACTTTTTCTTTTCAGGTAATTTGTTAAAAACACATTTTATTATCATCAATACCCTTGACATGGTTTGACAAGCTCAGACATTTTGACATGCCCACATGAATAACACCGCTGAGGAAACAAACACAATACAAGTGGACTTACTTGTGTGTTAAAATGAATAAATAAATATTGTTATTGTACAAAAATCTTACATACTTACATGTTGTACAGTTTATTACAAGATTTACACTATATGCATCACATTTACAAGAATATTTGCCACATTTTCCCAGTCACTGAGGAAAATATTTGCTTAACAACTTAAGTTTAAGGCCCAAGGGGATATTGCTATAAAGTATAAAACACAAGTTTTACATGGTTGGTTACAGTCATTCTTTACTGTTAACATCATATTGAGACAAAGTTGAATCTTTGATAATACTAGCATAAATGTACTCGCCTGAAAAATTCGAGATTGAAAGGAGGGATTTCAATGGCTCAAAACATTAAACAATTGCACTGAATGCTGAACCCAATGAGGCCGCTTCCTTAGCACACAGCAGTTTATTAATTTGCCAGACAGTTGTACATGGAGAAGAAAATCACATGAATTTTCCACCACTAAAATTTCAACATAATCAAATTTATTTCTAAAGCAGACAATTAACTTATTTTCATTTTAAACTAGTAATAAAATGTTAAATGTAAAATAAATATCTGAACACACTGGTTATTAATAGCTACTAATAAGAATTGAACATAATTCTATGAATAAAACTGTAATGTTTGACAATGGCCTTTATAAACCAAAATTAGAAGAAACAAGATTATATGTATGGTATACATTTCATACACTTGTGAAGCAAAANATGGCCTTTATAAACCAAAATTAGAAGAAACAAGATTATATGTATGGTATACATTTCATACACTTGTGAAGCAAAAATTTTTGTGGTAAACAAGGTAGACAGACCGGTTTACTAGCTATACTTTGTTTTTGTATATTTTATATGCAAAGAATTCCCACTGTACTTTCTGTTATACTTCCATACAACAGTAATACAGATCGTATGCTGATTTTATTTTCATCTTAACGCTTTATACTTGAGCAGGGTTAACAACATAAAAATATATAATTTTTAAATTAACGTACACAAAAAAATGCTTTTATACCTGATGTACTATTAAAAAAGATTGCATTTATTATTTTGATACTTATATTATTTTATGATGTTTTATGTGGTTGTAAGAAGACATAATTCTGACAGAAACAGAAAGTTTTATGAAAATGGTAACAAGTGTTTAAATGTACAATACTTTTATGATGACAAGTCCGTCAGTCTTCAGCTCTTTCCACAAAATTTTACAAACAATTTACAAAATTGGAAAATATTAGTTATACAATAAACAGTTTTTATTCTAGCACCAGTGGCTTACATTAAAATGAGTAACCACTTCTGAATTTTGAAATCATACTTTAAGGAAAAAGTACATTTTAATTCCAATAAAAAATTTAACACAAACAGGAACAAGTAACCTTATCCAAACTTCCCACGTGGGTAATGTAAACCTCAAAGTTGGCACTATGCGTTCTACAGGTATGGGCATATAACAGGCATGAGTTGTCACAACATGTCACACAATAAATTTTATACTTTATTCTAATATTTTACAAGGGTCTTATTAACACGACAATATGGTACACCATAAAATTTTTAATAAATTTGGAAGAAAATCAGCCATTCTAACACACGAGAGGAATGGCACTCCTTTAAAGCCAAACAAAAACTATACACATGGTACGGAGGATTGAAAGAAATGCAACAGGTTACAAGACTAGGAAACATTGTTCGTAAAGTTACATTATTGACTAATTTTTGATATGAGTCGCCAAAAGCGTCGCTTTCCATCACACGTTGCTCATTGATAGGAGTTCTTCTCTGAGCTCTGGAACTTGTTGCTCTGAGATTTAGAAGCTGCTACAGCAGCAGAAGCTCGACTGTTGCTAACGGAAATTAAACTCTGGAAACCTCTCGTTGGACTCTCCATGGCAGACACTGCCGATGCGACGTAGCCACCTCGACTTTCCTTCCTGATACTGTTCTCGCGAGGGTTAGCAGAGGAGAGGCTGCTAGAACTTACGCCGGAGTCGCTCGACTTCTCGCTAAAGCAACCCCCCTTGCTGCCCACCATCCCCATGTTGCCGCTCTCGCATCCGAGCCCCATATCCGTGTTTCCACCCACTACAAACTTCACCATCGTCAACTTTGGGTTCGTCTCGCACGAATCCTCTATGATGGGCGACCCCGACGGCCTTTCTGCCTCTGAGTTTGGCGGAATGCAGGCAAAACCACTCGATGGGGATCGCCTACTGTTAGGGGATTCCAACGAGACTTGCTGCTGTAGCCGACTGTTATTGCTGCACCTTAAACTACCCACAGGTGAAACTGCAGAGGGACCAACATTCTTCCTGCACGAGTCTATTGTTACCAGCTTCCCTCTCGCTACCACATAGGAATCAGACTTGAAATCAACAGGAGTTCTCATGGGAGATGAGGAAGCACTGACAGGGCAGTGAGAATCCACTGTCGGGGATGTGGAAAGAGGGAGAGCAGAGGAAGTTACAGGGATATTTGGGTGAAAATGTTGTTGGTCTTGCGTGGCCTCTAATCGTTGCTGAATGTTTCTGACAACCTGAGGATCGGCCCCAAGGTCAGGAGAGTCTCCCCTTTCCTCCTCATCTAGAAGGCGTTGCTGCAAGGCGGCAACATCGGAGCCTAGGTTATTTGGCATCTCCCGTCCTTGCGAGCCCGGCTGCACCCTCTGGCCGTCGCAGTTCCCTGGGGTCCCACATGTTGGCGATGACCGCTTGGCGTGGTGGTGGTGGTGATGATGGTGGTGGTGGGAGTGAGGGGTGGGTCCCTGCATCAACAGCCTTCTGTGGCGGTGGTGCGAGTGGAGACGCTCCTTGGCAGACAGCTCCAACTCTCGAGGGAAATGGATGTGTCGCAGAGGCAGCTGCCTGATGTCTTGCTGATAGGCGTGCTGGGTCGCACCTTCCCCGACAAGCTTCTGGTTGGCCTCTGCTTCGTCACTGCTCGTGGCTGGACTCTCACCATCTGTGTTTTCAGGACTGTCTGGTGCTGAAATACAAGACATGCGGGTTAGTTCATTGCCACTTACATTGTCATTGTGAATTTGTGTTTCTATGCAACAGCTGCGCAGAGCTGACCTAACACATTACACTGGATCAAATAGTTTCACACATTTTAGTCACCTCCTTCAGGAGATAATATACCCAGAGTGGTAATGTAATTGCCAGAATTTGTTGGCAATTGATGAGTCATCTTTATCCATCAAAGTAATTCAGCAGGTCAAAATGTTACAATCCAGCAAAAACTGTGTTGGACACTTTCTACAATCATGTTTATTATGATTATCAACAGGATAGCATTTTATATTAAGCCTAGACACATATTATTTCTATAATTTTTTCAAGTAAAGAAAAATTAACATCCTACTTGCTGTACAAAAATATCATAATTGAAATTTAATTCAGAGATAAATTAATTTTTCAATTAAATCTGTGTAGTTAAAGGAATTTTATTTATATACTTTACACCATGATTGGAAAAGAGATAACAGTACATTATACAGATATAAATAATAAATTATGAAATAGATAAAAATAACAAGTAAGATATCCTTTAAAAATATATCTAAGAGTGAGTTGAAGTAAATCTTTATAATTTTGACAGTTACAGTATAGAAACTGGTTTTGCCCACAATAATTATGTTTTGTTGTAGTTTCATATTGGTAATACAGAAGGAAAAAAATAATCTAAATACAAAAAATCATTCATCAGGAGGGTGTTTTGTTACTTTTGCATTTCAAAAGTTGTTTTCAAACAACTAACTTTTATGAGATGTGTATAGAAATTTTTGGTTATGAGGCCTATACAGAAACTTAATTTTAACCTGAATTTTAAGTATGAAACCCATACCATTCCTTCTGTGCAGAAGATTTTTGCACATTTCATGTGTGGAACAGATTTTTTTCAATTGAGTGACAGTTGAATATCTAATCAAGTACCTACCACTGACAAAAGCATCCAGTAATTTTACAGCAATCACACCATCTCGCAGATTCCAACTCAATTGCCTCCCCCTTGGATTTCTAGTGCCCCAGACATTTTTCATGAGTAAATCTCACAAATAAAAAATCACAAATTAAAAAAAAAATCTGCCTAACAATTTTTTTTTTACTGTTGAATGACATCCTGATTTCTCCTGAGACAAAAGTATCAGGGTACTTAAATATGATATAACACTGAAGATCAACAGAGTGATAAACCCCTCAGAAAATCCAAGTGTTAGTTTGGTGAGTATGAAATAAAATTATTGTACCATATATTTCAAAATGTAAATAACAAAAGTGGATCTGGAAAAAGTAGAAGCCTTCAAGCCACAGCATCCTACCGACTTGAGAGTTTCCTGAACATGGTAAAATTCATAAGAGGAATAATCGATAATATAAATACCTTAATGTCACTGCAAAATATTCTACAGTGAAATAACATAATTATATATTTGTGACACAAACTGAAGAACTATGAGAAAATTGAATTAACTTTTGTACCGGTAGTGGTAACACTTGATCCAAGTCAACTTTTAAAAAATAAACAGCTGCCTTGTATTACGGAGTACGTGGAATATTACAACAGAAATACAAAGAGAAATGATAGCCAGAAGTATTTATTTGAAAGCTGACCAAACCAGTACACACGTAATCAATCCCTGAGAAGGAAGCCCTGGCAATAACAAATGACTGCACCCGGTTGAGCTTGTATCTGACTTAATTGTAACATACATTCTTGATCGAGACAAATCACAAGCTATTTATCCCTATACGCACNTGTATCTGACTTAATTGTAACATACATTCTTGATCGAGACAAATCACAAGCTATTTATCCCTATACGCACTGCTAATGATATCAACAACTTGTCGCTAAAGCTCCAACAAAAAGCAAACGAGAATGCTTTATTTCACCTACAACTGCAGACATGCAGCAGGAAATTAGATAATCATCTCTGGCACTATTTCACGAAGCCTGGCCAACCAAACAATAATACGAAGAAATGAAGTAAATGTTTTTGTAGAAATCATTGTAGGATCATCAGAAAAGTGAATTAAGTACATTCATTGCCATAAAAAATTTGTGCACCAAGTTGGTACTGTTGAATTCAAACAAATTTTTAACTAGTGTGATGACACATACAAAACAAAGAAGTGGTCACATTAACATTACATCAAGAGATCATTCTGCATGCGTGCAGCACAGAAGGGTACCTGTAGGAACTCTCTGGCCTGCCTTGCACCTGGATACACGCGTCAATACTACGGATTGGACAGTCAAATCCAGGATTCGTCGAATCCGTACAATCTACTAGATTTGGGAATCCAAATATTCGAGGCAGGATTTTAGTAAGATTCAACCCAACAGCTTTCTAACAGCACATTCCAATTTCAGTGAAACCCACCATATAAGGAGAACTGTTTTTTCGCAAAATTCAAAATTGTGAAATTTCTATGAAATTTGCTTTAATTATTTTACATCGTGAAAAAAGAAAACACTTTGCGAAAACATGAACTAATTGTGTTAAGATTGACGTGTAGAGCAGTAAAAATGTAAAGTAAAATGCAGTTAAAATGTACTTTACATTAACATATCTTTCACTTTAACATAATATTTTCAATTCCTGCCCAAATACCCTATGTAAACTATGCAAAAATATTTCACTTTAACATACAAAATTTACGTTAACTTTCAGAACAATAAAGAATACGTTAACTCGTATCTTCAAAAATGGGGTTAATGAATTGTCCATACCCGGGCTTTACACAAAAGTATTGATTGTTTAACCATTTCCAAATTAATTTGGTATTGTTTAGCAAATAATACACGTAAAAAATCATGCAGATCGCAGAGTCACATTCAGTATATTGTTTAGATATGTGCTGCAAACAACTGATTCTCCCTCTGTCGACTCGCAATGCCATTGACTCTCGNTGCCATTGATTCTCATGTGTCGACCTAGATTGACAGTGATGACATGCACTGCAGCACCATTTAGAATTATTTCATACATAAAAATGTAACTGTATAAATGGGAAGCCATATAAATGTGTTTTGGTACTGCATCTCATATAACATAAAGTAAACTCCCTAATGAGAATGACTTTGTGAAATCGCTACCCTCGTAAAAATCCAAACTGATAAATTTTAAGTTTTAATGCCTAAAAAGTTTAGAATACATACAATTACTGTATGTCAAAGTGGGTTTTTCACCTCCTCCCCGCATGAAAACTGTGTTTAAACATCTCCCATGCAAAATCAAAAAAATTTAATACGAAATATTAATTTAAATCAATAGGTAGACATCTTATAAATAGAATGATACTCCATAAGCGTAAGTTTTATAGCCAATTGTCACAAAAATTTTTTATTTACATCGAGTGACACATTTTACTGAGAACAAAAATTTTTAAGTGCTTCTTGAGAGAAAAATAAAAAGCATTTGCTACTGAAATAATTTATTTCAAACAATAAATGTANCTGCTAATAACATCAACAACTTGTCGCTAAAGCTCCAACAAAAAGCAAACGAGAATGCTTTATTTCACCTACAACTGCAGACATGCAGCAGGAAATTAGATAATCATCTCTGGCACTATTTCACGAAGCCTGGCCAACCAAACAATAATACGAAGAAATGAAGTAAATGTTTTTGTAGAAATCAGAAAAGTGAATTAAGTACATTCATTGCCATAAAAAATTTGTGCACCAAGTTGGTACTGTTGAATTCAAACAAATTTTTAACTAGTGTGATGACACATACAAAACAAAGAAGTGGTCACGTTAACATTACATCAAGAGATCATTCTGCATGCGTGCAGCACAGAAGGGTACCTGTAGGAACTCTCTGGCCTGCCTTGCACCTGGATACACGCGTCAATACTACGGATTGGACAGTCAAATCCAGGATTCGTCGAATCCGTACAATCTACTAGATTTGGGAATCCAAATATTCGAGGCAGGATTTCAGTAAGATTCAACCCAACAGCTTTCTAACAGCACATTCCAATTTCAGTGAAACCCAACATATAAGGAGAACTGTTTTTCGCAAAATTCAAAATTGTGAAATTTCTATGAAATTTGCTTTAATTATTTTACATCGTGAAAAAAGAAAACACTTTGCGAAAACATGAACTAATTGTGTTAAGATTGACGTGTAGAGCAGTAAAAACGTAAAGTAAAATGCAGTTAAAATGTACTTTACATTAACATATATTTCACTTTAACATAATATTTTCAATTCCTGCCCAAATACCCTATGTAAACTATGCAAAAATATTTCACTTTAACATACAAAATTTACGTTAACTTTCAGAACAACAAAGAATACGTTAACTCGTATCTTCAAAAATGGGGTTAATGAGTTGTCCATACCCGGGCTTTACACAAAAGTATTGATTGTTTAACCATTTCCAAATTAATTTGGAATTGTTTAGCAAATAATACACGTAAAAAATCATGCAGATCGCAGAGTCACATTCAGTATATTGTTTAGATATGTGCTGCAAACAACTGATTCTCCCTCTGTCGACTTGCAATGCCATTGATTCTCATGTGTCGACCTAGATTGACAGTGATGACATGCACTGCAGCACCATTTAGAATTATTTCATACATAAAAATGTAACTGTATAAATGGGAAGCCATATAAATGTGTTTTGGTACTGCATCTCATATAACATAAAGTAAACTCCCTAATGAGAATGACTTTGTGAAATCGCTACCCTCGTAAAAATCCAAACTGATAAATTTTAAGTTTTAATGCCTAAAAAGTTTAGAATACATACAATTACTGTATGTCAAAGTGGGTTTTTCACCTCCTCCCCGCATGAAAACTGTGTTTAAACATCTCCCATGCAAAATCAAAAAAATTTAATACGAAATATTAATTTAAATCAATAGGTAGACATCTTATAAATAAAATGATACTCCATAAGCGTAAGTTTTATACCCAATTGTCACAAAAATTTTTTATTTACATCGAGTGACACATTTTACTGAGAACAATAATTTTTAAGTGCTTCTTGAGAGAAAAATAAAAAGCATTTGCTACTGAAATAATTTATTTCAAACAATAAATGTANAAATTTTTAAGTGCTTCTTGAGAGAAAAATAAAAAGCATTTGCTACTGAAATAATTTATTTCAAACAATAAATGTATTTTTAATAAACTCCCTTCAATAATATTTCTTAAGGGTAAGTGGTGTGATTTCATCAAAGAAAAATTCACCAATAAGTAAGCAGTGTGGATTTGCAAACCATGCATTACTTCATGTTTGCAGGACATGATTTGTGCCTTTTCATATTTTAGAAAGTTCAGTTCCATACTTTTTACTTGTAAAAAAATATTTCTTTGTCATCACATATTTACTCTATTTACTGAAATGACTAAACACACAAGCCATAATTTCACGGAGCCCATGACAAAAAGGTTTAAAAGTAAGACTTTTAGTATAAAGTACTATAATTACTAAGTATAAATGTTGAGCTTTTATTAATGTACATAATAACAACATTTTACTGTAGTTGGTTTAAGCAATCAATTGCAATAGTTTCTGCTGAATCGATTTTCAGAATGTTTGATTGTATAAGCAATTGCTCATCGGATGACTTTCAACAGTATTGAGTGATACATTAAATTGGAAAACGTGTTGATTAAAAGGACTTAAATAAAAAAAATTTTTGATACTGCAATATGCTTTAAAAATGGAAAATTTTACATTTATTATAATATGTTGTGAAAAATGTACTGAAATCACCTAATCGAAATTGACGAAATCATATAAATATTTTCGTGTATCTTATTTGTAGACATGTGTAATTAATTAAATTCAAGCACTTTCAGTATTTTATTGTGAAAATAATCAAAGTTTTGGAAGAAATGTCTGTGGTTTGGGTGGGAAAAAAATGTTTGTGTTATATGCAAGAATGTAAAAATGTTATTTGGTAGGGGTGGGCAAAGCTTCGAAAATTCAAATTCGAATAGAATATTTTTAATATTCGGCTTTGTATTCAAAATAAAATTTTTACTTCAAACTTTGAAAAAAAAGTGCTTTTGGGTAACTTAAATTATTTATTAATCATTTGCCCAAAAAACAAGACGACGTGGGCTTAGTAACAACAAAGTTTTTATTTGACAGGTGCCACACAACATGGCTAGTGAAATGGAAAACATAATCTCAACTCAACAGAATGCACACAAATTAGTCCCAACTGCATTTCGGTGTAAAATAATTGTCAGTATCTAATTTAACTCACAAGATAGCAAAACTGAATTATCGGAAAAAAACCTTTTATGTTATGAGGCTGTCCACCCACAGGGAAAACGGAGAAGTCATGGAGTTTCATGTGACAAGGAAAAGTTAAAGAAATGTCCGAGAATTTTCACCTGGGTCAGGAAAAATTTAAATAATTATTACCCTGCAAAAGTCATTAGTTGTGTGAATAAAGCATAATGTAATTATAAGCATTTGCATTTTAAAATTTCAATTTTTATGTTTGTGAATTGGCAAAAATACATCTGTGCTAAGTAGCGTAGGGCCTATATACATACAAAATAAAGTAACTGTGTTTGTAATGGGCACTCGTATGAAGTAAATACCACGTATCGCAGGAAATATTGATGGGCTGAGTAATGGTGGCCCTGCTTGCTTCGTCTGTTGCAGTGTAATTTAATTCAACTTCACTGGTAGCATATTTGTTATGTCAGCAGTGGATATCGGTAGGTTTTGGTCCTGAAAATAGGTCAGGGAAAATGGTAAGATTCTGCCTGGAAAACAGGGAATTCTAAAATGGAACCTCAGTGGACGTCCTGGTTATGAAGCACTTCATTATCTTCCCAAACGTCATTCTGCACCGCAGACTATAGTCGGTAATATATGTTTATTTCCCTCATGTCCAACAGCGCCCTAACGCATTATGGTGTGATAAATAGGAGATTAAACTACAAGTTTTAGAAACCTAACTGCTATTAAATTGCACCCACTGCAATTCAAATCTCAGTAATATAATAAAAAAAAAACCGGGAAAGGGTTAATAACTACGCTTTACTTCACACCTTTTTGAGTGGCCTCGGAATATTCATACAGCCAACAGTGTTTCGTTAACCGAATTACAGAGCAAGAAATAAAGGAATGGAACAGTTCCCGTGTGTATTTGTAGAATAAAAAGATAGAGACCAAACAAAATTAAAATAAACTTGACACTCCTCAACATTAACTGACGTAATTTAATAATGTATACGTGTGCAACGTAACTACTGGGGCGTAAAAACATGAGCACTGCAATCAACTATTGCGTCCAAGTTTTGTATGTTTCACACTTCGCTGAAATAATTTTTAGTTTCTTATTTTGCACATAAGTCAAGGAATATGCTGATGTGATGGAAAACGATTTTTAAGTCTTTTATTATAAGCTCCTTTTAAATATTCCTTAAGTCTGGATTCATTTTGAGTTTATTATTTCGATTTGTTTAGCATGAAAGGCTATATGTGTACTTACATACTAAAAAACTATGATGAAATTTTTTAGTAAATCAGTGGAAAACGTTTTTTTTTTATCTGCCTTTTAACTAGTTTGTGACAATTATGTATTTATAAAATTAAAAATAATAATTGGTGCAATGTGTACTTCTCAACAAAACCCTTCAATTCAATATTCAATTTCCATTTTCGCCCACCCCTATTATTCAGTGGCAGTTTTTTACATTGCTCTTACGATGGACAGTAACAAATTGGCATTTACCAAATGCATTCTTTACTTCACAAGTGAATATAAAACCAGCATTGTGCTTGGTTTTGCTGTGTTAATTGCAAACAACAGGATTGCACAGCATGTTAACCAATTTTTGACCTCTTAACCTTACTTTGCGTTCTTAATTATTAATGTACATACTATATGTGACGTTGCTTAACCATACTGAAAATCACAAACTTGGTGGCACGTTTCCACCAGCATTTCACACTGACAGTACTAATAATGCATGTAGTTCACTGTCATTTTTCAATCTTTATTTTGCATGACATTTCACCTTCAATGATCTTGTTTGTTTAGTTTGTGTATTAACTATTAGAATCATCTGTAGTTGTGTTCCTAGTATATTTCTACTGTAGAATAAATATTTTAAAGAGACCAGGTCAATTTTTTTTGGAAAAATAGATTCTAATTCAGGTTTGAGATTCAAGAATATTTTAAAGTATTTGACTACAGATTTGGCCGAAAATACAATTCGACCCATTTCTCGTTAATACACTCGGACATGGAATAAAAAAAAAATGTTGTACATTATTCTATACTGAATTTGTCCACACTTGTAATAAATTACACTTGAAATCATGAGCACTTCTACATGGAGGAACCTGGCGTCCCATTTGGATCCAAAATTTTAGATGCGTTACAAATCATCCAACTAATCAGGCCACGGAAAAATTAAAATATGACGTAAACACTTCTGGGAATCCAGAGCTGTGTGCTGAGAGTTGTCCTGCTGGAAACGGAAACTGACTACTGCTCTCTCAGCCAGGAATGGCAGCACATGGGGCTGTAGGATGTCTTCTGCTTACTGTCGTGGATTCAATGACAAACACATCACTACCAGTGGTGAATGATCAGATGTAATATCTCCCAAGACCCCCACTTCACTAGTAGGGACCTGTTCTGCACCACAGTGAGGCAGGAATTGTAACGCTCGTCTATGGTTCACCAAACTCTGGCATGAAGGCCGTCCATTTCCAAACTAAGTGCATTCCGTCATTACAAGCAATGCAGTGCCAGTCCATAACCTTTCATGCTGCTCTTTACTGACATCACTGCAAATGAAGACAACGGTAGTGAGGTTTTAATGGCAGAATTCATAAAGGCTGTTGGGATAGTGTAAATGCCTGAGCTAGGTATTTGGAATGTTTCTGATATGATGCTTAACTGAGGGTGACACGTGTCATTGGACGGTAAAAAGAAAAGCTACAGTAGTGGCTCGGTTCATGCCTGTCTCACAATCAAATGGTTCTTGTTGGTCTACCATAGTCATCCAGAACTGGTCCACTGTGCATGGGTACCTTCGTGTGTTCACTGCTCTCAACACAATATGACTAACAAATTTGAATGGTCCAAATGACTGGCAATTTGACATGCTCTCCCCCTTGCCTTATGATTCAGCCTCATTAAAATTACGTGAACTGTTCACGACTGGCTTGTGCATCTTCTTAGCATACATACTGCTCATTAATCATGGCTCCACATAGCACCCATCTGCTGTACTGAAGAGTGTTTGCAAACACCACAAAAAGAGAGACGGTACCACCATTGTACAACATATGTGCATGCACCTTCGCAATGAACTTTAATCATGTGCATGTCATCCAGCTGTGAGTCTGTTAACTAGTTTTTACAGTTACCACATTAATTTTACAGCGAGCAAAAATTTCTATGGTGCTGAGAATTGTCAAAGTATAAAAAATATGTACCGTACTTGACAAGTTGGACCGAGAAATATTCTCATACTGGCAACACAGAGACAGATTACGCATTGCTGGAATCCTGTTGATAATGGAGAAGAATGTTGTCGTTCCCAAGAAAATGAAGAAGGAAAAGTTGGAAAAAGCATGAAAACCATTTTGACATAATTAGATATCTGCTGAGAGCTAAAATAATATCTGGAAATCTCGACCGAGGATGGGAATTGAGAACCTGGTAAAAGATTGTGCATTGTGTACACAGAAGATTGTGAACAGGAAGAAAGCTACTGTTGGCATGAAAATTTCCAAACTGACCATTTGAGGGAGTCGTAATAGGTTTTTTTTAAAGCACAGTGGCAAATAGTATTTCACTGTGAAAAATTGCTGTTCGGAATATTTGTAACCACTACTTACCTAACTCTCTGGTAGATTATATCATGAAGAAATCTTTGCAGGGCATGCTTTTCCTAAAGAGGCGGTATTTCACAAATTTTATATCACAGTAGAGGTGTGGAATTTCACTACAAAGGCCACGGCTCGCAATAGTTGGTACGAGGGAATTACCTTTAACTGTCTTAAAAGTGTCAATAGGCAATCTTACAGGATGTTGATAATGACAGCAATATGAGGGATGCCTGGACACATGGTGACATTTAAAATTATATATACAAAATTCATTGCGATTTCAAACAAAGATTTTTTAACTGCAACAAAATTTATGAAATTGTTAAGACGAACAACTCCTTGTCATAACTTGGATACAACTCAAAAAGAGTTTACATATATCTGTTGCCAAGCTAGTAGAAAAATGTGTGCGCACAGAGAAAGTACCCAAGTGAACAGAATCGTAGGCGCAGTCAGGGTGAGTGAGTGAAGAGATTTGTGCAGCTATTTACATCTAGGTCTTGAGACCCGATACAATAAGGGAATGGGCCAGGTATGCACAGGACTTCCCATTAGGCAAGTGTTAAAAAACATTAATCTCTTCCACTGCATCTTACAAACCTCCAAGAACGTGAAAAATATAACAACTTTTTTTTTCTATTTGTCAGCATCAATGAAGTCATCATTCTTAACTGTTTCCAGCCTGTGGCCAGGTCAGCTCGATCCTCTGTCTCTCCAACACTTACTCTCTCTCTCTGTTTCCCAGTCTTCACCTATCCTCCTCACTCCCTCATCCACTTACTCCTCCCATCTCTTCCTTGGTCTTCCTCACACCCTTTTCCCATTGTACTTCGGTTCCAACATCCTCCTTGTCAACCTCTCACTTCCAATCCTCTTGACGTGCCCATACCACCTCATTCTTGCCTTCTCTATGGCAACACCAATGAAGTAGAGAGAGATGATGTCCAGTGTTCTGTAAGGAGCCATCCTTGTTAAGAAGGGGTTGGCACCCGGATCCTGGGAATAGCCAGAGCTCTGGCCATGCCTACGACTGAAACAGTTTGAGAAGATAGTAATTAGAGGGGAAGGGATCACAGCAGCCCCAGAGCGAGACGAGCACTCACAGCCGTAGTCATGAAGCAGGTCTACGGCGGTGAGAATCTTGGCTCGATGCTCGGGATTGTTGATGCCCAGGTAGTCAAGGTCCTCCTCCTCCAGATCCTTGAACAGCTCCAGGTCCTCATAGCCGTTCAGCACAAACACAGAGATGTGTTCCTGCAACACAACACGCAATAGGTACGCTCTCAGAAGTAGTACGGATTTAAGGCTACCAATATAACTTCCCCATCATCATTTTCACAGTGAAAATACTAATTTGTAGTTATAATTATTTATAAAGCATTTAACAATCGCTTACGTGTAGAGGAAAGCTACTGGTCGACAAACTCGAGTGAAACTCCAGGAAATATGTGGAAAACAATATCTTTCCTCCCTTCAAGGTTGTGCAGACAGTTCAGACGAAACATGTACAAGCAGGTCATATGTAAACTGAACATTGTTTGAGCTACCTTTTGNATATGTAAACTGAACATTGTTTGAGCTACCTTTTGTCAGTAATTATTAGTTAACACAATCAGCGAAACCACACATGACAATAGACGTACCAGAGGAATCGATAAATTGGTGTAAAGTAAGTGAAAAGCGTGTTACAATTCTTATTGGCTTGTCTGCGATAGGAATATGCGCATGTAGTGAAAGAGACTACTCTGTTCAACTCTCAAACCCTCCTACTGTCACACTGAAGCTGATTACACTGAATCACAAGGTCTCTAGATAAGTCTGTGGAGCAGTATCTATACTTTGAACTTTCGAGTTAAGGTTACAAGTAGATTGCTAGGCTACCAAAAATATATAAAAAGACAGGAGTTCAAGTACTCGCAGTCTAATACTTGTCGACAGGCGCACACACAAAGAAGGACGACACACGCAACTGCGTGAAAAAGTGTTGTCCTTTCTATTGACGAGCACCAGACTCTGAGTACTTGAACTCTTGTCTTTTTATATATTTTAATACTTAAATTTTATTCATATTCAAGGTTTTACTTATACTACTCAGTGGCGGTTCCTGCTGCAGCCCCCGTGAATTATTTGTGAATTGAAGTAAACTGTTGGTAATTTCACAGGTGCTCTCAATTCAAAAGAAACCTTATTATGATTGCTTCGAGCTTTNAATATGTGGAAAACAATATCTTTCCTCCCTTCAAGGTTGTGCAGACAGTTCAGACGAAACATGTACAAGCAGGTCACATGTAAACTGAACATTGTTTGAGCTACCTTTCGTCAGCAATTATTAGTTAACACAATCAGCGAAACCACACATGACAATAGGCGTACCAGAGGAACCGAGAAATTGGTGTAAAGTAAGTGAAAAGCGTGTTACAATTCTTATTGGCCTGTCTGCGATAGGAATATGTGCATGTAGTGAAAGAGACTACTCTGTTCAACTCTCAAACCCTCCTACTGTCACACTGAAGCTGATTACACTGAATCACAAGGTCTCTAGATAAGTCTGTGGAGCAGTATCTATACTTTGAACTTTGGAGTTAAGGTTACAAGTAGATTGCTAGGCTACCAAAAATATGTAAAAAGACAGGAGTTCCAGTACTCGCAGTCTAATACTTGTCGACAGGCGCACACACAAAGAAGGACGACACACGCAACTGCGCAAAAAAGTGTTGTCCTTCTTTGTGGGTGTGCCTGTTGGCGAGCACCAGACTGTGAGTATTTGAACTCCCGTCCTTTTATATATTTTAATACTTGAATTTTATTCATATTCAAGGTTTTACTTATACTACTCAGTGGCGGTTCCTGCTGCAGCCCCCGTGAATTATTTGTGGATTGAAGTAAACTGTTGGTAATTTCACAGGTGCTCTCAATTCAAAAGAAACCTTATTATGATTGCTTCGAGCTTTCTAATCTGCCAACGATCGTAGGCCGATCCCCTCGACTGAGCAAGGCGTGTTTATGTAGCCTGTACAGCGCTAAGCTGGGCGGCACGGCTGGGTTATAGCGGAGGCAGTCCATCCGGCCTCACTAGCGCATGCGCATACCGGTGGCAGCGATGTGGAATGCTACGAGCAGGGAAAGGGGGTTATCTCGCGCTTCGTGCACATGTGGCATGCAAGGCTGCCAACCCTACAGGCTGTCGTGGGACAGGCAACTTGCGTGCGCTTTTATGTGGATTTACTGTCGTCATGCTGGTGATTACTTCAGGTGTGAAGTGAAGCATTTAGAAGATTGTAGCTATGCTATTTTCACGATATTTTAATTTAATTTAACATGAACTGAATAAATGTGGTAGGTTTACAAGCTATTTGTTTTTCTCAATTATCACTAGAGGAGAAAAATTAAATTAAAAGCAAAGCACGGCCTATTCCTGACTTATATAATGATTAATCAGCCTTCACCACGTAGGCAGCAGACAAATAAAAGAAAATTTAATTGTGACGTGTATGATAAGCTATGTGGGTATGAATCAAATAATGCTCTATTTTGTTTTCATGAAAAGTATGCTAAAAATTAACTATTTAATGAATTTGCTTATTTGTAGTGTTAAATACATGTGGTTTAAAAATCACAAAATAAAATGGTGGGAATATTTTATTGGTATAGCATGAAATAGGAAATGAGAACAGAAATTACTATGTTAAAATAAATTTTTATCAATAAAAATGTTTTAGGTAAAAAATTTTTAATACAACATTATTTAAAAAGTACGATGCAAAAGTAAAGTTGATTTTTCCATGCACCATCCTTTTTTAATAATCCCATGTACAAAGCAATAAAAGAAAAATTAGATCTTTTATTTTAAATTTTGGTAAGAAATCAAAGTACTTAATGAAAATCTAAGCAAAATGGAAATTAAAAATTCACAGGATATTCAGTGCTTGTCAAATGTTTGTTTAGGTGAATAACGATGAACATTTTTGTTTGTTTGTCCATTTGTTATGTTTATTACTAAAATGTTACTGAAATAATTACTTGAAACTTGACTTGAAATGTTGGCAAAAGCTATTATGTTAAGTTCAAGAATTTTATTCCAAAACTTTTGCTTCCAAATGCAATACATAAATGTCTATTATTTTTTTACATGAACTTTAAGGAAATATTTAGGAACATATACTGTATGGCCACTATTGACACTAGGCAGGGTTGATTTCCAAATTGTGATTGGATCCAGTTGATTATGTACAACAAGTATTTAGTTGACAGTATATATTAACGAAAAACTTGGTGAAATGTTCAGATTTTCGCTAGACATTCGTTAAAGCTGTGTTCTCATAAGATTATTTTTCATTTTCGTTTCAGTTTCATGAAATCCAACAACATATTTTCCTTTTTTGCTAGCTACGCGAAACAAAAAAATCTCTTTCGCACAACCCTAGAATATTGTAAAGTTTTTTTTCACACTTAAAAATTAATAAAATGGTTATGTAGTTAATTTGCTCACTATCCCTCCCTCCTCAAATATTCGGTATTACTGTGCAGCCCTACCTGTGCTGGAACCCACGAGTCGCGACTGCTGCTGCTATTAACTACTTCTAAAGCAAGTGACCATAAAAAAGAAAATCATATAAAAACCGTAAAGCACGAAAGCTGACGTTGGAAAGTGTGGCTATCCTTTTCAGGGTGGCCAATACGAGCAGCTAAATAGTACCCAAGATTCACCAACCTCATAATAAAAGTGTACTGAAAATAGATCAGCAGGAGGAATGACTTTGTTGGCTACTCTGTTCAATAGTAAAATAATCTTGTATGTGAGTCCAGATAGCAATGGCTTATGGCGTATTACAACTGACTGCTCTAGGCGTGCACTCAGTGCACCTTGAAAACTGTAAAAGTGCAATTATCATGTGACTGCCTGAAGCCAGTGCTTATTTGTTGGCGATATTTGCACTGAAAACCGCTGCACGCTGCCACAGTGGAGTCTGGAACATGGGAATGACTGCACTCGGAGCAAGGTGCCGGTGAACTGGAACAAGCGACACTCCTCGGTCAGCGTGTGCTGAGAGCTGTCCAGTTCAGCCATCAGAACTCCCCATCAGCTGCTACAAAATGCCGGATGTGTCCCACGGTTTAGAGCTACCTAACATTTGCCTGGTTTGCTTCCTCTCCCCCCTGAGGTGTCGACGATGAGATTCCCTCAGATAAACTCACTGACTCGCTCCGTGATACTCTAGAAACAGAACGTGTGTCCCAGTGGGTACGCTATGCTGTGGAATTCTATTGGCTCCGTTGGCTAGCTTTGATAACACTGCACACAGCAGATTGTCGCAGTATGGTTAAGCGTTCTGGGCTGTATTCAAAGTAGATTTTAATCATGACCTCAGATTTACATTTTGTTAACTATTTTATTGTTTAGTGCTACCTATTGGCACTTTTTCTAAGTAATCTTAAATGTGTGATGCTGTGGAAATGATTATTACTTTATTTCATTATCAATACATAAGTTTAAATATTGTAGACAATCATGACATATATATGTTGATAATCCAAGTAAATGTAGATAAAAGACNGAATACATAAGTTTAAATATTGTAGACAATCATGACATATATATGTTGATAATCCAAGTAAATGTAGATAAAAGACTATGAAACAGTGGTAATTTCATATTGCATAATTAACTTTTGGGAATATATTCACTCTTGAATCAAGTGGTTAAAATTTCAAAGTATTTTATCATTTATAACATTGTCAAAATATTATTCAAAACTGTAATTGTATGATTTTTGTTTCTAACATGAAGGTGGTAAATGGGAAAAGGGGGAGGGGGGGCAGAATAAAGTGGCCATCAGCTGTTACTACTCTGGAGAGCGCTGTGCTGCAGTCTGGTGGCAAGGACTTGGAACAGTTCAAAGGGAAGTCATTACTGTTCTGAGAGCATCTGAGCTGGTTGTTGTACAAGTTACTATTCCTTTTATTAATATTTTTGTGGTTTTGTTCAAGCCTGATGTAATGTAAAAGATGAATATGTTGAATTTAGCTCAATATGTAGTAAGTTTAAAGTTGTTTATTACAATGCCACTAAAAGATTATTTTTTAAGTTTTAAAATCGCATGACATAAAATGTAGAATTTGAATTTTTAATCTAAACAAAATTTTGTGCAGTGTTACCCAAGAAGGCGAAGTGGTCAGCCACCTGGTCAATTTGCCAAACCATATAACCACTTTGCCGAAATGATAAAATTAGTTTTATGTACATAAATCTAAAAACTAATAAGCTACAAATTCATCTAACTTTCTAAATTTAGAACAACAATACCGCAAAACAGCGCGAGATTGTGCCAGCCTGGATTTCTGTACATTAGCACTTCCCATTGTCTTCGAGTATAAACTGGCACATTCAAAAAGATTTTTCCTGACATTTGCTGGACAATATTGTTTGTGCAAAAACCAAGGCAAGATAAGAAAATGTATGTAGTTGATTTTTTTTNCCTGACATTTGCTGGACAATATTGTTTGTGCAAAAACCAAGGCAAGATAAGAAAATGTATGTAGTTGATTTTTTTTGCATATATGTTGCATATTGCAAAACAAAGACAAGTGTTTGTCATGATACCCTCCTTCTCCTAAAGGGATCAAGGGCAAGTGAATGAGAGTGTATTGCAGTGAATGCGAACAAAACCTGTCTTCAAGGTCTCGTTCCAGTAAACTGTAAGAAACAGAAAATATGTCATGACAAACACATCTTTACTTGCTAAACGCAAAAAGAAAACTGTCTAAAAACTTTCAACAGTCCACTAAATAAAAAAGTAGAACGAACAAGTTCTTTGTGCAGTAAAACTATGAAATTTATTTCCACATTGTAATAACAAACAAACAGACAGGTTAGATGGATGCTGGTAATTGTTTTCTAACAATACTTAAAACCAGAGTGTAAATGTATCACGCACACATTTTTTAATTACTGGTAAAACTTATGATAGTAATAACTCTGACAAAACATAAATGAAGCGATAGACGTAACTATATACGGTTCCCAGGAAAAGTCATAATTTTTTTACTTCAAACTCATTAACAGGACTACATTGACTTGATCTGCTTGTTCACTGAACCCATCAAATGTTAAAATACACCAAATATAATTTTGTCAATGCATCCTAAATTAATCCATTTGCAAATGTGTTATGTAAAGGAGTAAATTGATCAACTGACTATATTAGAAAAATAAATATTTAGGGTCTTATGATGTAGAACTTATACAATTAATTAGGCAAGTGTGCTATTTCTTGAAGTACAACTCCAGAAATCATCTGCAATTGTATACTTTTTATTTTGCATCTGGTTTGTACAATATATATATATATATATTTAAAAAAATACTTTTACTGATAAGGTAAAGTGTAATGAATAATGAAACATTAATATGTTATTTTGTACTCAAACAAGATGCATCCTGCATCCCTAAAGATATTTTTCCGTCAGAAGACACACTCTGTCGGAATTCGCAGGCAGATGACCGCAATAAATACTAAGGGTTTGGTGAGAGTACCAGCAGAATGACACCAGGAAGGCGCAGCTGCGCTTCGCAGCTGCAAGGCGTGCTACCAAGTGTTCTCGCACGTGCAGAATGGAACAATAAACTTCCATGCCAGAGTCGAGGGGCGACGCCGGGCCCACGTGCGGATAGCTAGTGCGCCGAACACGTGTTTTACGACGCAGGGGACACAGCAGTCAGCCCAGCCACGTGCAGAGATGATGCGAGCGACACGATATCCGTAGGCCGCGGACAAAACACGTGCGCGGACCAAGGGACCCACCAAGTAGCACGTGCAGGACGAAGCACTTAAACTTCTAGGCCAGAATCGAGGGACAACGCCNGTTTGTCATGATACCCTCCTTCTCCTAAAGGGATCAAGGGCAAGTGAATGAGAGTGTATTGCAGTGAATGCGAACACAACCTGTCTTCAAGGTCTCGTTCCAGTAAACTGTACGAAACAGAAAATATGTCATGACAAACACATCTTTACTTGCTAAACGCAAAAAGAAAACTGTCTAAAAACTTTCAACAGTCCACTAAATAAAAAAGTAGAACGAACAAGTTCTTTGTGCAGTAAAACTATGAAATTTATTTCCACATTGTAATAACAAACAAACAGACAGGTTAGATGGATGCTGGTAATTGTTTTCTAACAATACTTAAAACCAGAGTGTAAATGTATCACGCACACATTTTTTAATTACTGGTAAAACTTATGATAGTAATAACTCTGACAAAACATAAATGAAGCGATAGACGTAACTATATACGGTTCCCAGGAAAAGTCATAATTTTTTTACTTCAAACTCATTAACAGGACTACATTGACTTGATCTGCTTGTTCACTGAACCCATCAAATGTTAAAATACACCAAATATAATTTTGTCAATGCATCCTAAATTAATCCATTTGCAAATGTGTTATGTAAAGGAGTAAATTGATCAACTGACTATATTAGAAAGATAAATATTTAGGGTCTTATGATGTAGAACTTATACAATTAATTAGGCAAGTGTGCTATTTCTCGAAGTACAACTCCAGAAATCATCTGAAATTGTATACTTTTTATTTTGCATCTGGTTTGTACAAAATACATATATATTAAAAAAAATACTTTTACTGATAAGGTAAAGTGTAATGAATAATGAAACATTAATATGTTATTTTGTACTCAAACAACATTTTCTTCGCGTTGAAATATACTTTTGTTACATTACATACAGAAATGGTAAAAGTACAGAAAAATTATAATTGGGATCAAGTACAATTACGTGTGGAAAATTGCAACTACAAGTAAAAATGACTTCCGATGAAAGTAATCAGTATAGTTATGATGCATCCTGCATCCCTAAAGATATTTTTCCGTCAGAAGACACACTCTGTCGGAATTCGCAGGCAGACGACCGCAATAAATACTAAGGGTTTGGTGAGAGTACCAGCAGAATGACACCAGGAAGGCGCAGCTGCGCTTCGCAGCTGCAAGGCGTGCTACCAAGTGTTCTCGCACGTGCAGAATGGAACAATAAACTTCCATGCCAGAGTCGAGGGGCGACGCCGGGCCCACGTGCGGATAGCTAGTGCGCCGAACACGTGTTTTACGACACAGGGGACACAGCAGTCAGCCCAGCCACGTGCAGAGATGATGCGAGCGACACGATATCCGTAGGCCGCGGACAAAACACGTGCGCGGACCAAGGGACCCACNCACGTGCGCCGACCAAGGGACCCACCAAGTAGCACGTGCAGGACGAAGCACTTAAACTTCTAGGCCAGAATCGAGGGACAACGCCGGTACCACGTGCGCCGGAGTGCCAAACACGTGTTTTACGACCCAGGAGGAAGCGGCGAGCAGCCCGGCCACGTGCAGAGGGGATGCTAGTTCAATATGGCGAACGAGCATACAAAACCGCGAGGAAAAGGGAGGAACAGGGCAGTCAGACGTCGTCCAGCGAGGAGTGTGGACCAGAGCCGGGAGAAACGAGTTCGCGAGAATGCATCAAGACGTCAACGTCAGTCGGAGGACGTCAAGCGAGACGTGCGGCGGGAAGAGTCCGAGAAAACGGCAGTCGGCCGACGGGAATCGAGGAGCACGGAGTGGATCCGGGACGAGACGCCAACGGCAGTCGGCCGTCGTCAGACGAGCAGTGCGGAGTGGAGCCAAGAGGAGGAGTTCGAGACCAGGCGTCGAGACGCCCACCAATTGCCGGAGCGGTCCCAGGTCGCCAGCCGAGAGAAGACCAGCGCCTCAAGTCAGATAAGTAAAGCCATACAGGAAGTGTGAAGAATCTTGCTCACTATACGCCATAGCAATAGGGAGGTATCAAATTTATTTCCTTGAGTACACTCGTTCATGCCTGACATGTTGCAGAATAGGTGAAGTCATGGTTGGTGCTGTACAACGTCAGAAACTAGAATCAATACTTACATCGCCTTTCTCTGAGCAATGCTATTGGAGTCTGCTGGCACACTAACAGCATATTTTGTAATTGGTTGCTTCTTGTGCCNCCTACTATACGCCATAGCAATAGGGAGGTATCAGTTACAATTACAAATACAATTACTTTGTAACTATTTAAAAATTTGAAAAAGCCTACTTTTAAAAGTTTTTCCATACTTGCGCACTGTCATATTCTGTCTACATTCAGAGATAGCCAATTGGAGAAAGGGCTATGAAGATAAGTGAAACTGTTGGGTAAACACTTATGAAATATAAAAAAAATACCATCATAATATCAACCACTCGCTCCAGACAAACAATAACACACAAATATGCCCAAATCAGTTTCCCAGAGCGCTGGTAATGTAGTTAGTGTATGGTAACGAGCTGTTGCGATAAGAAATCAGCAAGTATGGCCCAAAACTATGCTTTTGGAATTTGTTCAAAATTTCAGGAAGGTTGCTAAAGTAAATAATTAACAATATACAACATAAATTATGCATTGATACAGATAATGTCACTACAGATGTCCATGTTTATGATAAATAAGGAGAGGACACGTCTTATGACGTGTCATCCCAGGCACTTAAGTTCAGTATTAAAAGAACAGACTTATCAGTAATGTAAGTACTTCCATGTTTTCTGAAATTTAATGGGGTGCTCTATTCTGAACTAACAATTGTATATATCTAACACACAACCTGCGTTTAACCTTTAGGCTATTGAGAGTTCAAAATAATTTNTCTGAACTAACAATTGTATATATCTAACACACAACCTGCGTTTAACCTTTAGGCTATTGAGAGTTCAAAATAATTTCGCAAGTCCGCAAAAAATCGCTTTGTTCGATATTAAATTCACTTGGTGAGTTACTTGACGTAGCCATTGTTAAGGTNTGCAAGTCCGCAAAAAATCGCTTTGTTCGATATTAAATTCACTTGGTGAGTTACTTGACGTAGCCATTGTTAAGGTTTGTGGTTTTCAACAAACACAGTTAAATATTACCAGTCATTTGATTAAAATCACAATACAAAATATGTCGACAACAAACAGTGAAGATAATGTTCCAGGTTGAATTTGTTTTGAACGTTCTTAAGACAGAGAGCTGAATACATAATTTGTATTGAGACACATTGAAATTGGCGTGGTGGAATATGGTAATCAGCAATAACCTGTAACTAAATGTGTACAAATTGCTTCATTCACAGTTGCAAATATTGTAATGACTTTGTACATTGATGTGCACATTTGCATGTAAAAGCCAAAAAAGTTTAGTNATTCACAGTTGCAAATATTGTAATGACTTTGTACATTGATGTGCACATTTGCATGTAAAAGCCAAAAAAGTTTAGTTAGTGACCATACTTAAAATGAGAGAGGCATGTGAAATTAATTACTTAGCGTTGTGGCGTTTATTTCTCTGTTGCGTCACTGTTGTTGTAATACTTTTAAATAATTTTGAAAACTAAATTCAGTATTTAAGTCAGTAAAAATGATTATGAGTAATATTTTAATTCTCTCATTCCATTTTTGTAGTTGATTAATGTGGTGAAAAATACTTTTAATATTCATTTGAGCATCTGTGATTTATTTGATTATTAACTGAGCTCTGTTTGTCCGGTATTTATCTATGACACAATTCATTACAGTAGGTAACTGTTTTGCATATTTTGATTTAATTATTTACCAGAGAAAATAATGGATGTCATTTATGTATTTAAGTTTATTAAATAATTGTTTGTCATTATTTTACGGTTTTCATATTTTTCTCATTACTTTGGTTTCAATTCAGTTTTGGTGTGTGCTTTGAAAGTTGTGTATTTAATCCAGCGTCACTCGCAGACCAGTGTTTCATGAGAGATTGTTTCTTTAGTCACAGGATGTGCATCGCAGTGTTGCGAATCCTCTCAGTTGTCGCTGTCTCAGACTGCCCCTCCACTCACTTCCCTGCAGCACCAGTTCTGGCAAATTTTCTCGGTGTATCCCTGCTGCTTGACACGTGATTTTACCAAAAACATTGCTCTTCTGATCAAGTGTTATGTTCCCCCACCTCTGTGTGCTTCGGCATGGTTTTCCTTTTCTGGACAGCCTATGACATCTATCGGCAACATTATAACCTTTTAGTTTGTCTTTTGTTTAGCACTTTTGCATTCCTCTTACAGCATCGTTAACTCACTTTTCATCCCGCCATCGTGCCAACATGTCTTGTTCGTGTTGTACTGTGGGCATGATTGCATTTTGTGGCACCTAAGTGCCTACTACATGTCGTAGCTATTTTTACGTGTGTTGCCATCATGTATTGGATCACAGACCTAGTTATTTACATTTGTGAGTTGTGTGTTTCTTTTCTCCTATCCATTTGGTTTGGTTTTTGAATATGTAGTGCAGCGGTTGGACATTTTCTATTTTCTCTCCTTATGAGGGTGCATGTGCCAGACTAAACTGTACTGCACACATTGGCCTTATGTTTCTGCATGTGCTGGTTAAATTTCTTTCTATACATCTTGGGATACTCTTCTGCACTTCGCCTCCCCTTTCCTTATTGGTGGCGACATGGACACCTCCCTTCATGCTGGTGTTTGACAGTCTCCTTGCCTGCGAGATAACTTAATTGTTCCCGTGGATTCGACAATGTCATCATACAGCAAAGTTACTACGGAACTTTAACTATGAAATTTTGAAGTATCATGAACATGTTTTCTTTCTTTCCAATACTGTGGTTACTTACGAACATTTAATATTAGACCTCTCCAGGTATATTGTAACTAATTTATTAATACATTTTGTGCAGGATACCCCTTTCAAACACTCAATTCCCTTTGAATATATCTAAGCAGTCGATTAATTAAGCTTTTATTGTGACAATTTGTCAATTTTGTGTCATGAAAGACACTTCTAATTCTTTTAATATTTTACTTTAATGCTTTGATAATATTGAAGTAATTTTCTTTATTATTAGTATTATGATTTAAACGAATTCATTGTTAAGTTTCATGTTCTACAATTTTTGAGGACTAACTTTTGTCTCATAGCGTTTTCTCTTTTATGTCTATATACAACTGTCGTTAAATTATTTTGAATGATAATAAAAATAATAATTTTTTTTTAAGACAGTAATTTGTTTAGGTTTTTTGAAACTAAGAAATGAAGAAATTCAAAGCAAATATTTAGCAACACGCAACCACTAGTCACATCTTACTATTTATGGACAATTAAGTCTCCTCTGGGCCTATATTTTCAGTGATACAAGAAAGTCTTGTATTTATATTCTTTTATTTAATTCTCGTTTGTGCTATGTATGATTATTTGTTAGCACTTCCTATCTATATTTATATGTTGTATATGACTGCAGGGTTTTATTAGCATGTTTGATCATGTGTGTATCTCACTTACTTTTATACTTGTTTGTGCCAGGTCCTTTGGTAGTTTCATTTCTGCTATCATGCCAATTTGTTTGTTATGCATTTGTGGCATTTTGTTTATGTTGTATGTGCCAAGGACTCGAGGCATTTCTGTGTTTGTAGGAAGTCAATATTCTATTTTATATTGTTTTTGTTATCTTTTGGTTGTACATGGGCAGAGCGTAAACGATAATGTAATATAAATTCACTGTTAAATGACTGCTTTTCGTAACTTCTGTCTAAACTCTGCAGAATCACTCCAAAACAGCTCATTTAAAATATAGGTTTCAAAACCCAACATGGTGACTGTAACTAATGCACCATTTAGTGAGCACCAATTAAAATTGTTATTATGACCTTTGTGTTTGTTACTAGGTTGCAATTGTAAGTCCATAACAATTAAGATGTAAGTAAAAGTGATAATAAAATCCAACAGATGAAGCAATAAAAAGTAACGATTACTGATAAGTAACGATTACATATTTTTTACAATGAGTGAATTACAAGTAAAAATTACTCAAAAAGTAATTGTTACTGGTAATGCGATTAGTTGTAATTCGTTACATGCCATCACTGACTACATGGTAAGCAATCTAGAAGAATGCAGATTTTTAAATTAAAATAAAATATTTAATTTTNAGGCAATCTAGAAGAACGCAGATTTTTTAATTAAAATAAAATATTAAATTTTTCTTCCATTGATCACAGTTTCTAAGCTCCTTCCTAGCTTGTAGCTATACTACATTCTATTCACGGTTACCTCCAACTCTTCTGAAGCCCAGCTGAAGTTACTTCCTTTCAGGCTATTCCTCCAACGCCATGCAAAGAAAGCTTACCTGAGTATAGAAAATTACATCAAAGATACAACACAGCGCACTCAATTTAATAATATTTCCATGAGAATTATTTCTTACTATGCATTCCCAAAACACATATTTTATATGTGTTGTTATTCATATTAATTATAAATGAAATATTATAATTTATAGATAAAACATAAGAAAAAGTTTAACTGTAAGTAAAAAAAAAAGTATTTTTAAAATAACACAAGAATAAAATGCAGATTAAATGTTGCCATTCAGAGCTACTACACAAAATCTGTGACTGCATTGCTTTATGGTGGGATTTAATACATATTAAACTCAACCTGAGATAATGGGTGCAAAGAGGAACACGGTTTTCCTTGCTTTGCATCGTGTCTGCATGAATAACAGGCAGAGTCTATTTGTGGTATATTCACANTTACTATGCATTCCCAAAACACATATTTTATATGTGTTGTTATTCATATTAATTATAAATGAAATATTATAATTTACAGATAAAACATAAGAAAAAGTTTAATTGTAAGTAAAAAAAAAAGTATTTTTAAAATAACACAAGAATAAAATGCAGATTAAATGTTGCCATTCAGAGCTACTACACAAAATCTGTGACTGCATTGCTTTATGGTGGGATTTAATACATATTAAACTCAACCTGAGATAATGGAGGAACACGGTTTTCCTTGCTTTGCATCGTGTCTGCATGAATAACAGGCAGAGTCTATTTGTGGTATATTCACANGGAGGAACACGGTTTTCCTTGCTTTGCATCGTGTCTGCATGAATAACAGGCAGAGTCTATTTGTGGTATATTCACACTTTTCTAATAAAGCTTTTGAAAAAATCACCCTATGTATGACGTGTTTGGTTATTTTTTAAATATGTCATGTATCACTAGCGTTTTAATATTTATGTTAATATAAAAGTATCTCATTTTTGGTTAAAGTGAACTTTCACTTATATTTTATCAATAAATTATAACATTTCATTATCCTAATTGTTAAAATAAAAAAAAGAAAAAAAAAAGAGAAAAAAGTAGGTGTGTTGGTAATGGCTAGTAAGAAATGATTCTCATGCAAAACATTAAACTGAGTGCACACAAATGTGGTGGGTTGTCCTTTTGACGTAATTCTCCAGAACTAGTTGTGCTTTGCTTGCACGAGGTGAAGGCCTGAAAGTAGAATTTGAGCAGGCTTCAGAANAATAAAAAAAAAAAGAGAAAAAAGTAGGTGTGTTGGTAATGGCTAGTAAGAAATGATTCTCATGCAAAACATTAAAGTGAGTGCACACAAATGTGGTGGGTTGTCCTTTTGACATAATTCTCCAGAACTAGTTGTGCTTTGCTTGCACGAGGTGAAGGCCTGAAAGTAGAATTTGAGCAGGCTTCAGAANGTAATTCTCCAGAACTAGTTGTGCTTTGCTTGCACGAGGTGAAGGCCTGAAAGTAGAATTTGAGCAGGCTTCAGAAAAGTTGGAAGTAAACATGAATCAACTATATTCATATTTAATTGGGCTTCTGGACACAAGTAGAATGCATCTACTGACTTCAAGGTTTATCCTCTGGAGCAGCTCCTCGACGGACTGTGGCTTGCCTCGGGCGGAGAACTTCTCTCGCAGCCTGTCGCGCCCACTTCGCCGGCTCCCCAGGACCTCCACGTTGATGAACTTGAAAGTGCCGATGCGACCGTGCAGAGATCCCTTCCACAACCCACTGGGGTTCATCGCCAGGATGTCTATCACCTCCCCTCTCTGCAACAGATTGCATACTTCTCACTTAACCTCTGTCGTGGGTACTGACAAGAATGTTAAAGAATTAAATGGCTGTTGTCCCAATTTACAAATATTAATTTCCTACGTGATCAGTAAACCACACACATTTCTACTGATGACATACATGACAGAACAGGAAGAAAAAAAATGACTACCAACCCACTACAGCACAGAAAAGACTAGATTACTGGCAGCAATCATTCCAACATCCACCCTTGATCTAATGACCCTAACTAACTGCATAAACATCAAAGTAACCATCACAAACCTAAATTATGAACTCTGTATATATGCGTGCAACGTAAAAGCACAAGCATGACCATAGGGGGTTCAGGTACNACAAACCTAAATTATGAACTCTGTATATATGCGTGCAACGTAAAAGCACAAGCATGACCATAGGGGGTTCAGGTACAAAAAGGGCTACGAGTTAGGAAAGTTTTGAAATGCACTAATTTTCTCCCTGCTGCTTACAACCCCCAAACACGTGAAGTGAGACCTCACAATATTTCACATTATATTTGAGGTTTAATTGTACTGCAAATACACCTATGCTAGCTTTGATTACACTAGATAATTAAATTACGACATTTGCACCTGGGTCCTNCATTGTACTGCAAATACACCTATGCTAGCTTTGATTACACTAGATAATTAAATTACGACATTTGCACCTGGGTCCTTGGAATGGGACCAGCCCTTATTAGAAAACTGACCAACCCTACACCTTAAAGAGATTTCGTCAAACTATCTCCAATCATTTTATCATGTTCCAGATGCCAAATACTGAAATACAAGTTGTTTGATATCTACTGTTTCCCTGATATGTCTGCATACACTCATTGTCATAAAAATTGTGGCAACTGGTATGAATTATTCACAGAAGGCAAAAGTTGGTATACAGCAACAAAATGCGAAACCATGCAGCTGGTTTAAGATTGTTTAACAATGGCTGCAACAAACCTCCATCAAAAGGTGCTAACACCACTAAACCCTTGTAACATGAACAGATGTAAAACAAAGCTGTATGCAGCGTAATCAGTGTGCGTGTGGAGTGAAAATCAGTGAAAAGTTAGCTTGCCTCAACGGTGCCTCCGGCACATGTATGGATAACTTAGAGAGTTTGAAAGAAGGCATATCATTGGGATATGGGAGGAAGAAGGATGGTCATTCTTTAAACTGCCTACCACATGAACTATTGCGAAGGGAATGTGTGAACATTACGCCACTGAATACAGTCCATCCCAAACACATTCCCAAGTTTTTGACACCCTTGAAATTGAAAACCAGTCTAGCTGAAAAAAACCACGATAATACGAAAAATAAGCTTAAATAAGTTATCTTTCTTAAACAAAATTTCTAAATCTCCCTTGGGGCGAAACCCTTCAACCGACATTTTACTCATACTCGTTTAAAACAAACCTTTGAAAAATCACCCAATGTATGCGAGCGATGTTTGGTTGTTTCCTAGATATTTCATGCATCTCTAGTATTTTATAGTTCTGTTAACATAAAAGTATCTTATTTTTGGTTGAATTGAATTTTTTCTTATATTTTATCTATAAATTACAATATTTATTTATAATTAATATGAATCAAAACAGAGCGAAAATATGTGTGTTGGTAATACTTAGGAAGAAATATATTTCACGCAAAATATTACTACACTAAATGTGCACAAATATGGTTATTTGTCCCTTTGGTATAATTTTCTAGGATTTGTTAAGCATTGTTTGCATGAGTCAGCGGATTAGCCTGAAAATATAACTTCAGCGGGGCTTCAGAAAAACTGAATGTAACCATGAACGGACTATATCAGGAATTCTTATTTCAAAATATTGCGCTATGCCGTTACTTACGTAATGATAACTTGGTTATGAATGTAGAAAATTTGTGTGGATCTGATGCTACAACAAATGATGAAGACAAATGAGTTACACACATGCAATAAACACATCCAAATGTCAAAATATAAACTGAATAAATGTGTGGCAAGGAGAACACATGAATGAGTCAACTNTGCAATAAACACATCCAAATGTCAAAATATAAACTGAATAAATGTGTGGCAAGGAGAACACATGAATGAGTCAACTTGTACCACAGTGGCAATCCTTAGAAAAAAGGACCTCTAACAAGCAACCATGAAAACAACAGCATTAAAATTAAGAGAAGAGTGGCAGAAATGGAAAAACCACGAGGCAAACTCCTTGGGCATCAGTAGCTTCAGACCTTTTTCTTAGTGTAGAATATCAGACTCAGATGTCAGCAGTGATTTATCAACATGTTAGCCACATAACCACCATGGCCCCACAGGGTTGCCAACTGTCCTGTATTGTTTGAGATTTCCCGTATCCTGAGGCTGAAAAGAATTATCCCGTACGGACATATCACAGTATGTCATACATTCCTTATCTCAGAATTCTTCGAAAATAAACAGAATATTAATACACACAGTGTCAGTAACTTACCACTTCCACAATTCCACAATTATACGTACATTTATGTTGCTACTCTAAATCAGTGTCAGAATATTTTGTAAGAACACAAAATGGCGACAAATTACTATGTGAAGGAACAAAATTTGTCTAAATATAGATTTTCTACATGGAAGTAAAATTTTGCCATTGTATATGTTCAGAGAAAATGTTTATTTAGGCATATTAATGATTTTTACATTAAACAGATAGTATTTAAAACTGGTTTTTAATAATAATTTTCCTTGATTGCTTCACTGGGATCAGATATCTAAGTCGAGTTGTCGGAAGTGTCCTTTATGGCAATCGTGGAAAAGTTGGTAACCCTAACTGATGGTGACTACTCACCTTGAACCTGAGGGCATCCTTGTCGTAAGGGCTGGGTATGTAGTCTACAAGTGCCCTCGCCTTGCCTATGATGCCTCCAGGCACAACTGCTTGTGGAGTGAGAGCACTTGAATCTCGGTCCTCCGCTGACAGCGAACTGTGGTTGCTGCCTGCCGGCACCAGAGCTTGCGTACCTGCTGGCAACGACACACACTACAACAATCGCTTTTCCCAACAGAACCTCTGACCATCTTTTCTTCTGGCTACTTGGAGGCTGTCCCCCCCCCCCTTCCCCTATCACTGTCAAACATGAAATTCTGCTTTTCTCGAAATACATAGGGCAGCCCGGACTTGGTGCATAAATTAACACTTCAAGGCCCAGCACACAGTCACTTGAGAGGAAAGGTAAAATCTGCCACAGGAACTCAAATTCAGTAATTATTTTGATAGCCTCACAATCATACGAATTCATAACCTTGACAGAAAGAAGCTTAATTTCCAACTCTGAAATAAAACTGTCGACACTAAACAAGTATGTTTCAGAATAAGAACATAGTTTGATAGTGTGTGTGTGTGTGTGTGTGTGTGTGAAACGTACTGGAGCCAGAGCCGCTGGGCAAGCTCTCGAGGGAGCTGGCAGACGGGAAGGCCGAGTCTCCTTTCCTCTCGGCGGCACCATCGCCAGATATCTTGGCTCGGGCTATTTTCTTCTGGAGGCTTCTGATCCGGCTGGATGCAGTCGTTGCTTCCATGGTAACCTTCACACCATCATCGCTCTGTAACATGGGTTGCCAACGTTAATCATCCTACCACATTGGCTCAAAGAATATATCTTGCATGAATTTCCTCAGTGCCCTACATATTCAAATATCAAAATGTGAAAGGAAATTATGGTTACGAGGTCATCAATTCAGAGGCAACTTTTGTTTGCAGAAATACAACAATAAATGTTATGTCTGCTGGGAAAAATGTAATCAGAACTGTCATATGTGCATGCGTACATTAGTAAACTATTAACATTCTGATTGTTGGCAGGGTAATATTACATCACCTGAATTCAACAGAGCTTTATGAAATTTGCCATAATCTAAAGATGTCGAAAATTCTTGATGACGCTGGTGACATAATATTATTTTGTCAGCAGTTTTTGTGGCATTCATTACATTAAAACACATCTGCAGCACTCAAAGTGTAAATTACTCAAAAGGACACAATGTATCGCATACTATGGTACGTAGATAACAAAATTTAATTTGGACATTGACAAATCACCATTACATTGGCTGACAGCTGGCCAGTAATGAATACAGTATGAAGTAGCATTTGGCGTATTGCGGACCAACAGGATGGTGGTAAGTGAGAATACAGATATAGTCTGTTTGCAGTTACTTCACACTTTTTAAATCAAACCTTTGAAAAAACATCCCATGTATTACATACATGGTTGTTTCCTGAATAAGTTTAGTGTCACAATCGTTTCATATTTGTGCCAACATAACAGTGCCTTTTGGTTGAATTGAACTTTTACTTACATTGTATCTATAAATAATAATATTTCATTTAAAACTAATATGAATAAAAACAGAGAGAAAATAGGTCCATTGGTAATGCCTGGTAAGAAATATTTATTATGAAAATATTATTACAATNAAATAAGTTTAGTGTCACAATCGTTTCATATTTGTGCCGACATAAAAGTACCTTTTGGTTGAATTGAACTTTTACTTACATTGTATCTATAAATAATAATATTTCATTTAAAACTAATACGAATAAAAACAGAGAGAAAATAGGTCCATTGGTAATGCCTGGTAAGAAATATTTATTATGAAAATATTATTACAATGAGAGCGCATGAATTTGGTGCATTGTCCCTATGGTGTAATTTGATAGACTGTGTGAAACTTTTTTGCACGAGGCAGAAGAATATCATGGAAGCAGAACATTAGCAGGGCTTCAGAAAATTTGGAAGTAACTGCGCGAATGTGTCATCACACCTCCTCGGGTCTCGAGCCCGAACCTGACGCGTTCAAATCACCGCCCCGAGAGCCGCCCCGGACACGTCGCAGATGGACATCTACCTGCTTCTGCAGGCCACGAGCTCGACTGCCCAGTCCAACTGACCCTCTGCTCCCACCCATGTGGTTCTACATTGCAAGAGGTCATTCATCACCGTGTGCGCTAATTGCCATGTTTGTAGTGGTTGCCAATTCCGTGTGGTGTGTGTGCAGAGAGCAATTGGTTGCTTTGCGATCCGTAGCCCCGATGAACTGTACGAGAGCAGTGTGCCCGGTGCTCCGTGGTCTTAAATTCAGTGTTGCTCGAAGGGTTTCCGAGGGGGACACACCCTAATATATTCTGCCATGAATTCCAAAAAAATAAACAAGCGATCTGCACAAGTTTAGTTTTCACCTTTCTAGGCTGACGAACAAGTTACAATCTTGGACTCGCCAGTCGAGCAGTGAGTGACGTCACACTATGTGACACAGTGCAATGTGTGTATCTTTTATTAAAATCGTTTTAATAGTGTCCTTGTCCAGTGCTCTGTGTGTGTTCTTTTACAAATAATTTAACTCTCATCAGCTACAGTAGTTTGAATTTATTTATTTATTCAGTGCAGACACTGAATTCGGATACAGTTTTACTCTCTGGCATTACGTACACATTTTCTAACTAGTGTTATGTCTTAAATTTTAATTAAGTTTTGTCTTAATTTTTTTAAAGGGCACTTGTTGTGCGAGTGTTATTTTTACGGCAGAAGGTGAGCGTCTCGGCCGGTGTTGCCACCCAACAATATAGCCATTTTCAGCCGTGCGCTGGCCATCGCCGAAGGAGGACGTGCGTGCATGTGGGGGGAGACTTCGTCTTTGGTTATTCACCTGCCCATTAGTTTTCATTGTCATCTTAATTTTATTATCTGGATCATTTTACCGCCGGCTCCCTTCCCACACCTCTCTCAGTTACACCGCTCTTGCTTGTCACCCAGCAGGCTTAAACTTTACATTTTCGGTAGCGGCCGTTTGCGCTATTTTGGTTAATGGAGTGTCCAGCCACTTGGTAGGCCTTCTACTTTAAGTTTTTCCATGGGCCTCACCTGTCTATGTAATTCGGTTCAACCGTAGTGTAATTAGCACCTTGTACAATGGCGTCGATAAACTGCAATTAAATCTGACCTCTGTGAATTCGAGCCTTGTTATTTCTCATTGAGTATGACGTATTAAGGGCTTAATCCGCGGCCCTGACAGCGGAGTAGTTAGGGGTGTCTTCTCCCTCTGAGCTCGTGACGTCACATCACATGCATATCCCCACCACGTCGCCGCCGAGGGATAATTTTTGCCACATGCCGAACCGAAACACACCCTGAGAACTCTCTCTCCCCATCCCAGTCGGGCATAAGCTGGGTGGCACCCTATATAATACAACAGTTTCTTAATGACCACCCCCGGCACGCTGACAAATGGACTGGTGTTCACACTGTGGTATAAGTGACTTACCCCTACCTTCTCTTGAAAGTCTGGAAATCTATATTGCACTCAAAGTTTTATATCACAGCCATTTTATTTCATTTATATATTAATAAAATAAAACAATTAAATGTGTACGAATACTGCTTAAGTGATCAGAATTTCTAATTTGTTAGCCATGATTTTCTACTTTCAACTTTTAGAGGGGAAAAAAACATTTTTTTCTAATTTTATGAACTGTAATTGTTTGTTACTTTAAAAAAAGTATAAATATTAATTACAAAATATTTTGGTATGGTAAATTTTACATTAGCACGGAATATGCACTTTGAATTGTTCTGATTAATAAACTGATTCACTCCATTTCCTGGCATCAACCGCACCTGGAGAGTGAGTACAACGTTTCTTACGCTGCCTTGTATATTTTTTCTTCCCACAATGGATTTCCACCTGACTTCTCCAGCCCCTTTGTGGTTGTCTGCCAATATATGTACAATAGTTGAACATTTGCTCAGTAACATACGAGCAAATCTAGAGAAAAGTCCTATTACTTGACTACTGCTTAGTTTTCGGCGACAAGAACTCATGAAGAATGTTTTATAACACATGATTGTATTGCGCAATTATGGTATTATGGCAAAAAATGTGCATAAATGTCTATTAAAGTGTACAATTTGTTAACCTGCGACACCTAACCAGAATCTGGCAAAACCCTTATCAGTTCTAGAACTAAAAGAACGTTAGTAGAAAATTCTCCTCCTTTATCTTGGCTTGATCATACTTTGAACATCACACCATAACTATAGTCCAGGTTTTACAGTTGTCACTTATTTCCACACCATAATGGATGTTTACTGTTGTATGTACAAGAGAAGCCTTTGAATTACATTGAAGTTTAGTAAACAGCAATGTTTATGTCATGTGAAAAAAATGGTTAGAAACTGACTGTAAACATAATCAGTCACATTATTAGTCACAACTTTCACTGTTAAAATATTCTTAGGTGTACTAATACAAAATGTCACCATGGCACATCAAATCAAGAAACATAACTCCAGGAGTACTGTGAATGTAATTTCATCCAGTCTCCACAATTTGTAATGGAATGGTATGTGCTGTATTAACTACTGGAATCTAACAGTGGACTCATAGCACTGCTGTCACCTTCTTTCCATGTTGCTATTAGTCTGTGACTAAGTGAACCAGTGCTGACATGCTGGATACATTATAGTGTTTGAGTGGACTAAATTATTCACAAGTGGATAAGAATTTACTTTCAAAATTGTAAATTAATTCTGAAGAATTATTTGAACATAATATGAGTTCTTACACATATTCCTTTTTCCTATTTCCTCAACTTTATAATCAGAAGCCTATCTTGAAACAATAAATATTTGAAATTATTGTAACAGTCATGTTTGTACAATTTCTTGCCCCTAGTTTAGCCAGTCAGTGATGAGCGGTGAAGTGTTGCATGTTCCGGTACTCGCATACAATTGCCAATGTTAATACGTACTGGATAAACAATAAACATGTGGCTACTAAATGTGTTATGATCATTCATGAGCAAGCAACAAGGCATCCACTTGTGTGTCAACCAGCAAAGAATCCAGATCAGCCAACAGTAATAAGAAAGTGATGCAAAATGTATGTATGCTTTATGCCTTTGTGTTGTACCACTTAACTAGCTTAATTTGTGCATATCCTTAATTTCCTAATGCTTATCCTCACTGAGCAAAAAATATCTGCGGGGCCGCAGTGGTGTAGTGGTTAGACTACTCACCTTCCACGTAGGCAAACTGGGTTCGATTCTCGGTGAGGTTGTTCCCAGATTATGCCACTGGTCGGCGGGTTTTCTCGGGGATCTTCCATTTCCTCTGCACTTGCATTCCAGCACCACTCCATACTCACCTCACTTCATCCTCATCGACTTTCACGACCACAATGTTAAGCGCTGCGCATATCTCTCCACTCCACTCTAAAAATGTCTGCCTCGGTTCACAAAAGCACATATTCGTGCCTCTTGATTATCTCTCACCCCTTCTTTCCTTACAGCATAACTCCAACTACTTCAACTACATCTAATGACAAATCCAGTGAGAACTTGTGAATGCGTGGGGTCTACCATCTTTCCACAAAAAAGACAAATGCCTATCTCAGGGTTCTTACAGACATTTTAGATGTAAATTCAAGGATTTTTCTAGGGCTTTCAAAGCACCAAAATATACAATTTCAATGAATAAATTATCTAAACTATCAAACACTGTACCTATTTACTAAAATATCACTGTTGGCACTTTTCATTATTAAGTTGTAACATCACACATTTTAAATCGTTAAAGCAAAATATTTTAATATGAAAAAACTTTAAACGGACTTGAAACCTACAAGTAATACATCCATCACCAATTCACTAGTTGATACAATCAATTTTTCAGATCTGATAATTTCACAGTGGTGAAGTGACTATTCTAGCCCTCGTACTAGCATTACTTTGCCAGACACTTTACATGTCAAAGACCACAAGATGACCTATTTTAAAGGTTCAATAATGCTCTGTACACTTTGGCAGCTACTGTATATATAATTTAATGTTATATATTCTGTAACAACATGAAAATTCAAGGACTTTTCCTGACCCAGCATAATTTAAGGACTATTCAAGGCCTTGAAATGACCGTAAGAACACTGCTATCTTTACTGTCACACATAGAGAGATGTGATAATGTCTTTCATCACAAACCAAGGATCCCCCTACATGCTTGAAAGGCTCCACCGACTACACCACACTGCATATGAAAACATGCAGCGAACAAAATGTCTCACATGCCATTTATTACATTCCCTGCATAATTTTTACTATTATTTAAAATTATTTCCATAACTTATTTACCATTTTCACATAATTTAAAACATGAAAAATTACAAAACCAAAAGTAATTTACATTAGTTGCAAAGAAGAAAATTACACCAAAGGGACAACACGCTACGTTCATGCACACTCAGTGCAGTAATATTTTGCTAAAGAACTATTTCTTACTAGGAATTACCAACACATCCATTTTCCCTCTGTTTTTATTCATGTTAGTTATGAATTAAATATTACAACTTGTAAGTAAAATATAAGTAAAAAGTTAATTTTAACCAAAATAAGGTACTTTTATTTAACACAAGTACAAAACACTTTTGATACATGATATATTCAGGAAACAACTAAACATGTCGTACATTGGGTAATTTTTCAAATGTTGGATTTGAAAAGTGTGAAACAACCATGAATAGAATATACCAAGAGAAAGTGTGCAATTAAAACTTAATACAAAAAGCACGAATGATATAACAGATTACAAACGTAAACATTTTGTGGATATATTCTCTATTACTAAACATTAAACATGCATTGTAGAAACAAGTACATGTAACAAGTATTTTTCTCATCTTATATAAACTGTTATTCCCGCTTTTTCCTTTTTTTGTTTTTGTTTTACAAAACTAAATGTTTAAATGCTTCTTTTTCTCCATTGCTGTCCAATGCCAACATAAGCAACATCTACATTTCGTGCAACACATTTATCGCTGGTCGCCATTGGTCTGTGCCAACCACCTGCTTCACTCTGACTGCACGCTGTCGCGCTGCATCGCATCGTGCTATTGTGGAACCAGAGAAACTAAAAATAAACATACACCTACTATTTAAAGTTATATAAACACAGAGATTGGATCATACATGCAAACCACTGTGACTAGACAAAAAAACTGCTTCAATTGCGAATTTCATCTCTGCTTGAAGTACAGTATTCGAAAAAGCTTTTTCGCTCAAAAATTACGCTGCCATAGTAAATCATTAGTGACCAATGTTCAGAATAACATGAATACAATTGTAAATAAAATAAGAGCAAAGCTGGCTACCACTGCAGCATGTAGAAACAATCACATTATTTATTTCCTGCCATCCTGAACATAAGCATTCACACAAGAATTATGGCACACCAGTATAACCTAACATCATTATCTATTACACTTTACACATACATAGTCAAACGGCTCATGGAAAAGTGTCCAAATCATTTTTGACTACGTGAAAATGGTTTAACATTCTGCATCCTTCTTAGGGTCAGTGTCTACAAGAGAGTTTTCAATTACTTTAAAATCCTCTACTGACGTGGTTCCAATTACTTTAAAACCCTCAAATGACATGGATTCAATTACTTTGCAACCCTCTACTGATGTGGTTCCAATTACTTTAAAACCCTCTACTGACGTGGTTCCAATTACTTTGAAACCCTCTACTGACGTGGTTCCAATTACTTTAAAACCCTCTACTGACGTGGTTTCAATTACTTTAAAACCCTCTACTGACGTGGTTCCAATTACTTTAAAACCCTCTACTGACGTGGTTCCAATTACTTTGAAACCCTCTACTGACGTGGTTCCAATTACTTTAAAACCCTCTACTGACGTGGTTTCAATTACTTTAAAACCCTCTACTGACGTGGTTCCAATTACTTTAAAACCCTCTACTGACGTGGTTCCAATTACTTTGAAACCCTCTACTGACGTGGTTCCAATTACTTTAAAACCCTCTACTGACGTGGTTTCAATTACTTTAATACCCTCTACTGACGTGGTTACAATTACTTTAAAACCCTCTACTGACGTGGTTTCAATTACTTTAAAACCCTCTACTGACGTGGTTCCAATTACTTTAAAACCCTCTACTGACGTGGTTCCAATTACTTTGAAACCCTCTACTGACGTGGTTCCAATTACTTTAAAACCCTCTACTGACGTGGTTTCAATTACTTTAATCACCTGTACCCCTTCACTGCTGTTCTCATGTTCCTCACTAACCTCACAATCAGGAATGATTCGACATCCCTTTACTCGCATTTCTGCCATAGATAGTCTCATCTACTGGTATTCACCCAGTGTGACCTTGGCTCTGTGTACCTTTGGTATAACTACTCCTGACACCTAATGGTCATCCCTGTCTGTCTGTATTACAATTCTGTCCCTTCCTTGAAACTAACTCCCATCCTCCTAGCCATTTTGTCATGCAACTCTTTTGTTTTCTTTTGTTTTTCCAGTAATGCTTCATACATCCCTTCTTGTACTACTCGTTGGAGTTGCTAAACTCATTACTGCTGGTGTTATCACCTGCCTACTGAATAATATCTGCGCTGGAGAGACATTTAACCCAGTTACGGGAGCATTGTTATGTTCCCTCAGTAGGTCCCTATAAACTGACCCTTCTGCAGACTTTTCCGCATAATCTTCCTGCAAATTCCTACGCCCTTCTCTGCCATGCCATTGCTCCTCGGGTAGCGGGGTCTGCTAGTACTAAGCATTTTTATTTTTTGTTGAAATATGTTCTGCATTCATGTGAGTTGAATGGCACGTTATCTGCCACGAGGATCTTTGGAAACCCATGAATGTTGAACACAGTCTGCAACACATTTATGACTGAGTTCGCTGTCTTAATGGCTAACGGACATATGTCCACCAAGTGAGAAAAGTAGTCAGTAAGGATGAGGTAGTTTTTGCTGGCATCCTGCATGATGTCTGCTCCCACCTTAATATATCTTAGTTTTGTCACCTCATGAGGAAGTAGGTACTCCCTTGAGTTGTTGGACCTGAATTTTTCACAAGTCGTACAACTACACCTTTGGCTTCAATATCTGTGGACATTCCTGGCCAGTAGAATAATTGACGAGATCTACTTAGTGTTTTTTGGACTCCCAGGTGCCCTTCATGGACCAGCTTAGCATATATTGTCTCAGTGAACTTGGGACCACAATTTTATTACTTAGAAATAATATTTCATCTTCTACATGAAGATCCTCCTGTACTTTATAGTACGACCTGCGTTCGTGAGGGATCTTGTTGGGGTGAGGCCAGTCCTTTTGATTTAGTTCAATCACTTGCTTTAGCTGAGGGACCTTGGCTGTTCCTGCCTGAAACACTACTGTTCTGCTATCGCTCATTGGCAAGTGAGAACTTATTGATTGTACCCTTTCCCTAATGTCTGGGTACATCACCAGTTTCCTCGCAACTTGATCGTGACAGTAGGACTGCAAAATGAAGGTCTCTACCTGGAACATAGTAAACACTGAGAGAATACTTGTGAAGTTTCATCCTTAGGCGTTGAAGCCTAACTGACCTAATTTTACCTATTTTCTTTTTCACAATAGAAACTAGCGGCTTATGATATGTCTGAACGCTCACTTGATGGCCATGTATGAAATTGTGAAACTCGGTTTTGGCAGAGGAAATGGCCAGAAGTTCCTCCTCAGACTGCGAGTAGTTACGTTCACACTCACTCAGACTCCGTGATCCTGTAGCAACTACCTGGAACCTATCCTTTGATGAGGCCCCTTCCTGAAGTAACCAACACCCTAGTCCAGTTTGTGATGCGTCACACTGCAATGTAATGTCTTTGTTGGGGTCAAATGCTGCCAATACAGGGGCAGAAGCAACTTTTTCCTTTAGGGACTCGAACGATGTTTGATGAGTAGATAACCAGTGCCACTCTGCTCCTGCCTTCAACTACTCGCACAATGGAGTCGTAATGTCTGCCATTTGTGGGATAAGTCCTCTTACGTAATTAAACATGCCAAGTAGACATTGCAGCTCTTCTTGTTAGAGGATGGTTTTGGTTCCTCTTGCCTCAACCCTACCACGATCTACCTTCATACCTTCCGATGAGAACACGTGCCCTACATATTTTACCTCTTGCAGCTCGTATTTCATTTTATCTTTGTTGAATTTAATGTTCCCAGCCTTGGCTCGTTCAACTACCTGGTTGACTGTGGCATCATGGCTTTCTTCCGTTTCTCCCATGCACAGTAAGTCATGAAAGTAAATTATTGTATTGGGTATATCTACAAAGTTAGTTTCTACTATATGATGGAAGATTTTGGGTGCACTAGATACTCCATATGGCTACCTGAGATACTTAAATATGCCATAAGGGCTAGAGAAGCAACACTTTAGTGATGACTCCTAGTCTAGTTTAACTTGATGAAACCCTTCACGCAAGTCAAACACTGTGAAAAATGTCTTCCCTGACAATTTCTCACTGCCAGCCCTTCCCTGTCCTCTGTTAGAGTGCAAAGGACGAGCACAGGGCACAGGTTGGATGAGATCCATGCTGTTCACAGAAGCCACTTCCTCTTAGCTTAATGTAGGGTGTGTAGGAGGATATTGAGCCCTTCCCCAGGTATACAGAGAGTTATGTGAAAACTTGTATGCTAGATGGGTACTGTGAGCCCAAACCCTGGAATAAAGACAGCTTGACAGTACAGAGTTTGTATTCATTTGACACGGTACTAGTAACACTTCTGGTCATCTATGGTGTTTTCAAGTGGCAATCTGTTTCAAGTGGTAAATTCCAGATGTTAAGGTGGGTGCTGATATTGCTGATCACCTGGGCCAAACTAAACAATTGGAGTTGTGCATATAAGAGTCTGGTATATAAATTGATGCTGAACAGGTTAATTGAAGATTACAGGTTTCTGAAAGCCAATATAGAAAAAACCGAGAAAGTTTTTTACCTCATTTGTAAGCAAATGTTTTGAAGTTAGCAAGCGCCTATCCAAGATCTGTGAGCTGCTACATCTGCAGGTGCTCACGTATGAAAACATCAAGGTGATCTACAACGCACCAACAGCAGCAATGACTGCTCCTGGCAAAACTATCTCAAAACTACTCAGCTCTAAGTTGCAAGTGTCAAGCGGCCAGAAAGTTCCCCCACCAAGCTGCTGACCACAGGCGCTGTGCCGTTGCTGTCACATCTGGTGTCATTGGTCAATAAGCTATCTGTTATAGATCACTGCATTAAATGCTTTTAGATTGTCTTAAAATCATAATTATCACTGATTTACATGCAGCACAACAGCAAATACTGCCAGTATACTGTAAATACTTAAAATAGTCGAGTTCACTTGTGGCAGAAAATCAATAAGATATTTATTTACCTGGAGCTGCGATGCCAACAAAAAGAAACAATTAAAAATTGAAAAAACATTACTTTTGAAATGGTTGCTGTGGAGGAGGATGTTGCCCTACAACTACATTTTTTCAGACTCTGATCTGAATACGGGTTTGAGTAGGAGGGGAAGTACAAGTTTATTTAGTTTTTACACATTCGCTCCAACACACGAGCACCACTAATTAATGAACAAAGTTGGCTAATTACTGTAATATACCTATACCTATAAATTCATATGAAATAAATACCTAAGAAAATCTCTGTCAAGCAGTACATAAAATGTGGTCACACGCAAATGAATTTTGACAGAAAAAATTTAGTTCTCAAAATTTGTTTCTATCTATTTTTCAATGCATTTTTCCTATGAAATATGATTACTTGTAATAATTTACATTTTGGCTGGTGCTCATAAACAGTTTTGCGATGGAGATGTGAGTCACATATGGCATGCATCTTGAAACAAGATTCCTAAACACTTGGCAGGTTGTTTGCCTGTCGGTTACAGATGTGAGCCCTCTCAAAGTTATGAGATGCAGTGACCTCACCTAAATGACTCGCACCCCATTGACCTCTTCTTGTACATTGTTTTGATAATTTAGATATAGTGCACTGGTGGATACAACTATTTTTACGTGATGACATATTGTTCTCGACTCAAACAAATGGAGAAGTAGTAAAAATCTAATACTGGAAATTAAAAAGCTTATCTCAAAAACCAATGCATTAGGTACAATGTTACTCTGTCTTCTTATGGTTTGATGCAGCATAAGTCTTTTGATTTTTAAGGACAACCAAATCAATATATTTAAATAATATCTGAGAAATTAGGAATGGAACTGGTGGAATAAATCTTCCCATGTTTATGGGCACTTCTCTTTTCTATAAAGAAACCTTACTTGAATTCCATGGAACTATTTGTAAAATCTCTAATTTTCATTGTTTGTGTTGCTAATGAAATGTTTTGGAGGAAAATATTATAACTTTCATAGTGTTAGAGTTGAAAAGAGTATAATAAAATTAGAAAATCACTTTCTGAATCAGTATTTCAACACATATTAAAATATACCACGTGTATTACTTGTAAATAGTATTTTCTATATCCATACTACTCTTCATATTTTTAAGTATTACTGCCTGTTATAGATTTCTGTGTTCACTTGTCAAATTTGAAGAATGTTCAGTTTAATAATTTCATGTCTTGGTAGAGTGAAGAATGCCTAGGCAAAATATATAGAGCAATTGTGAGATGTTTCATATTTTATTAGCACGTTTAAGTTTTGTGTTTCATCAGTACCGACTGACTTTAGTAGCACATTCATCAGTTAAAAAATATATGAAACNTGGAAACCCATGAATGTTGAACACAGTCTGCAACACATTTATGACTGAGTTCGCTGTCTTAATGGCTAACGGACATGTGTCCACCAAGTGAGAAAAGTAGTCAGTAAGGATGAGGTAGTTTTTGCTGGCATCCTGCATGATGTCTACTCCCACCTTAATATATCTTAGTTTTGTCACCTCATGAGGAAGTAGGTACTCCCTTGAGTTGTTGGACCTGAATTNGCTCCCACCTTAATATATCTTAGTTTTGTCACCTCATGAGGAAGTAGGTACTCCCTTGAGTTGTTGGACCTGAATTTTTCACAAGTCGTACAACTACACCTTTGGCTTCAATATCTGTGGACATTCCTGGCCAGTAGAATAATTGACGAGATCTACTTAGTGTTTTTTGGACTCCCAGGTGCCCTTCATGGACCAGCTTAGCATATATTGTCTCAGTGAACTTGGGACCACAATTTTATTACTTAGAAATAATATTTCATCTTCTACATGAAGATCCTCCTGTACTTTATAGTACGACCTGCGTTCGTGAGGGATCTTGTTGGGGTGAGGCCAGTCCTTTTGATTTAGTTCAATCACTTGCTTTAGCTGAGGGACCTTGGCTGTTCCTGCCTGAAACACTACTGTTCTGCTATCGCTCATTGGCAAGTGAGAACTTATTGATTGTACCCTTTCCCTAATGTCTGGGTACATCATCAGTTTCCTCGCAACTTGATCGTGACAGTAGGACTGCAAAATGAAGGTCTCTACCTGGAACATAGTAAACACTGAGAGAATACTTGTGAAGTTTCATCCTTAGGCGTTGAAGCCTAACTGACCTAATTTTACCTATTTTCTTTTTCACAATAGAAACTAGCGGCTTATGATNATCCTTAGGCGTTGAAGCCTAACTGACCTAATTTTACCTATTTTCTTTTTCACAATAGAAACTAGCGGCTTATGATATGTCTGAACGCTCACTTGATGGCCATGTATGAAATTGTGAAACTCGGTTTTGGCAGAGGAAATGGCCAGAAGTTCCTCCTCAGACTGCAAGTAGTTACGTTCACACTCACTCAGACTCCGTGATCCTGTATCAACTACCTGGAACCTATCCTTTGATGAGGCCCCTTCCTGAAGTAACCAACACCCTAGTCCAGTTTGTGATGCATNTCAACTACCTGGAACCTATCCTTTGATGAGGCCCCTTCCTGAAGTAACCAACACCCTAGTCCAGTTTGTGATGCATCACACTGCAATGTAATGTCTTTGTTGGGGTCAAATGCTGCCAATACAGGGGCAGAAGCAACTTTTTCCTTTAGGNATCACACTGCAATGTAATGTCTTTGTTGGGGTCAAATGCTGCCAATACAGGGGCAGAAGCAACTTTTTCCTTTAGGGACTCGAACGATGTTTGATGAGTAGATAACCAGTGCCACTCTGCTCCTGCCTTCAACTACTCGCACAATGGAGTCGTAATGTCTGCCATTTGTGGGATAAGTCCTCTTACGTAATTAAACATGCCAAGTANAACTACTCGCACAATGGAGTCGTAATGTCTGCCATTTGTGGGATAAGTCCTCTTACGTAATTAAACATGCCAAGTAAACATTGCAGCTCTTCTTGTTAGAGGGTGGTTTTGGTTCCTCTTGCCTCAACCCTACCAGGATCTACCTTCATACCCTCCGATGAGAACACGTGCCCTACATATTTTACCTCTTGCAGCTCGTATTTCATTTTATCTTTGTTGAATTTAATGTTCCCAGCCTTGGCTCGTTCAACCACCTGGTTGACTGTGGCATCATGGCTTTCTTCCATTTCTCCCATGCACAGTAAGTCATGAAAGTAAATTATTGTATTGGGTATATCTACAAAGTTAGTTTATACTATATGGTGGAAGATTTTGGGTGCACTAGATACTCCGTATGGCTACCTGAGATACTTAAATATGCCATAAGGGCTAGAGAAGCAACACTTTAGTGATGACTCCTAGTCTAGTTTAACTTGATGGAACCCTTCACGCAAGTCAAACACTGTGAAAAATGTCTTCCCTGACAATTTCTCACTGCCAGCCCTTCCCTGTCCTTAATGTAGGGTGTGTAGGAGGATATTGAGCCCTTCCCCAGGTATACAGAGAGTTATGTGAAAACTTGTATGCAAGATGGGTGCTGTGAGCTCAAACCCTTGAATAAAGACAGCTTGACAGTACAGAGTTTGCATTCATTTGACACGGTACTAGTAACACTTCTGGTCATCTATGGTGTTTTCAAGTGGCAATCTGGTGTTTTCAAGTGGCAATCTGGTGTTTTCAAGTGGCAATCTGGTGTTTTCAAGTGGCAATATGTTTCAAGTGGTAAATTCCAGATGTTAAGGTGGGTGCTGATATTGCTGATCACCTGGGCCAAACTAAACAATTGGAGTTGTGCATATAAGAGTCTTGGTATATAAATTGATGCTGAACAGGTTAATTGAAGATTACACGTTTCTGAAAGCCAATATAGAAAAAACCAAGAAAGGTTTTTTACCTCATTTGTAAGCAAATGTTTTGAAGTTAGCAAGCGCCTATCCAAGATCTGTGAGCTGCTACATCTGCAGGTGCTCACGTATGAAGACATCAAGGTGATCTACAACGCACCAACAGCAGCAATGACTGCTCCTGGCGAAACTATCTCAAAACTACTCAGCTCTAAGTTGCAAGTGTCAAGCGGCCAGAAAGTTCCCCCACCAAGCTGCTGACCACAGGCGCTGTGCCGTTGCTGTCACATCTGGTGTCATTGGTCAATAAGCTATCTGTTATAGATCACTGCATTAAATGCTTTTAGATTGTCTTAAAATCATAATTATCACTGATTTACATGCAGCACAACAGCAAATACTGCCAGTATACTGTAAATACTTAAAATAGTCGAGTTCACTTGTGGCAGAAAATCAATAAGATATTTATTTACCTGGAGCTGCAATGCCAACAAAAAGAAACAATTAAAAATTGAAAAAACATTACTTTTGAAATGGTTGCTGTGGAGGAGGATGTTGCCCTACAACTACATTTTTCAGACTCTGATCTGAATACGGGTTTGAGTAGGAGGGGAAGTACAAGTTTATTTAGTTTTTACACATTCGCTCCAACACACGAGCACCACTAATTAATGAACAAAGTTGGCTAATTACTGTAATATACCTATACCTATAAATTCATATGAAATAAATACCTAAGAAAGTCTCTGTCAAGTAGTACATAAAATGTGGTCACACACAAATGAATTTTGACAGAAAAAATTTAGTTCTCAAAATTTGTTTCTATCTATTTTTCAATGCATTTTTCCTATGAAATATGATTACTTGTAATAATTTACATTTTGGCTGGTACTCATAGTCAGTTTTGCAATGGAGATGTGAGTCACATATGGCATGCATCTTGAAACAAGATTCCTAAACACTTGGCAGGTTGTTTGCCTGTCGGTTACAGATGTGAGCCGTCTCAAAGTTATGAGACGCAGTGACCTCACCTAAATGACTCGCACCCCATTGACCTCTTCTTGTACATTGTTTTGATAATTTAGATATAGTGCACTGGTGGATACAACTATTTTTACGTGATGACATACTGTTCTCGACTCAAACAAATGGAGAGGTAGTAAAAATCTAATACTGGAAATTAAAAAGCTTATCTCAAAAACCAATGCATTAGGTACAATGTTACTCTGTCTTCTTATGGTTTGATGCAGCATAAGTCTTTTGATTTTTAAGGACAACCAAATAAATATATTTAAAGAATATCTGAGAAATTAGGAATGGAACTGGTGGAATAAATCTTCCTATGTTTATGGGCACTTCTCTTTTCTATAAAGAAACCTTACTTTAATTCCATGGAACTATTTGTAAAATCTCTAATTTTCATTGTTTGTGTTGCTAATGAAATGTTTTGGAGGAAAATATTATAACTTTCATAGTGTTAGAGTTGAAAAGAGTATAATAAAATTAGAAAATCACTTTCTGAATCAGTATTTCAACACATATTAAAATATACCACGTGTATTACTTGTAAATAGTATTTTCTATATTCATACTACTCTTCATATTTTTAAGTATTACTGCCTGTTATAGATTTTTGTGTTCACTTTTCAAATTTGAAGAATGTTCAGTTTAATAATTTCATGTCTTGGTAAAGTGAAGAATGTCTAGGCAAAATATATAGAACAATTGTGAGATGTTTCATATTTTATTAACACGTTTAAGTTTTGTGTTTCATCAGTACCGACTGACTTTAGTAGCACATTCATCAGTTAAAAAATATATGAAACNACACGTTTAAGTTTTGTGTTTCATCAGTACCGACTGACTTTAGTAGCACATTCATCAGTTAAAAAATATATGAAACAATGCATGTGCACTTCTGTAAATCAATTTTTAGTTGAATTTTTGTTCCTGTCAATAGCATTTTTAACCTTGCACACAGTGCTCAGAAAATCATTAGACTTTCAAACGCCTCGCAAAAGAGTGGCTCACAAACTTTATTCTTGAATTCAAGCTTGGTTTCTGAGATATTGAAGAGACAGTCCCCTCTTATTTGTGAGGAGTTTGTGGGACCGCAAACGAAAGGTTTAAGAATACCAAGTACATAGTAGGAGCAGGCTATTTCATTTTAGTAAATTACTTTTAAATTACCAATAAATAATATTCCTCCACTTTGAAATAAAAAATTAAAAGGTGCAAAAGTGTGGCCACATTTTATTCTAATTCAGAGACACGTGTCTGATTACAGGGACTTCCATATTCAGTGCCTTGGAGAAGATGTTCTGCAAATGTTGGTAGTAGTACTATACCACATATTCACATTACTCACAGCATGCACGGTTGCCAACTGCTGAGAGTGATGTTCTCCTTCTTCCTGGTCTTCGTAATCTGAACTTGGACTGGTGCTGCTATGGCTCTGTAAAAACTGATCATGTTATACAACATGCACCGCCGACACGCATGCACACATTCAGGAGACTAGTGAGTTGGCTGCTTCCAAATGAGTACCACAATTTATTGAAAATATCTTTTACATATTACACAGTAATCAAACTAAAATTAATGAAGTAATTTCTGTGACTGATGAAAACATGGTTCCATGCAAGAAACACAAGGTGCACTAAAAAATAAACAGAAATTCTTGTATTGCAGCTCGAAAATTAAAACTTAATTAAGAGGAGTGAGAAAGCAGATTTGTGTTCACCCACGATGCACTTTGCATAACCTTAGTTACAAGTACTGTGAGAAACTATATTAGGCAGGTGTACCAGTTTTTTTGGTTCTTCAGTGTAATATATACAGTTAACATACTAAGTCGATTTGGAATTAATTACATGGTTATGACGATAAGGGATACTAAGCTGAAATGAGAAAGAGAGAGAGAGAGAGAGAGAGAGAGAGAAAGAGTATGACAAGTTGCACGTACATTGAAAGGCCACTAGCGAACTCCTCTGACCGGACAAGGTATTCTAACAATCAAACATGTACCAAAACAAGACAAAATATTTTCATCGCATACATTGTTTGCATGTGCTGATTAGTCAATACTGAAATCATCAAGCATATAATGCTCTTTGACATATGTGGAACTTCCAAATAAAATTACATTTAAAAATTACGGTCATTAACAAGAGACACAACCCACAACCCAGTTTAGCATCATTGGTGATGCACAAGAAACAGACAAAATTAATTTTGTTGTAAAAACAGATAAGACCTTTGCAAAGGCACTACTTGTGTTTGGTGAAGCATCTGACACAAAATAAAGTACACTTGGCAACAAAATATTATCCTCAGCCATGCTGACCAATATAAGCTAAGAATGAATAGCTAATACTATCCAAAATGCATGAAGAGATTGGGCATAACAGCAGCTAAATGGCAAAACAATCTGGACAATCTTTTAAGAATTTACCTATTGAAAACCTTCATTCACAATGACTTCCAGTCTAGAAGTCTACAATTAGTAGATGTCCGCTAACGAGCAAGAGGTACTTCAAAGTCTAGTCAGATGACAGTTTATTGCCAGTGAAGGCAGAGGAAAGAGAAACCTTGACCTCTTGAATACAGCGTCCAGGGAGGCATTAATTCATGATATTGAAAACACCCTNGCACCGCCGACACGCATGCACACATTCAGGAGACTAGTGAGTTGGCTGCTTCCAAATGAGTACCACAATTTATTGAAAATATCTTTTACATATTACACAGTAATCAAACTAAAATTAATGAAGTAATTTCTGTGACTGATGAAAACATGGTTCCATGCAAGAAACACAAGGTGCACTAAAAAATAAACAGAAATTCTTGTATTGCAGCTCAAAAATTAAAACTTAATTAAGAGGAGTGAAAAAGAAGAGTTGTGTTCACCCACAATGCACTTTGCATAACCTTCGTTACAAGTACTGTGAGAAACTATATTAGGCAGGTGTACCAGTTTTTTTGGTTCTTCAGTGTAATATATACAGTCNAAACTATATTAGGCAGGTGTACCAGTTTTTTTGGTTCTTCAGTGTAATATATACAGTCAACATACTAAGTCGATTTGGAATTAATTACATGGTTATGACGATAAGGGATACTAAGCTGAAATGAGAAAGAGAGAGAGAGAGAGAGAGAGAGAGAGAAAGAGTATGACAAGTTACACGTACATTGAAAGGCCACTAGCGAACTCCTCTGACCGGACAAGGTATTCTAACAATCAAACATGTACCAAAACAAGACAAAATATTTTCATCGCATACTTTGTTTGCATGTGCTGATTAGTCAATACTGAAATCATCAAGCATATAATGCTCTTTGACATATGTGGAACTTCCAAATAAAATTACATTTAAAAATTACGGTCATTAACAAGAGACACAACCCACAACCCAGTTTAGCATCATTGGTGATGTACAAGAAACAGAGAAAATTAATTTTGTTGTAAAAACAGATAAGACTTTTGCAAAGGCACTACTTGTGTTTAGTGAAGCATCTGACACAAAATAAAGTACACTTGCCAACAAAATATTATCCTCAGCCATGCTGACCAATATAAGCTAAGAGTGAATAGCTAATACTATCCAAAATGCATGAAGAGATTGGGCATAACAGCAGCTAAATGGCAAAACAATCTGGACAATCTTTTAAGAATTTACCTATTGAAAACCTTCATTCACAATTACTTCCAGTCTGGAAGTCTACAATTAGTAGATGTCCGCTAACGAGCAAGAGGAACTTCAAAGTCTAGTCAGATGACAGTTTATTGCCAGTGAAGACAGAGGAAAGAGAAACCTTGACCTCTTGAATACAGCGTCCAGGGAGGCATTAATTCATGATATTGAAAACACCCTNACAGAGGAAAGAGAAACCTTGACCTCTTGAATACAGCGTCCAGGGAGGCATTAATTCATGATATTGAAAACACCCTAATTACTAAGAGACTTTTGCAGCTGTTGTTACCGTATTTGTTATGTTTACTAAAAATTCATTCACTGTAATCTGGCGTGCCAGAAATCTTCCTCCACAAGAATGGCAAAACAATGAAAATGACAACACTTCTGATGAGCGAAGCACTAACTTCTTCATCACAATACGCCTTGTAACATTAGCTGCTCTTAGTGTGTTAATTGCCTGGCTAAGTAAGTCTAAGAGTTGCTTGCAGTCTCCTCCAGCAACCTTCAAAACCTTGAAGGTGATGACCTCTTCATTGCTTGAAGCTACCGTATTGCTTTTGAAAGAACTGTCTTCCCCTAATACAAGCAAATCTTAACAAGTAATTACGCCACTCCTAAATATGTTTTTAAAAATTTTTATCACTACTTGTTTCACAAGTAAAAGTCTCAAATGTTTTAAACAGCTGGACACCATAATTAAAGGTATCTTATGCCTGTGTTTCATCTGTGAAATCTCATGGTACATTTTATAAATCCTTCATATTTACTGCAAAATGTGAATTCTGTTTATTTTTTGCTACACCTCACAAAACTTAAAAGGTTCTGGACAATATTTAATGTAGAACAGCTATAAACATGGCATATGATAAAAATGGAGAGTCAGGGTTATCAGAATTCAACAAGCACATGAATATGTAGTGTTATCATCAACATTAAATTATCATCAAAATTAATAATTTTACTATTCACACATATTTTTCTTTGCACATACATACATACCAGGCTTTATAAGTACATATTTTTTTCAAGTTGATTTTCAATAATTTAAATATCTGTAATGTGAATAAACTGCCAATAAGAGAAGAAAACAAAGGCTTATACATACTGAAACATAACCTGCAACTAAAATAATATAGGGCAAATGATAAAACACTCCAGACCTAAAACCATCAAACAACTTCCACACTCTAAATGTCATGTTATAATACATTAGCTAGTGTCCACTGAGAAGCTTTCCTTCATCAGTGCACAGAATAGTTGTTCCCTGCGGTCTAATGTTACTATTCAGAAGCAGCCAAAAAGTATTTTCTAAAGGTGGGGATCTAACTATTCCCAGTAACCTAATTGTCTACTGTGACAGGAATAGCAAAGCATTAAGTGCACATTCAACTACATAAAACAAATTATAAAATTAAGAATACGTTATATAGAAATTCTAGTTCTATTTTGAAACAACTTCCCTTAGTAAAAAGAATCCATAGTTTACTGTATAACTTAATATACAAACTAGACGAAATCTAACTGTCCCAGAACTCCAAGCCATTTATGCTTATCACACCTTAGTTTTATGAACAGTAATTTGGCACCAGAACACATCAAGTAGAGTCGAACATCACTAATTCAAAATTGAAAGGACTATTTTTAAAAAAGTGGATTGTCAAATATTTCAAATTAGACAATGTTTTATTTACAATGACAAAAAAAATTGCAACACTCTAATGGATTCCTGTCCAGTTGATTATGGGTACAATAGTTGCATGCTGGAGGAGTGTATTTTAAAACTGATGAGTGTTCCAAGGACATCGGCCACCAGATGGCACTGTGCCATTCACTTCATTGTGCTGTGTACAGCAATGCACCAGACAGTATCATGTGCGCCTGGAGGGTAGAATTTTAAGTATCTATGTGTAGCAGTCACGCTATCATGTCTCGAAGATGGTTACACGCCCCTGTTGTGCACTTACAGCCATTCGAGAGGGGCTTTATCATGGGACTTTCTGAGGTGGGATGGACATATCGACGACATGTTGGTCATGATGCATCTGTAGTGTGGTGATGTTACTAAAGATGGTCAGTTGAAGAGGCCCAAACCCCTAGACAAGGATCGGGATGGCGGCTGAATATTGCATGTCAAGATCGGTACTTTGTTAGGGAAGCACCGGCAGACCGTATTGCAACCACAGCAGAGATCAGAGCAAATGTGGCACCAGGGGTGTACACACATATAATTGGGAATTGTCTAATTGCAGAAGGATTATGAGCATGTGTGCATTTGGCCAGACTTCCTTTTCTGACACAACATTGTAGTGCCTGTCTCCTGTCATGTCCTGAAAGAATAACCTGGAGAATAGAATGGCACTCCGCTGTGTTTAGCGATTAGAGCACGTTTCGCCTTCATGCAAATGATGGCAGTTTATGTGTGCGACATTGACCTCGTGAGTGTCATATTCCAGAGTGCATTCCTCCCCAACATAGAAACCCAACTCCTGGCATCGCGATGTGCGGTACAATAAACTACAATTCCTTCATCATTGGTGTTTCTGGAGGGTATGTTAAACAGTACCCACTACATCCAGCACATTGCTTGACCCATTTTGCTGGCATTCCTTCAACAGGAAGGTGATGTACTGTTTCAGCATGATAATGCTCATCCATAAATTGTTGCTACTACTCGACGTGCTCTTCATGATGCTCAACAACTGCTCTGGCCAACACGATCCCCAGACCTCTCACCCATTGAAAATGTTTGGGACACAATGGGATGACGTCTGACCCAGTCTGTACAACAAACTACTAACCTTACACAATTGCAACAACAGATACAAGAGGCCTGAAACACTATACTTCAGGGCAGTATTTGTCACAATAATGATTGTCTACATGTGAGAATACACACTGTGTTTATGTCCGAGGGGGGTTCACTATGCGCTGATGTGGTACCAAGCTCATTCAGTACTTGACTCCTGTTGCTTGATTTGGTCTGTATTGTTCATTATGTAACGTCATCAAGCTATATTACTTCCAGGTTGAATCGTGAATAAAGTGACATATACAGTCATAGTGATGCAATTTCTTCTCCGTCAGTGTATTTATATTAATTTTGTTACTTTATATGCCGGATGCATTTTGTATGAAATCTACCAATGTTTTTGGGAGAAACAGTTCAAGCCACCCAACAAATGGTAGCTGACCACAAAAAATTTGCACCAAAAGCAAGAGGCTAGAAGAAAGCCCAAAAATTTTAAGCTATGCATTTTCGATCAAATTCAGTAATTATTAAACATTGGTGTCTGCATTAAACATACTGTACCACTGTTAAAAATGCACACCTTTGAAACTAACAAAATTTGCAGTGGTAACTTACTATATCTGTGAACACTTGTCAACTGAATATGAGTGAACAGTGAAGTGGCACTATAACTGAAACATTAAAGGTGAGATGTTCTCAGCTCTTAAGTCAATTTGAGAGCCTTCAGGGGAACCTACAACATGCAGCAATGATCATTCTAACATAGCCGCTACATGTCTACAACTAGAGGGGATCGCAGAGGCACGCTAGCGAGTCATGCAGTGTGCATAACTTCTGTAGATGCAATGAATTCTAGGCTGTGGAGAGACACAGGATAAAAAGATGATTGTTTTGTTGCACTCAAGGGTGGCACATACCGTGTAGCCGACCATCTTGTGGGAGGAGTGATGTGTTTTGTGGCCAGCTGAGGGGTATATGTAAGATGGAGAAGGCAAGGTCGAAGCACCCTCCATCTGCTCCGATCGGCTTGTGTCGATGGACATGGTGGATAGTCGTGATCCTGGAAGAAAAACATGGCGTTACACTCCTCACGACAATGATAAGTGGAGGCGAGAGAAGAAAATAAAAATATGACACACATTTATTCAAGTTAATACATATTTTACACAGCAGATTGAATGAAGAATGATGGAAAGACAAACCAGTAAAGGTAAAATAAGGACTCTTTCATGAAACTGATGAAATATAATAAAACTAACATTGAAATGTAAAAACAATATAACAGATGGCAACAAATAACTGCCCGAGGTGACAATACCACTTCCAAAGGGAGTACAATCCTTAACAAGATAATCAAAAGATGCAACTTGAAATGAAATTATTCATTTAATTGTACATTATTTGTGTTTCTGACACCAAATATAATTACAAATATTTTTTATATTTTTCTCATTGTTTGTAAACCTAAAATTAATGGTGGGAATCTCACTAGTTCTTGTTGTATTTGGTTGGTTTCTGTTGTATTGTACCCTGCTTGTTTCTACTGTATTTGTAGTGATTTATGTTGGGGTTTATTGGTTTCAGGTGTATCTCCAGTGGTTCCTGCTGTACAATATGTTGGATTCTGTTGTATTCCCAGTGTTTTCACTGGTTGTTGTCATGTTTTTGCTGGATTTTTTTATTTCCAGTGGTTTCTGTTGTATTTACGCTTAAGTGTTTTCCATTGGTTCCTGCCATATTTTATTGGTGCTTTTTGTATTTCCAGTGGTTTTTATTCTATTTCTAATGGTTCGAAAAACTTATTTTTTTCTCCTTATTCATATATTTTATATTGCTTCCAGTTTCACTGTATAACTACTGTTTTACTCAACTACTTCTTATACATTTCTGGTGTAAACTTCTACATCAATAATATATTTAGAACAATAAAAAAAAATATTAAAAAAATAAAACTTTTCTGAACTGAAAATCTGCAGTGTAAAAAAAATAATNATTTAGAACAATAAAAAAAAATATTAAAAAAATAAAACTTTTCTGAACTGAAAATCTGCAGTGTAAAAAAAATAATGCACTAAAAAAATTTAAATATGTGTATGATACAATATGCATACTTACTTGAAGCGAAAATACGTAAGTAATTATTTCAATATTAAAAGGAAAGGAAATATACACTTTAATCTTGTATTAAACTAAAAGCGTATAAGGCAAATATTGGGGCCAGAAGGCAGTGCTTTAAGGGGCCTGCCTATCTTGTGCTTGAATTGCATTGCAGTGTGTTTAAAGTCTATATGTTTTTTTACAAAACCACTAAACGTGTTCCCATTATACCGATATAAGAAAAGAAAACACATTTCATACGAGGGACGAATCATACTCTTAATTAATCATGCAAATTAGAAATACCTTTTCAGAAACATCCAACATTCCTTAAAAAAAAAAAAAGAAGTTTTTTTTTACTCTGCAGTATCTCATAGTATACTGGTATGAAACATGCAATGAACTTTGCTGTAGACTTTCCACCAATATAATAATAGTGCCATTGCTTAAAGTCCCACAGGCACATGAAGCATCAGAGCCTCGCGCTTAGTGGCGATGACGCACTTTATGCACGAGGTCGCGTGGCCCTTATCGCTCCCGGGGCACGGACAACAGCTCCACGCAGGCAGGAGCCTTGCGTAGCCCGCGGACGGCGAGAGGACCCACCTATGCTCTGCACGTCGGAGCCGGCGTAGTCGCCGCTCTCCCTGTCGCGGGAGGTCCTGGTGCCGTCGGCCAGGGGGATGATGGTGG